>JAKSZU010000007.1:134383359-134857019 GCA_026018925.1 Tupaia tana
TGCCCTTAACCACCACGCCACCTGCTGGCCCCTATAATTTTTTTTTTTCTTGGAGAGGTTTTTGCTATAGGGCACCTGTGCTCACCAGAAAGACAGAGAGATAGAAAGCGAGGAATTACCCCCCAGGGGGGATGGCCATGCCGTAATCCCTTCTCTTCCATTCTCCTCTCAGGATCTTGGGCACGCATGCACACGCACCCAGTGTGAATTTAAGCCACTGGGTCCGGGACTCAAACCGTGGTCGACTACATGGGAGTTCAGTGACATAGCCATTACACTGTTGGTCCTCCATAATTCTTTTTTAAAAAAAGTTTCTAGAAGCCTGCCCTACACTAGCATTCTCCAAAATGACTTATTTAGAGATTATAGATATTTGTTACAAATGAAATTCTAATTACTTTCTTCTTTTGGACAGACAGGAAAACCTGCTCTGCCACTCTAGCTGTTTTGTTAGCCAGGCCTGGTAAAGAGATAATGGATCTTCTTTTCATACTTTAGTAAGGTTTACTAGCTCGAATTAACAAATTCATAGTGCAGAAAGCAAAGTGGGTTTATGGTAAGTAAAGACTTTAGAAGTGAAGGGACCAGCAGGGGGTGTGGTGGTGAAGGTTCTAGATTCCCACATGGCCAACCATGGTTCCAGTCCCGGACCTGGTGGCTTGCTTTCTCACTTTCTCTTTCTCTCTGTCTCTCTCTGGTCAAATTAAAAAATAAATAATGATAAATAAAAATAAATATATTTTTTTTAAAAGTAGTTACATCGGAGGAGAGAAATAGTCAAGTTCAGGGAGTTGTGGAAATACTGTTTTCACAGTAGCTTTCAAATAAAATCCTAGTTGGACAGGGGATCGAAAACAAACTAATTACACAAACACCATTTTTTTTTTTTTTTTTTGAGAGGTTTTTGCTATAGGGTGCATGCACTCGCCAGAAAGACAGAGACAGAAAGTGAGAAATCACTCCCCAGGGGTGGCCACGCTGCAATCCCTTCTCCATTCTCCTCTCAGGATCTTGGGCATGCACGCACACGCACCCAGCGTGAGTTTAAGCCACCAGGTCGGGGACTCAAACCGCGGTCGACTACATGGGAGTCCAGCGACGTAGCCATTATACCATCTGCTGGTCCCCTCCACAAACACTTTTTGAGCTCCTACCTCAAGTCTGATTTTTTTTTTGTCTTTGTCTTTTTTTTTTTTTGGAGAGGTTTTTGCTATAGGGCATGTGCGCTCGCCAGACAGACAGAAACAGAGAGACAGACAGAAACAGAGAGACAGAAACAGGAAATCACCCCCCAGGGGGGATGGCCACACCGCAATCCCTTCTCCTCCACTCTCCTCTTGGAGATCTTGGGCACGCACGCACACGCACCTGGCTTGAGTTTAAGCCACCTGGTCTGGGACTTGAACCGCGGTCAACTACGTGGGAGTCCAGCGACATAGCCATTACGCTAACTGCTGGTCCCAAGTCTGATTTTTAAAAATCGCCACCAATACTCCCAGCTCACTAAGAACTTGGACACTGAAGAAACAAACGTGCTCAGATCCTTTATTGTCTGCCTCAGTGTGCAGTCCAGTTTAGATTCATGTATTAATAATGACACTATTGGGGCTAACAGGTGGTGTGGTGATGAAGGCATTGGATTCCCACATGGTTGATCACAGTTCAAGGTCTGTGCCCAGCAGCTTGAAACTCAAGCTGGGCATGTGTGCGTGCATGCCTAAAATCCTGAAAGGAGAACAGAGGAGAAGAGATTGTGGTGTGGCCATCTCCCCAGCGGGTGATTTCTCACTTTCCCTCTGTCTCATGCATGCACCTTATGGCAGGAACCTAAAAAAAAAGAAAGAAGGAAACTATTTGTGCCCACTTTAATTAGGCACCTTAGATGGCACAGGTTGGGTGCATCTGTGCTTTATTTAACAGACAGAATGTCACAGACTTTGATGTTCTTGTTGCCTAGTAGCATGGGATGGAGGAAAGAGGGAAGTGGATGTTCATATATTAACTTAGCAATACAGCAAGACTATCTATGATGGAAATTTCCAAATGTGTATGTAAGTAAACAGTGTTCGGGGCCAGCAGGTGACATAGTGGTTATGCCGCTGGACTCCCATATGGCTGGCTACAGTTCAAGTCCCAGTCCTAGTGGCTTGGGATTGGGGTATGGCTATCCCCCCGGGGGGGCGGGGGGTGATTTCTCACTTTATCTCTCACTGTCTCTGTCTCTCTGAGGCAAGCACATGTGCCCTGTGGTAAAAACCTACCAAGAAAAAAAAAAAAAAGAAAGAAAACAGTGTTTATTTAAGCAATAGGAAATGTCCATGGCTGTAGGTCAAAAAGATCAAATACAGCAGTGCCATGGGTTCAGCTCAGCACAGTGGCTCCCACTTATGCTCTGCGGCCCAGCTCCAGCAGTCAGCAGCTCACGGCCGGCCCTGTTTCATCTGTTCCTCCTGCACTGCTGCCCAGTGTGTCATTCTGGAGCAAATCCCAGACAAGGTATCATTTAGTCTTCATGTATTTTAAGTAAGTGATTTACACGAATAGGGTGTAGGTAAAGAAATAGTCATTCAGACCAGCAGTTGGCATAATGGCTATATTGCTGGACTCCCATGTAGTCAAACATGGTTTGAGTCCCAGACCTGGTGGCTTAAACTCACGCCACATGTGTGTGCATGCATGCCTAAGATCCCAAGAGGAGAATGGAGGTGAAGGGATTGCGGCATGGCCATCCCCCCTGGGCGGGGGGTTGGGTGGGGGGTGGGGATGATTTCTCGCTTTCTGTCTCTCTGTCTCTGGCGAGTGCACACGCTCTATAGCAAAAAACCTCTTAAAGAAAAGAAGAAAAGAAAATCATCTGGACCAGCAGTTGACATAATGGCTATGTCGCTGGACTCCCATGTTGTCGACCGCAGCTGGAGTCCGCGTGGTTGGAGTATTAAACTCACACTGGGTGCATGTTGTGCATGTCCAAGATCCTGAGAGGAGAATAGGGGGAAGGGATTGTGGCGTGGCTATCCCTCCTGGGGGGTGATTTCTTGCTTTCTGTCTCTGTGTTTCTTTTTTTTTTTTTTTTTTTTTTTTTTTTGAGAGGTTTTTCGCTATAGGGCGCGTGCGCTCGCCAGACAGAGAGAGACATAGAGACAGAAAGCGAGAAATCACCCCCCAGGGGGGATGGTCACGCCGCAATCCCTTCTCCTCCATTCTCCTCTCGGGATCTTGGGCACGCACGCACACGCGCCCGGCGTGAGGTGTAAGCCACCGGGTCCGAGACGCGAACCGCGGTCGACTACGTGGGAGCCCAGCGACATAGCCATTACGCTAACTGCTGGTTCCCTGTCTCTGTGTTTCTGATGAGCGCACGCACCCTATAGCAAAAACGTCTCAAAACAACAACAACAAAAAAGTCATCCTATTGTCTAGCTTTGTGACCAGAATGTGCCCTATAGAAAAACTAAAAAACAAATAAAAAGGGTGAGGTGTGCCTGGCAGGTGGCATGGTGGTTAAGGATGCTGGATTCCCACATAGCCAACCGCAGTTCAAGGCCCAGACCTGGCAGCCTACTTTTTCACTTTCTCTCACTCTGTACTTCTCTAGTCAAATTGAAAAATAAAGTTAAATAAAATAATTATTAAACAAAAAAGAAAGTAAAAGAGCTTAAAAAATGGGCAAATGTTTAACTCTATGGACATTAAGGAATGTATCTCTTTAGGCATAATCAGAAGCCAGGAGGCGGGACCAGCAGTTAGCGTAATGGCTATGTTGCTGGACTCCCATGTAGTCGACCGCGGTTCGAGTCCCGGACCTGGTGACTTAAACTCATGCCAGGCGCATGTGTGTGCGTGCCCAAGATCCCGAGAGGAGAATGGAGGAGAAGGGATTGTGGCGTGGCCATCACCTCTGGGGGGTGATTTCTCGCTTTCTGTCTCTCTATCTCTGTCTGTCTGGCGAGCGCACGCGCCCTATAGCAAAAACCTCTCCAAAAAAAAAAAAAAAAAAAAAAAGAAGCCAGGAGGTTCATTGTAGCTTTAAAACCCTTTTGGTTTCTGGAAGAAAATGAGTGCTTCTTTTACAAGACCACAGGTCAAGGGATCTGAGTACAGCAACGCTACCATTTGGATTTTATTTTATAAGACATTACCTACAGTTTACTTCTTGCCAGAATGAATCATAATGCTACAGAAGGCATTATGTCAGTCAGTGTTTCTCAACTGGATGATACAATCAGCCAAAGGTTTTCAAAAACGTGCGACCTGGGCTTCACTGCAGCCCTGTTGCAGCAGAGTCTCCAGGTGGGGCATGGCAGCTGTCTCTTATTTAATCTCCCCAGGTTATTCTGATATCCCAGGAGTGGCAGGAACCCTTGAAGCCCCATCCTTTCAGTCTAAAGATGAGAAATGAAACCCAGGTCCCAGAGGTTGCACCACCCAGGAGCATGCGCTGGTGGCCCTAGAGGTGGGGCCCATGTCCCCTACTCTCAGGCCAGTGTGATCTTAAAGCAGGGAGAATGACTTGCTTTGATTTACTCCCAGCAGCCAATGGGCAGTGCTGGGGATAGAAACCAGATACACAGGGTGTTGCCCGAGCCCTCCCATCAACCTCACAGATGTGGAGTTCCATGTCTCATCAGGGTGTGGATGGGGAGAGGAGGGAAGCAGAGATGAGAACTCGCTGCCCCTTGTACTCCCAGCCTCCTCGGCACAGAAAATCAGCTTACACTACTTCATAAGGCTCAGGTGCAACTGCCAGGGAGCCCCAGGGTTGAGCCCTTGACATTCCTGCTGCACCAGCAGTGGACACACCTCTCCTTATCTGTACCCCCCTTATCTGTGCTGCCCTGCTGCAGGCCCTGGGGGGTTCCTTTGGGCATTCTGAGGGAGTTCCAAGGGCATTCCATGGACAGACCAGTGCTGATCTAAATTCCTCAGGCTGTGTTTTTTTTTTTTTTTTTTTTTTTTTTTTCCCCCTAAAGAGTTACTTTATTTAACTTTATTTATTCATTTTAATTTGACCAGGAAGGGACAGAGTGAGAGAGAGAGAGAAAAAACAAGCTGCCAGGTCTGGGACACGAACCATGGTCAGCCATGTGGGAGTCCAGCACCCTTAACCACCATCCACCTGCTGGCCCCTCCAGGCTCAGTTCTTTCCCTTCCACTTGATAGTTTCTGTTGAGTCCAGATCAGAACTTCCTGCTGGTGGCATCTTTCCAGAGGCCCTCAGAGAGGACAGGCAGGTCCATGCCATCCTCCCTCCACCACCACCTCCACACCCTCTCGCCCACTGATCGCCTCTAGGGAGCCTTGCTCAGTGCCTCACCTCATCCCACTGTTTCTCAGGGAGCCAGCAGAGGAGGCGCTTTTTTTCCACCAAAATTAAGACGCAGACCAGGGATAAAGGAAGACGTGGGATAGAGACATCCCATCTGGGCAGAGGATAAGGAGCTCGTGGGAGGGTGGTTGTGCTCCTGCCTAGAGGGCAGCCAGTCCAGATGGTGTCTGTGACTCAGGGGACAGGACAGGGCTGATGATAACAAAACACAGACTGCCCTCGTACATGAAGGCAAACTGCTCACGTGTCCAGGTTGAAGAAGTCAGAGCACCTGGGGACACTGATATCTCTCCCAAGCATGTCTGCTTCAGTCACTAAAGCCACGGAGGCAGGACACCCCGAGCAGCCCGTGCCCTTTGACCACGTTTATGTCACACCATGCCCCTCTGCACACCCCAGCGGGGCTCTGGACAACTGTTTCCCGGAACCTCTGCTCAGGTTGTCTGCAGGGAGAGTGCATCTGATGGGGACATTGTCACACTTCCCTTACAAAACTAGGGCTGCGCTTGCTGCTTAGTTTTTCAAAGTTGGTATGTTTCTCAGAGATTGACACACAGGTAAGACTAGTAAAAAGAAATGAAAGGGAGTGACGAATGCAAAGGTCAGGATAATGGTTACCTCCAGGGAGGAGTGGTGATGTGGTAGGGGTGTGCTCAGGGGTCTTTGAAGAACTTGTTCCATTTCTTAAATCATGGCAGGGGGCTGGCAGATGGTATGTTGGTTGGTTAAGGTGCTGGACTCCCACTTGACTGACCATGGTGTGGTTCAAGTTTTGGACCTGGTGGCTTGCTTTCTCACTTTCCCTTTCTCTCTCTCTCTCTCTCTGGTTAAATTTTAAAATAATAACAAAATTAAATAAATCTTTTAAAATACCATAGCAGGAAAATGGGGTTCACTTTTTATTCTTTAAGCTGTTGCTATTTATTTTTAACTCTTCTGTGCTTATGATGTTTTTCATAGTAAAAACATGTTTGAAGAGTTGGGGATTGTTTTGAAGGGAAAAAGTTTAGTACTGAAATCACTGGCTGAGGTAGAAGTGGTTATATTCTAAGTTATTAGATAATTTTCTGTGCTGGCTGAAACCTCAGTCAAGCAGAAAGAAAAAGCAAAGTCTAAATGTTGGCCTCTGGCCAGTCGTGACTCACTTGAGTAAATGAGTTAACCTTCAAGAATATTTGCAATCCAGACTTACATTGTGCCTACCTTGTTCTCGGTATAAACTATTTTGTGAGAGTTGTTTGAGGCTTAAAAATAAAAAAAATGATGTCTTTTGTCACCAGGCTTCCCGTTGTTCCTTCTTCCTTTCCCTCCCCCTGAAGCCAAGTCCAGTTAACTGGCTGGTAGATTGGTATATTAAAATGAAAATCTGGGAACCAGCAGTGAGCATAATGGCTATGTCGCTGGACTCCTATGTAATTGACCACAGTTCGAATCCCAGACCCAGTGTCTTAAACTCACACTGGGTGTGTGTGCATGTGTGCCCAAGATCCCAAGAGGAGAATGGAGGAGAAGGGACTGCAGCATGGCCATCCCCCCTGGGGGGGGGGGGGTGATTTCTCACTTTCTGTCTCTCTATCTCTCTCTGTTTTTCTGGCGAACGCACACACCCTATAGCAAAAAACCTCTCTCTCAAAAAAAAAAAAAAAAAAATCTGTGGGACCAGCAGGTGGCATAGTGGTTGAGATTCTGGACACTTACATGGCTGACTGTGGTTCAAATCCAGACCTGACAGCTTGCTTTCTCACTTTCTCTCTCTCTCTCTGGTGAACACATGTACCCTGTAACCAAATTTTAAAATAATAACATTAATGAATAAAGTTAAATAAGTCCTTTTTAAAAAAAGTGAAAATTTGCTCTTTTTCCTGCAGAAAAGCTAGAGCTCTGGAGAGAGGAATTTTGAAGTCGGGATAATGCTGATTGTCCCAGGGAAGAAAACCTTTGTGATTAGGCAGGAGAAGGGATAAAGACAGTATCCAGGAAACTGTCTTACCTATGCTTACCAGGTAATAAAGCTGGAAAGAAAAAGAAGACGGTGCCAACAGTGTCATGGTAGTTAGGGCAGCGGGATCCCAGATGGCTGTGCAGTGCAAGTCTGGACCTGGCAGCTGAGAAACGTGCTGGGCACCTGTGCGTGTCCACAATCCCCAAAGAAACAAGAGAAAGAACTTCAGTGTGACCATCCCCCAGGGGGTGTGCTTGCTCATGCTCCCTCAGCCCCCCCCCCCCGCCCCCCGCAAGCACGCGTGCCCTGTGGTAAATTTTTTAAAAAGTGTTAAAGATGCTTTGGGAATTACTTTAGGTCTCGAATCTTGTAGGATTCTGTGTTTATTTTCACATGACCTAGAATCTGTTCAGGTAGCAGATTAAAATCAAGCCAAGTTCACTTCAAGTGAACCTAACGATTTTTTAATTAGCATCAGGACACAATTCAGTAATTCACAGTTCATAGTCCATTTGTAAGTTGAAATTAGATACTGGAAGGACAGAAATATAAGTGGGAGGGGAGAGTTAATTAATTTGTTCAACAAATATTTATTGACCACAACGTTGCTGATTGGTGGCAATACAGCTCTGAGCCAAAGTCACTCCCAAGGGTAGTCGATAAATCCACGTGCATATGCATGTGCCTGCGTGTGTAATACAAGTCGTATGTGCTGTAAAGAAAAGGTATAAAGGCTCTCAAGAGGGCTGTGTATGAGAAGAGAGAGAGAAGGAATTCTCTCTCTCTCTCTCTCTCTTTTTTTTTTTTGTAGAGGTTTTTGCCTTAGATTGTGTGCACTCACAGGAGAGAAAGAGACAGTGAGAGGAAAAGTGAGAAATCACCCCCCCAGGGACAGCCACGATGCAATCCATTTTCCTCCATTCTCCCCCTGAGATCTTGGGCACACACATGCATGTGCCTGGTGTGAGTTTCAAACCAACGGATCTGGGACTCGAACCCTGGTCAGCCATGTGGGAATCCAGCAATGTAAATCACTATGCCATTTGCTGGCCCTGTGGGATGGTTGTTTTATAGAGCTTGATCAGGAGAGGCCTCTGGTAAGACCATGTCTGAAGGAAGTTGGGACAAACCGTGGCATTTAGGGGCAAGAGTGTGCTGGCAGAGGGGACAGCAAAGGCTGCCTCTTTAACCATCCACAAGGTCCCAGGTGGAGGTGATACTCAGCTGCCACTCCTCAATGGCTCTTTATGTGACCCTCAGGAGTCCTATCAAGTAAGTGCCCCTCTGCCCTGGAGACATCTCCAGTAGAATGAGGACAGAGGTCTAAGACCACCATCCTGGGATGTGACAAGGGGAACACACATCAGTCTGGGAACTGGTTGGCCGTGGGCCATGATTTTTACATGGTCCTGATGAGGTGACTGTATTATGAGTGCCGAGGGACAGTGGCACAGTGGGAATAAATCCCAGCCGAGCTCAGCTTCTGGCCAGGGCTTCCCACCTTCGGCTTCTTTGCCTCTTGGGGTCTGTGATTGCAGACCCCACAAATGAGGGTGGCTGACTGGGAAGGACAGGTAGGACACGCAATGAGACCTACTTCACATTTTCTATTGTTTAAACTTTGTTTAAAAGTTTGCCATAGGGAGCTCGTGCTCATTGCAGGGAGTGAGAAAGTAAGAAACCACCACCCGCCCCAGGGGAATGGCCATGCCACCCTCCCTTCTCCATTGTCCTCTCTGGCTCTTGGCACGTGTGCGTACATGCCCAGCATGTTGAATTTCAAGCCATCCGGCTGGGGTCTCAGACCATGCAGTCCAACCATGTCAGGTCCAGCTGTTTTAACCACCGTGCTTCTGGCTGGCCCAATTATTTTTAACTTTTTACATTATTGTTCATGATAGAGCATAGAACACAGCCACGAAGGAGCCAGAGAAGCACCCTCAGCAGGGTCTCACCCCGCTGTGATCCCTCTAGCTCATAAGGATCTCGGGCATGTGTCAGGTTGTTCTCAGGGCAACCAGGGGTCTGAACTTGTGGTCAGCTTTGTGGCTCCAAGCACAGCAATTCAGTTTTAACAACTGCACCACCATTTTTCATTTTTAAAGAATGATTTATTTAATTATTAGTATCATTTTTAAAATTTGCTATAGGGCAAAGAGAGAGAGAGAGGGAGAGTGAAAGAGCAAACCACCAGCTCTGGGACTCGAACTGCAGTCAGCGATGCCTTAATTACCATACCACATACTAGCCTTAACTACCATATCGCAGACTAGCCCTCACATGTTTTTTTTAATTACTTATTTAATTTTATTTATTTATTCATTCATTTATTTTAATTTGACCAGAGAGCAACATAGAGAGACAGACAGAGAGAGAGAGAGAGAGAGAGAGAGCGAGACAGCAAGCCACTAGGTCCTGGACTGGAACCATGTGGGAGTGTCCAGTGCCTTAACCACCACACCACCTACTGGTCCCAATCCCATGTTTTTTTTTTTTTTTTAAATTATTTATTTAATTTTATTTATTCATTCATTTTATTTTTTAATTTGATTAGAAAGACACAGAGAGGGCCAGCAGGTGATATGGTGGTTAAGGGCACTGGACTCCCACATGGTGGACCACCACGGTTCGAGTCCCGGACCTGGTGGCTTGCTTTCTCTCTCTTTCTGTCCCTCTCTGGTCAAATTAAAATAAACAAATAAATAAATAAATAATACTTATTAAAAAAAAAAAAGAAAGAAAGAAAGACACAGAAAAAGAGAGAGAGTGAGAGAGGGAAAGTGAGAAAGCAAGCCACCAGGTCTGAGACTTGAACCGTGGTCGACCATGTGGGAGTCCAGCACCCTTATCCACCACACCACTTGCCGCCCCCCCCCCCCACATGTTTTGAATACAATTTTTTTTTAAGTTTATTTCCTTGATCAAGAGAGAAATAGACAGACATCCTCAATAGAATCCCAGTGCCATCGTCCACCCCCAGCCTCAGGCAGCCCTGATCATAAACTCACATGTGCCCAGCACACTCAGACTAGGGGCACAAACCCGGAACCTTCCCATTAGGTCAGCCTCACCAAGGGGCATGATTTATTGCTACACCACTCAGGTCCTCGTGCTTCATGTTAACACCTGATCATGGCCCAAAACCCATCTGACCAGAGAAAAGGGGATTATAGATAACTTGTATACCATTTTGCTACCTTTCCATGATCCTTCTTTCATTCTTTCATTTTATTTTCTGCAAATTACTTAAGCAACAGAGAAGTTGCCCCAAGTGTGTTGACAGACTGCGCTGCGTACCCAGAGGGGGTTCTAGCCCTGCCTGCCCACCCGCATGCTGACCCACAGCCAGTACTCAGAGTACCTAAGCCCTCTCTCCTTTCAGGAGTCACCTGTTTTTGCCTTGTGACTATGCTTGGAGTATTATCTAAGCTTTTAGTCTTTAAACTTTTCATAATTGTGCTTTGTTTCCTTAAAGATTAGGAAAGGGATTTTTCACTGGACCACTTGCCCCACTAGCCTCAGGCAGTTTAGCCACAGGCCATTGCCTCCCTCTGTCTGGGAACAGGATGATGATAACCTTTCCTGTCCATGGCCTTGGGTGGCCCTGGCTTGAGGGGCCCTAAAGTTTAGGCTGCTGGGATTAGGACAGAAAGGCCTAGAATTTGGATATGAGAGGTGTGTTGGGGGGACGAGGCAGCCAGTGGTGGTGATTAAGGCGACTGAATCCCACATGGCTGACTGCTTGTTTTGAGTCCCCAACCCGGTGGCTTGAAAAACGTGTCAGGTGAATGTGCATACTTGTCCAAAACCCCAAGAGGAGGGACTGGGAAGTGGCCATTCCCCCTGGGGTGGTAAATTTTCATACTCCCTCTCCCCACTCCACCATTGTGAACCCAGTACCAGTAAAAAAAAAAAAAAAAAAAAAGTGTGGGGAAGGTGTGACTTTAGAAGGGCAGAGCAGGCTGGTCAGTGACCCTCCTGCCCTCCCCATCCACCCAGAAGGTGTCCCTTTGGCACAGTCTTCCTGGGTATCTTTGCTTCCCACCCCCGCAGGGCAGAAATGTCCTCAACACAGAGGGATAGCAGCCTGGTGGAGTGGCAGCCCCACTTCCTCACTTCAAAAGGATTTGTTGAAATTCTTGTAAAAATGCAGGGGAAATACCCAGGCCAAATGTGCAGTTTAGTGAACCACTTTATTATATAGCCCCCAGTGAGGCGCCTTGCACCCAGGTGGGGGATCTCAGGAGCCCCGTGGGGTGAGCCCTGCTGTCCACACCTTCCCTGACAGCACCTGATACCGGCCTGCCCCCTCTGACTTCCTTTCCTGACCTGTCCTCCCCTCCCCATCCATGTTCTTGGGACTCCTCCAAATAAGCCGCTTCTACCCACGTTCTCATCTCAAAGCCAGTTTTTGGAGAACCTGAAAATCAGATGGAGAATTGTGGCGTGACATGGGTGTGCTCTCTGGCATAATAAAATAAAAACCTTTGTAAATCAGGCAGTTGCCGTGGCGGCAAGGCTTCTTTAAACGGATAGCATTTGAGATGAGAGCTGGGCGAGAAGATGCGGGCTCTGCAGGGCTGGTGCGCGTGGCACAGAGGGCTGTGGAGGCCCCGGCCCAGGCACAGCAGCTCAGCCTAGGAAAGGTGAGGAGCCCCTGTGGCTGAGACGCCCGAGCAGGGAGCAGGGGAGGCAGGTAGGGCGGGATCCTCCCTGTGGGTATGTGAGCCACGTGTGAGTCGTGCACGGGGGAGGCCTCTTCCTCTCCCTTCACTCACCGCCCCACAGTCACCTGACACAGCCACACACACACAAAGACAGACGGGAAGTGAAGTTTTGAAAACTCAGGCTAATGTGATCATTCCAGTCCTAGGACGGGTAACTCTTCAGAGCAGGTAATTAAAAAGCCAAGTTATTTCGACATGAGCCACACTGGGAGTTAACCTAGCTTTACCATCTTTGATGTTGGCTAATAATGAAGCACATCGCCTATGCCCAGGCTCGGGCCCAGACCCCTGGAACGGAGCAGGCAGAATGTGGGTGAGCCGAGCTCGGCCCTCAGGTTCCCAGGCCCTGCAGAGGCGCAGCCCCTCTCTAGTCTCTAGCTCCTCACTAGCCTCTTCAGCAGTGGGAGCAGCCATCCCGCATAGCTCTCCAGGTGCCAGTGGGACATGAACAAGGGTGTTGAAATTACCCAAGCCTGGGTCTGGCAGATGGCATAATAGTTAGGTTGCTGGACTCACGTAGTCGACAGTTCAAGTCCCAGACCTGGAAACTTGAAAGTACTCAACCGGGTGCGTGTGTGTGCGTGCCCAAAATCCTAAGGACAATGGAGGAGAAGGGATTGTGGTGTGGCCATCCACCCTGGGGGATGATTTCTTGCTTTCTGTCTCTCTGTCTCTCTGACAAGCACAGGCGCCCTATAACAAAAATCTCTCTCAAAAATAAAAGAAAACTGGGACTAGCAGTTAGTGTAATGGCTATGTCGCTGGACTCCCACGTAGTCGACCGCGGTTCGAGTCCTGGACCCGGTGGCTTAAACTCACGCCAGGCGCGTGTGCGTGCGTGCCCAAGATCCCGAGAGGAGAATGGAGGAGAAGGGATTGCGGCGTGGCCATCCCCCCTGGGGGGTGATTTCTCGCTTTCTGTCTCTCTCTGTCTGGCAAGCACACACGCCCTATAACAAAAACCTCTCCTAAATAAATAAATAAATAAATAAATAAATAAATAAAAGAAAACTACCCAAGTCTAAAACTAGGGAGGCCAGGACTCCACCTGTGACCACCAACTTGTCTTGGCTATGCTAGCAATAAACAGGATAGTTGTATTTTTTTTTTAAATAATTGTATTTAACTTTTATTTATTTATTTATTTTAATTTGACCAGAGAGGGACAGAGCAGGAGAGAGAAAAGGGAAGTGAAAAAGCAAGCCGCCAGGTCCAGGACTCGAACCACAGTTGGCCATGTGGGAGTCCAGCATCCTTAACCACCACACCATCTGTAAGCCCCAGTTATGTATATTGAAATGCAGAGTTCAGATACCCAGTTTCAGTTTTGCAAGATCGAAAAATCCTGGAGGCTGGTTACACAGCTGCAGAATGTGCCTAGCCCTGCTGAACTTACACTTCAAAATGATAAGAATGGTATTGTCTTTCTTTTGATTTTTGCCAGAAGGCACACAGACTTGGGGCGGGGGGACGGCAACCCCGTGGAGAACGGTCATGCCGCAGCCCCTCCTCCTTCATCTCTCCCCCTCTTGGGATGGTGGGCCTGCACACACATGTGCCTGGCCTGTTTCTCAAGCTACGAGATCTGTGACGCAATCCATGGGTTGACCACCCGTGATCTATTGATAGATGCCTTAACCACCAGGCCACAGAGCCAGCCCAACAACGGCATACTTTAATGCATTCTCTATCTTTTTTACATTTCTGAAGGAAATTTTAAAAGAGCAGACAGTAGCTTGGGCCACATACATGGACTGCTATGGTCTGAGAGTTCTATGTGCCCTCTTAGTTGGCCCCGCCCCTGTACTTTGGCATTCCAAGTGGCAGCAGTAACTAGCACAGCCACAGCCCACAGGGCAGCATTCCACTATCCCTCCACGCCATCCGCCATCCGTGCAGGCTGGGCGGTACAGAGGTTGGGAAGTAAGGAGACCAGCTCAGAAACTGAATTTGCTCCATCACGCAGGCAACTGTGGCCCTGTTTTTCTTCTTCAGTGCCACTTGGGGATGCTGCGAGACTCCACTCTCAGGCAAGGGCGCTTTCTGGCTGAGACTCATTAAACAGCTGCTGATGGGTTTCCTGGCCTTGAGGAAGAGCAGTGATTGCTTGTGAGCAAAGTGGGCCCCAGGCTACAAGTGCTCCAGGCGGTTCCTTGGATGGCAATTGGATTCTCTGAACTGGGTATTGCGGAGCAGTGTTGGGAAGACTGTTTTTGAGCCAGCTCTGAAAAACACCTGGTTAATGTAAGGTTCAGCCACAGGCTCCTGTTCTGACTCTGCACTTTCCTGATCACTCGCGTGCGTGTGGGATAACCTGGGGAGTTGACAGGCTGCACATTCCCCAGCCCACAGACCCACCCTGGGCACCACTGCTTGGCCTGCTGCCATGACCTCAGCAGTGGTGGAACTGATGTAATCTTTTCTGAGATGTTTTGCTGTAAGGCGTGTGCGCTCCCCAGAAAGACAGAGACTGAGACAGAAAGCAAGAAATCACCCCTTGTGGGGACAGCCACACCGCAATCCCTTCTCCTCCATTCTCCCCTCAGGATCTTGGCACGCACTCACACATGCCCGGCATGGATTTAAGCCACCGGGTCAGGGACTCAAACTGCGGTTGACTACGTAGGAGTCCAGCGACATAATCATTACGCCATCTGCTGGTCCCTGAACTGACGCTATCTTTAGAAAAGACTCCTGGGGCCTGGCATGCTGGTTAAGACACTGGACTCCCACATGGTAAACTGTGGTTCAAGTCCCAGACCTGGCAGCTTGGTTTTTCACTTTCCTTCTCCCTCTTTCTGTCTCTCTGGTGAATGCATATGCCCTATAGCAAATTAAAAGATAATAAATAAAATTAAATAATTATTTTAAAAATAATCAATAAAAGCCTCCTAAGAGCTCTAAACTAGAAGAAAATGCTAATTATAAAAATCCTTTTTAAGAAATACAGGGTTGGGGGCCGGCAGGTGGCGTGGGGGTTAAGGGCACTGGACTCCCACATGGCCGACCACGGTTTGAGACCCAGACCTGGCAGCCTGGCTTCTCACTTTTTCTCTTTTTCTCTCTCTGTCCCTCTCTAGTCAAATGAAAATTAATTAATTAATTTAATAATTCTAAAAAAAAGGAAAGGAAGGAAGGAAGGAAGGAAGGAAGGAAGGAAGAAAAGAAGGAAGGAAGGAATACAAGGTTGGACCAGGCTTCCAGCTTGGTGATTAAGAGAATGGGAGTGCACGTGGCTGACCGTGCAGTTTGAATCTTGGCCCAGGAGGCATGAAAAACATAGGCATTGGGCCAGCAGATGGCACAGTGGTTAAGGTGCTAGACTTCCCCATGGTCAACCAGACCTGGTGGCCTGAAATTCACAGTGGACTTATGTGTGTGTATACCCAGAAACTCAGGAGAATGGAGAAGGGACTGTGACATGGCCATCCCCCTTGGGAAAGGGCGTGATTTCTCACTTTCCCTCTTCCTACCTATCTCTGTTTCTCTCCAGTGCATGCACTCACCCTCTATGGCTAAAACCTTTTAAAAAAGAAGAAAGAAAACCATCAGTGTGTGTGTGTGTGCATGTGTGCCCCAAATCTCATCAGGATGGAGAAACAGAGGACTACAGCCTGCCTCTTTCTCTCTATTGCTCTTTGGTGAGCACATGAGCCCTCTCAAGCCATAAAAGGAAGAAAAAGAAAGAAAGGCAGGGCTGGCCCTGTAATCTAGTGGTTAAGGGAACCCTATCCCATATGGCTAACCTCCTGGCGCACGAGAGGCAGTTCTCCTTCAGCCAGGAAGGACATTAGCGTTGAGGCGCAGTAACTGCCATGGCTTCCAGTGCTGGAGAAACAGCTGCGTGGCCTTCTGGCCTAGCGTCTGCGATTTCACACTGTTGGAACATTCGTTGCATCCCTGAGAGCTGCAGCTTTCTGTAAGTTTGCTGTGGCTGAACCAAGAAAGGTGGTATATGCAGATTTCTACAGAAATTATGATTCCATGAACGATTTTGAAGGGATTAGGAAGGCTGGTATCTTTCAGAGTACAAAATGATTTGTACTCTGAATTGGTGTCATGTTCTTGAACTATGAAACATGAATACATGGGCTAAAGTGTAGTTTCTATTGATAAATAAATACTGTGGACAGTTAAAAAAAAAAAAAAAAAAGCATGAGCATATCATGACCACTGCCCCAAAAGGGGTGCTTTCACCTTCTTTCTCTCTCTGGTAAGTACGTGTGTCCACTGACAATTTAAAAAAGAAAAAATATAGGGCCTGCAGATGGTGGGTGGTTATGGTGCTAGACTCCACGTGGTTGACTGCAGTTCGAGCCCCTGACCCAGTGGCTTGAAAATCATGCTGAGTCCGTGTATACGCACATCTAAAATCCCAAGAGGAGGATGGAGGAGAAAGAATTGTGGTATGACCATCCCTCCGAGGGGTGATTTCTCACTTTCCGGCTCTCTCTCTCTCTCTCTCTCTCTCTCTCTCTCTCTCTTGCCAGCGCTATGGCAAAAACCTAAAAAAAAAAAGAAATATAAATGTCATGAGCTTTGAATTTAGATAATGGATTTCAGTTTTGGTGGCATGACTTTGGACATGTTACTTATTCTCTCCTATTAATTGTTCCCTTGAGGAGAGTCCCACTGTATTAAACAGTCCATAAAGAGATTGTTATTCAGCACAAGCCCCATCAATATTATCTGTCCATCCCCACCTTGGGAATAAGCATGCTAATTTGTATACACTGTCCTTTTTAGAACTCAGAAGTAGGCTGGCTTCTTAATATACAATGCTGGGAAGCAGGCTAATGCTCTTTCTATGCCCGCATAGAAAGATGCACCTGTCCAGTCAAGGTAATGTTCAGATCAGCCAGGTCCAAACAGGTCTAGAGCAATGTGATTCTCAGGCATGAACCTGAGTTGGCTGCAGAAATCAGCTCACCGCATCTCCCTGGAGTGTGGGGTGGTGACTAGGGATGAGGCCCAGCCCTTGCCACGGAAGAACACCCTCCCTCAGTGCCCAGGCACTCGGAGACACCAGATTCCCAACTGGGTGGCACCACAGCCCACCCTTTCTTTCGTAGGTGCTAAGAGGTTGTTTGTGGCTAATCGAAGGGGCTTTCCTGGTGTAGTGGCAAGTGTTTGCTGGTTCTAGTGTCACCAGTACTTGGAGATCAAGCCAGCCAACTGAATCAAATTACCTAACATCCTTTCTCAGTTTCCTCTTTTAAGTGAAGATAAGATTACCTGCTTTGCATTGTATGCATCACAGGGAAATGATGATGCTAAAGTCGATTGCAGTAGGACATTTTCCAATACATGATTACATGTGTCCCTGATTGTTTAAGAATGGAGACAACATGAGACCAGCAGCTGGTTGGTGTAATGGCTGTTGCTGGACTTCCATGTACTCAACCACGGTTCAAGTCCCGGACCCGGTGGCTTAAACTCACTCCAGGCGCTATGCGTGTGTGCCCAAGATCCTGAGAGGAGGATGGAGAAGGGATTTTGCGGTGTGGCCATCCCCTCCTGGGGAGTGATTTCTTGCTTTCTGTCTCTCTGTCTTTCTGGCGAGTGCACATGCCTATAGCAAAAACTTCTCAAAAAAAAAAAAAAAAAAAAAAAAAAAAAGAATGGAGAAAACATAGAAAGCAAAGAAATGGCCATGTGCCCTTTGGTACACATGA
Source organism: Tupaia tana (assembly GCA_026018925.1). Classification (NCBI taxonomy): domain Eukaryota; kingdom Metazoa; phylum Chordata; class Mammalia; order Scandentia; family Tupaiidae; genus Tupaia; species Tupaia tana. The sequence continues at coordinate 134,401,030 of JAKSZU010000007.1, forward strand.
TGTCAACTTGGGGACTGAGTGCTGAATACTCAGGATGGCAGCCTCCCTGTGGCATCTCACGGACAAGAGAATGGAGACTAGTTCCATGAACTAAAGACAACTTACTTCCCAAAGGACTTGGGAGGTTTTTGAAATTTTCCTTTAGCCTTGCCCTTGCCCCAGCCCCTCCCTCTGAAGGGAACTAATGGCTTCCAGCTGCTTTAGACTTGAGGAAGTGTTATCTGGTGGCCCTAGGGCAGAGCTGGGTCTGGCAAGGCCTAATCAGAGAGATCAAGTGCACCAAAGGGAAAATAGTAGAGGCCAGCCAGCAGGGCTCTGGAAACTGAGGGGATAGCTTTAATAATTTTTTGACTTATCACTCCATTTTTTTTAAAGATAAAAATGTTTTCAGTTTATTTCTCCCATAAACGAGCACCCCCGACAAGGTCTTGTCGCCACTGTCCACTCCAGATCACGGGCACCTCATGCCTGGTATACTCAGGGAGGTCTCTGGGTGTGAACACTAAAACCTTCCCATGTGGTCAGCTCACAGAGCATTGCATTATACTGGTAACACCACGGTCCAGCCTCTCAGTCCTAATTTTTGGTGAATTCGCTTTGTCTATTTGTGACATGGCAAGAGATGAAAAGATTGCTTTTACAAAATATAAAAAGGACAGAATTTTTTTTTTTTTTTTTTTTTTTTTTGAGAGGTTTTTCGCTATAGGGCGTGTGCGCTCGCCAGACAGAGAGAGACATAGAGACAGAAAGCGAGAAATCACCCCCCAGGGGGGATGGTCACGCCGCAATCCCTTCTCCTCCATTCTCCTCTCGGGATCCTGGGCACGCACGCACACGCGCCCGGCGTGAGTTGTAAGCCACCGGGTCCGAGACGCGAACCGCGGTCAACTACGTGGGAGTCCAGCGACATAGCCATTACGCTAACTGCTGGTTCCCAAAAAGGACAGAATTTGAAGTCGAATCGAAAGTTGTTCTTTTCAACTGAGAGTCCTCAGAGTAGGGTGTGAAGAGTAAGTGCACGGCCAGGTGTATGACCCTGACTGTGAAGGAAACACGTCACAGTCCGGAGCACGCTTCTTGGCTCCTGACCTGGGAGATGGCCCCACTCTCCTTGCAGAGTAGATGCCTTTGGACACCTTTGGGGAAGCCATGGTGTGGGGAAGCCTCACACAGAGCCCTGCACCGTGGCGTCCCCTCTCTGGGAGGCAGAGGCAGGTACAGCACAAGGGGCCCGACCCCGAGAGGTGGCATTTAGTCTGTGTGTGCGGCCTGAACACAGCTGGCCTGCTTGGTGCTGCAGGCTGTTGGGCAGTGCACACCCTTGTTCGTGCTGATGCAGACATGTGCTCAGACTTACAACGGTAGGCTGGATCTGTGATGTGGTGGTTGAGGCAGCCACACGGCCAACATGGTCTGAGTCCCAGACCCAGTGGCTTGAGAAATACATCTGCTGTGTTGCATGTGTGCCCAAAATCCCAAAAGGAGGAAGATGGAATAAAAGTGATTGTGGTATGATCATCCCCATGAGGGGTCCTTTCTCCTCTCTCACATGTCCTCAAACAAAAACTCACAAAGGTGACATGAAAAGAACCCACTTTCTCTTTCTCTTTTTTAAGAGATTTTTTTGCTATGGGGTATGTGTGTTCACCAGAGAGACAGAGATACACACTGCAGTCCCTTTCCCTTTTCCATTCTCCTCTTGGGATTTTGGATGCACACACACACATGCCCAGTGTGTTTCAAGCCCCTGGATCTGGGACTCAAACTGTGGTCAGCCGTGTGGGAATCCAGCACCTTAATCACCATGCTACCTGCTGTCTCCAAAGAACCCACTTTCTGGTCTACTTAACACCAAGCCTAGAGGGGGGAAGCAGATTTCTTAATGTGCAGTCATGGCTAAGCAGGGAGATTCAATTCAAAGTTGGAAGGAAATTGGACACCCCCTTGGGGCAAACCCATGCGGAGCAGGGGAAGGGTTTAGTTTCGGTCCAGCTGCTGTGGCAATAATGAGTAACCTGCGAGGCTGGAAGCCAGATGCTGATCGCAGGTTCGGATCACCTCGTTGACCTGGAAACGTGCTGGGCAAGGGATCCTGGGAAGCTGGAAAGCTAGGGAAAGGTGGACGATGGCATGACAAGACCTTCAAGGGAGCTTCTCTGTGTGCGTGGGTCTTTTTTTTTTTTTTTTTCTTTTTTTTGGAGAGGTTTTTGCTATAGGGCGCGTGCGCTAGCCAGACAGACAGAGAGAGACAGAGAGATAGAAAGCAGGAAATCACCCCCCAGGAGGGATGGCCACACCGCAATCCCTTCTCCTCTTCTCCTCTCGGGATCTTGGGCACGCACGCACACGCGCCCGGCGTGAGTTTAAGCCGCCGGGTCCGGGACTCGAACCGCGGTCGACTACGTGGGAGTCCAGCGACATAGCCATTACGCTAACTGCTGGTCCCAGCGTGGGTCTATCTTGTGCATAAGCTTTCAGAGGACAAAAAGTTTGGGTTCTGAAATCACATAGTTTGAATTTCAGATTCTGTTTTCTGTAATTTCTTAAGTGTGACCTTGGGCCATTTACGTAACTTTTTTTTTTTGAGAGGTCTTTGCCACAGGGCGCATGTGCTCGCCAGACAGACAGACAGAGAGACAGAAAGCAAGAAATCACCCCCAAGGTGGGTCGGCCACGCCGAAATCCCTTCTCGTCATTCTCCTCTCGGAATCTTGGGCACGCACACGCACACACGCCCGGTGTGAGTTTAAGCCACCGGGTCCGGGACTCGAACCGCAGTCGGCTACATGGGAGTCCAGCGACATAGCCATTACGCCAACCGCTGGTCCCCCATTTACGTAAATTTTTAAGCCTGAGTTTTCTCACCTATGAAATGATGTGAATAGTACTACCTACATCACAGGTGTTGAGACTTAGACAATGCACGGAAGATACTTGAACAGGGCTCCTAGGAAGGCTTCTCAGTAAATGCTCATTGTTTTCAGTAAACTGCACTCACCTTGAGTCACACAAATGCCCAGTCTTTGGCTGTGTTTAGATAAATCTTCTTGAGAACACTCTCTGTTCACTTATTGAGCACCTAACAAGTTACTCCGGCTCTGCTAAGGAATAAATAAAAGATCTTCTGCCCTTAAGGAGTTAGTGCCTCAGGGAAAAACAAACAGTACCTGTTTACAAAACGGTAAAGTTAAGGCCATGCACAAAGTAATCACTGGTTCTGAGAATCCAGGAAGCAGCACCTGACCTGCTGGGGATTTGGGGTGAATGCAGGAAGGCTGACGTGAGCCTTAAAGCTAACCAGACCAGAAAGAACTCATGCAAAGCCACAAATGATTTTTTAAAAAATTTTTGCCAACAGGTACATGCACTTCTGAAGGATTGGTAGATGCGAGGGCTGGGAGGGGGTTTGAAGGGTGGTGGTGGTAAGAAAATGAGGCAGCACCTTCATGGAGAATGGTCACACTGTAATCCCTTCTCCTCCACCTCTCCCTCCTTTTGGGATTTTGGGAACACACATACTTGATATATATATTTTTTTTTCTTTCTTTTAATTTTTTTTATTCTTTCATTTTATCATTATTATTTTTTAATTTGATACAGACACTCATCAGAGAGCGAGAGAGAGAGAAAGTGAGAAAACAAGCCACCAGATCCAGGATTTGAACTGTGGTCGGCCATGTGGGAGTCCAGTGCCCCAACCTCCATGCCACCTACTGGCCCCCGTTTCTGTTTTTTTTTTTTTTCTTCTTAGAATTACTTTATTATCATTTTAAAAATTTGTTTTAGGGCATGTACACTTACCAGACACAGGAAGAGAGAGAGTTGGAAAGTGAGAAAGCAAGCCACCAGGTCCAGGACTCAAACCCCTGTCAAGTCATGTGACAGTCTGGCACCTTAACCACCACGCCACCTGCTGGCCCACCTGGTGTTTTTTTCAAGCCACTGGGTCCAGGACTTGAGCCACTTCCTTAACTACCATGCTACTGGCTGGCCCCAGAATATTTTTTGTTTTTAGGTACAGGACACGTGCTCATGGGGTGGAGAGGAGAGCACTGAGAAAGTGAGACATTACCTCCCAGAGGGGTGGCTACACTGCAATCCCTTCTCCATTCCCCTTTCAGGATTTAGGGAACACATGCATATACACCTTGCATGTTTTCCAGCTGCACAGTGAGCCATGTGGGATCCACCTGCCTTAACCTCCACACCTCCTGCTGGCCCCAGAACTATTTCTTAATACCTATTCTTTAAAGGTTCTGGGAGACAACCTGCCAACCATCCTAATTAGAGCTCTTTAAAGAATGGAAAGGAGGGGGCCAGCAAGTAGCAAGGTGGTTAAAGTGCTGGATTCCCACATGGCGGATCACAGTTGAGTCCTGGACCTGGTAGCTTGCTTTTTCATTTTCTCTCTCTCTGGTCAAATTAAAATAATAATAAAACTAAATAATTCTAAAAAAGAAGAGGAAAAAAAAAGAGAATGGGTTGAGTTGGCAGGTGGGAGCCAGACTAATTCAGAGACCTGCTAAAAAGATAAAACCTCCATCCAGGCAGGAAGTGATAGTGTAACAGGAGGCAGTAATTTGGGGGACAGATAATACACTCTTGCATATTCAGCAGGGAGTGGAGCTCAGAAGTCTGAACTGACTGGAGATCGGCATCAAATACATGGGTGTGTTTTACAAATGCTTTTTAAAACTGAATTGTAAGGGGACCAGCAGTTGGCGTAATGGCTACATTGCTGGACTCCCATGTAGTCAACTGCGGTTTGAATCCCGGACCCAGTGGCTTAAACTCACGCCAAGCACGTGTGCGTGCGTGCCCAAGATCCTGAGAGGAGACTGGAGAAGGGGTTGTGGTGTGGCCATCCCCCCTAGGGAGTGATTTCTGGCTTTCTGCCTCTCTCTCTCTTTCTGGCAAGTGCACACGCTGTATAGCAAAAACCTCAACAACAACAACAACAAAACCTGAATTGTAAAGTTGATTCTATTATCACTCTAAACTTTAAGCCAATGGTTATTTAGGTATAACAGAGTCAAGGATACTATAAGTTTTCCTAGACAAGAGGGTCAGGACAGAAAAGCAAAGTACTTTGGGGATAACACCAGGTCTGTGAGCCAGTCTGCCAGTCCCATAGAGGAGTCTATCTAGCAGTCTCGGTGTTACTTTTCACTTTTTGAAACTGCAATATAGCTAATGTACTTTTTAAATAGCACACCATATTACACTGTATTTACCCCAGTCACGCTTCTCAGAGAACCAGGACTGCTGGCCCAGCAGCCTATGATAACAGCTACTGGAGACCGACCTACTGCCATCAGACCACAACCAAATTCCACTGCAGTGGAGTAACAGGAAACCCCTTATCAGGTGAGCTGTTTCAAATGTGACAATCTCCAAAAAGAAGATGAATGTTAGATATGATTAAATTCAGTAACTACTTTATGAATAAGGCTATAGAGGACTTAGCAGTGGCTAATTTAGGTCTAATACATAATAGTACAAATTTAAAATGAGCTCACAGTAAAATACTTCCGTTCAGTCTGGACAGAAGTATGGTGGTAACACAACTGGTGGGACATGGGTCTGAGTTCCGGGGACCTGTACATGCCAGGTGAGTCCGTGTGTAATCTGGGCTGGCTATGGGTGGGGGTTGTGGTGTGGAGACCCTGTTGGAGGTGACTCTCTTACAGAAAAAATAAACTTAAAAAAAAAAAAAAACTTTTATCTCGGGACCAGCAGTTAGCGTAATGGCTGTGTCACTGGACTCCCATGTAGTTGACCACGGTTCGAGTCCTGGACCCGGTGGCTTAAATTCACCCTGGGACATGTGTGTGTGTGCCCAACATCCCGAGAGGAGAATTGGAGGAGAAGGGATTGCGGCATGGCCATCCCCCCTGTGGGGTGATGTCTCGCTTTCTATCTCTCTGTCTCTGTCTGGCGGGTGCATGCGCCCTATAGCAAAAACCTCTCCCCCCCAAAAAAAAACTTTTATCTCAACCTTATATATCAATACTATACTATGTTAACTCAGGCTTTTTTTTTTATTCCTTTTTTACAGATTTTTGCTATAGGGCATGTGCATTCACTGGAAAGACAGTCGGGAAGAGAGAGAAAGTAAGAAATCAACCCCCAGGGGACAAGCCCATGCAATCCCTTCCCCATTCTCCTCTCAGGTACGGGCACACATGCACGCGTTTGACTGAGTTTCAGGCTACCAGATCCAGGACTCGAACTGTGGCCACCCATGTGAAAGTCCAGCGCCCCAACTGCCATGCCACCTGCTGGCCCCAGGCATCCAAGTTATCATATTAAATAGTGCAAAGGCAGTGAAATACAAAAATGAAACAAATATTAATATATTGGATTAATACCTCCATTTTATTAGCTGTTTTAATAAAGTACAATTTTATAGTGAAAATAATATACTAGAAATAGCTTTTTGGGGAAGTTTTTGCCTTTGGGCACATGTGCTTGCTGGAGACAGACAGGGACAGTGAGAGGGAAAGTGAGAAATCATTCCCCAGAGAGAATGGCCATACCACAATCCCTTCTCTTCCATTCTCCTCCTGGGATCTTGGACACACACACACAGCCCAGCGTGGATTTCAAGCCACTGGGTCTGGGACTCAAACTATAGTTGGCCATGTGGGAGTCCAGTGATGTAACCACTACATCATTATCTGCTGGGCCCTAGAAATAGCTTTTTTGAAAAAGAATTATTTATTAATTATATTATTATTCAATTTGACCAGAGAGAGAAAGGGTGAGAGAGAAAGCAAGCCACCAGTTCAAGGATTCAAACTGCAGTCAGCCATGTGGGAGTTCAGCACCTTAACCACAACACCACCTAGAAATAGTTTTCAAAAGGTTGTTTTATATGCTTACACAATGACAGATGTGGACTTGTGGACTTATTAAAAAAAATCCTGAACAACAGTAACACAATGAGCAAGTTCCTTCCCTGTGAATAAAGCGAAGCACTACACACAGGCTGACACGGTAAAGCCAGATTAGCTGCTTGATACCATGGAGATCCTCCTCTGAAATGGTACAAGGGTACCTTACAAAGCAATGGTCTTAAGCTTAATAATGTAAAAATTACATTTTATCAGTTACTTTAAAGTTTCAGGGTAAAGTTCCGCTGGCTGTGATGATATTTAATCCAGTATTTCCACCCCTTTTGGAGGCCTCTTCACTCTTGAGTAGGGACATATTGTATCATCCATCACAAAATCATACAGTACTCTTATCCAGGAATTGTAGTGGGGAAGGTTGTCATAGTATTCAGCTGCTATTTTCCTCACCTAGAAAGGAAAGCATACAGCAAGATGACTAACTCGTGTTACTGGGTTCTGTCAAAGACCACACGTGAATGCCTGACACAAACACTTAGGAGGGAACCCATAGTCTCATTTTCTCCCTTTTTTCTAGGGAAGCAGGAGCTGCTTCAGAAACTCTACAGACATTTATTGTATTTCTTTTCTTTTCTTTTTTTTTTTCTTTTTGAGAAGTTTTTGCTATAGGGTGCATGTGCTTGCCAGAAAGACAGAGAGAGACAGAAAGATAGAAAGCAAGAAATCACCCCACAGGGAGATGGCCACGCCGCAATCCCTTCTCCTCCGTTCTCCCCTCAGGATCTTGGGCACAAACACACGCGCCCGGCGTGAGTTTAAGCTACTGGGTCCGGGACTCGAACCGTGGTCAGCTACATGGGAGTCCAGCAACATAGCCATTGTGCCAACTGCTGGTCCCCATTTACTTGTATTTCAACAGCTGAATACACTTGACCCTCTAGGATTACTGACTCTCTCCTATCAAGTTGTGGTTTATTGGTACTGTACTTATTTGCAAATATCTGATTTATTTGTAAAATTAACAAATACAAGACCGGGTCTACAGATAGCATGGTGGTTGAGGTACTAGGCTCCTACATGGCTTATTGTGGTTTGAGTCCTGGACTGGTGGCTTGCTTTCTTACTTTCCCTCTGTCTCTCTCTGGTCAAATTAAAAAATAACAATAAAAGACCAGCAGATGACATAGCTGGACTCCCACATAGTCGACCACGGTTCAAGTCCTGGACCCAGCAGCTTAAACACACGCCAGGCATGTGTGCACGCATCCCCAAAGTCCCAAGAGGAAAATAGAAGAGAAGGGATTGCAACATGGCCATCCCCCTGGGGAGTGATTTCTTGCTTTGTCTCTGGTGAGCACACGTACCCTATAACAAAAATCTCTCTCTAAATAAAAATAAATAATAAAAATAATAAAATTAAATAAATAATTATTTTTTTAAAAAATGCAATACTAGGAGTTACTAAACCTATGGAATTTGTTATCCATGTATCTAGTTCAGTTCAAACAATGACACAGTAAATCTCTCATGTCTATCTATGTATTTTACAAGGTTATACCTAAATGGAAAAATACATAAATTTTTAAAAATAATTACAGACATACAAAGAGAAGGAAAGTGAGGAAGCAAGCCACCAGGTCCAGGGCTCAAATGTGGTAGGCCATGTGGGAGTGTCCAGCGCTTTAACCACCATGCCACCTGCTGACCCAAAACATACATACTTTAAAAAGTGTTTTGTGGGACCAGCAGGTGGCGTGGTGGTGAAGGTGCTGGACACTCCCACATGGCCAACCGGGGTTCGAGTCCTGGACCTGGTGGCTTGCTTTCCCACTTCCTCTCTCTCTCACTCTCACCCTCTGTCTCTCTCTGGTCAAATTAAAAAAATCAATGAATGAATAAATAAAAAATAAAATAAATAATTATAAAAAAATAAATAAATAAAAAGTGTTTTGTAGAGACCTGCAGTTGTCGTAATGGCTATGTGACTGGACTCCCATGTAGTCAACCACAGTTCGAGTCCCAGACCCGGAGGTTTAAACTCACACTGAGTGCGTGTGTGTGTGTGTGTGTGTGTGCCCAAGATCCCGAGAGGCCAATGGAGGAGAAGGGATTGTGGTGTAGCCATATCCCCTGGGAGGTGATTTCTCGCTTCCTGTCTCTCTCTTTCTGGCAAGCACACGCACCCTATTGCAAAAACCTCTCAAAAATAAATAAATAAATAAATAAAAAGTGTTTTGTGAACAGGAAAGCTCAGTAAAAACAAGCAAAAAAAAACCCTTTTTTTTCAAATTTTTTTTTAAAAAAAAAAAAAAAAAAGAAGATACTACGAAGCCAGGTGGCATGGAGGTTAAGGCAAAGAAGATTTTCCCTTTGCAAAATTAAACTGGCAAATGCAGATAAAAGATTAATATTCTTCTTTTTTTTTTTTGTATGAGCAGCCTAAATTAAATTAGATGCCTTTTCAAATGAGCAAGTCAAGATTAATGATTATATAAACATTAGAAATTAGAATATTGGGGCCAGCAGGTGGAGTGACGGTTAAGGTGCTGGACGCTCCCACATGATGACCACGGTTCGAGTTCCAGATGTGGTGGCTTGCTTTCTCAATTTTCCTTTCTCTCTCTCTTTCTCTGGTCAAATTAAAATAAATGAATGAATAAATAACAAAATTCTTTTTTAAAAAGAATTATTTCATTTAACTTTATTTACTTACTTATTTATTATTTTATTTTAAAAGAGAGGGACAGAGAGAGAGAAGGTAAGTGAGAAAGCAAGCCACCAGGTCCGGGACTTGAACCGCAATCGGCCATGTGGGAGCCCAGCACCCTTAACGCCATGCCACCTGCCAGCCCCAGAATAACATAATTCTTAAAAAAAAAAAAAAAAAAAAAAATTAGTATAGTAAATCCTTTACTTACCAGTGGAAGGTTTTTTCCAGGAATGTTGGGGAAGTCATGATGTTCATTGTGGTAACCTACGTTGAAGGTAAGTAAATTCAGAGGCCCATAATATGAGTAAGTTTCATGTCCCTTTAAGAACATGTAATGTTCAGCTATAAAATGTCCAGAAATTGGGTGAAAACCCAGACCAAGTAAGGATGCTGTCAACATGTAGACTAAAGATTTAATTCCCAAAAAGTAGTAAATTATAATGTCAAAAACTATCTGAGTCATGGTATTGATCATTTCCAGGTAAGAAACTGGTTTGGGGTTGATAAACAGAGGCCGAAATGCATAAAACAAAGGCTGAAGAATAACCCAAATCAACTTTCTGAACGCAGTACAGAAGAACCAGCCCTCAAAGCTGGTAGGAATATCCACATCGATGCCATCAGCTCCGAGGTATCGATGATGATCCATGTGATACCTCTTAAAGGAAATTGAATATGGAATCCCAATAGGAAGATTAGCAAACATTCCGAACCAGCGATTCCACATGGCTCTGTAGTTGCCAAAGGCACTATTGTGGGAAATCTCGTGAATAGCCAGAGTCATGGAGTGATTAATGCAGCTGCCAAAGGTATAGGCCCAAAATATGACCCATTTCCAGTCCAAGTCTTTTACTAAGTAAAATGCAACCAACTGGGTGAGAACCATCATAATTACAATCCATATCAAGTTGGGATCCGGTTTCATCAAAGACTTTATCTCTGGATATTTTGCTATAAAAGAAAAAAAAAGCAAAAAATCAGAAACTGAGAGAAGTACATAATATTTCAGCAAATGAAATTAAACACCGATTAACACATTAATTTTCTTCTCAAAATCATAATATTCCCCCACTAGAGACTTTATCAAATATTTATCTACTACAGGAAAAGAGTATATTCTGACAGTAAATTTACAAAATGCCCTGTCACAACAATTTGAGAATGTATGCAGAAACAAATCTAAAAGCTCCACATTCTTTCTTTTTTTTAGAGGTTTCTGCTATAGGGCGCGTGCGCTCTCTTAGGGCGCGTGCGCTCGCCAGAAAGAGACAGAAAGAGAGATAGAAAGCGAGAAATCACCCCCTAGAGGGGATGGCCATGCCGCAATCCCTTCTCCTCCTCCGTTCTCTTCTCGGGATCTTGGGCGCACACGCGCCTGGCATGAGTTTAAGCCACCAGGTCCGGGACTCAAACCGCTGTCAATTACATGGGAGTTCAGTGACATAGCCGTTAGGCTAACTGCTGGTCCCAAAGCTCCACATTCTTTTGTACTATTATTTCCGGGCCGGCAGGTGGCGTGGTGGTTAAATGCACTGGATTCCCACGTGGTCAACTACAGTGCAAGTCCTGGACCTGGTGGCTTGCTTGCTCTCTCTCTCTCTAGTCAAATTTTTTTAAAAAAAATAGTAATAATCAGTAAATTTAGATATTTTTTTAAATGTTATTTCTGTTTAGACAGAGCTCCAACATCTTCACTTCATATAAATTCTTTTAATTGAATAGTTTAATGAAAAATTATAAAGCAGACTTCCTCATCATCATCACCCAGGTGAAACTTCATATAAAATTACATCTGCCAAAAAGAAATACATTTTGGAGACCAGCAGATGGTGTAACAGGTCACTGGACTCCCATATAGTTGACTGTGGTTCAAGTCCTGGACCCAGTGGCTTAAAATGCACTGGGCATGTGTGCATGTGTGCCCAAAATCCCAGGCGGAAACTGAAGAAAGGACTGCAGTGTGGCCATCCCCTCTGAGGGGAGGTTTCTTGATTTCTATATTTCTGTCTCTCTGGCAAGTGCACACGCCCTACAGCAAATCTTTCTTTAAAAAAAAAAAAACAAAAAACAAAACAAAAAAAACTTTGGAGGTACCCTAAAGCCATGAAATTCATATTCACAGTCCTTTCCAGACAAATCAACTTTCTCCAAGTAATTCTGCAATGAATTTTTGCAAAGCTGTAACAGTATATAAAAATCAAGATTACAAGAGTACCAATATAGTTAGGTGAGGGCTTAACAAATGGTGCTGGAACAACTGATTACCAACATACTGAAGAATGAAGTTGTCCCCTTCTCTTATACAACGCACAAGAACTATCTGAGGGGACCACAGCTCAGCCTGCAGTGGCACACTGGTGAGCAAGGCTCTGTTCACTGAGGCCTGGATTTGTTCACATCCAGAGTTGTCTGAGTTCCTAGCTGGCTTAGGCTGGGAATGGATCACAGCGTGAAGACCCTGTAGAGGATGCCTGCCTGCCTGCCTGCCTGCCTCTCTCACTCATGGTAAAAAAATAAGTAAAAAATAAAAGGATTAGGTCAGCTCCATGGACTGGTAGTAAAGGCAGCCAGATTCTTCATGGCTGACCATACAGTTCAAGTCCTAGACCCAACAGCTTGAGAAAGACACTTGGCACATATGTGAGTGCCTGAAATGCAAAAGGAGATGGAGAAGGGAACACAGCTTCAGCATAACCATTCCCCATGGTGGGGGGCACTTTCTCCTCTCTCTGTCTCACCTTCTCTCTCTGGCAGATATAGGTGCCCTCTAGCAAAATAAATAGATAAATAGATGGATCATGGCCTGACCTGGTGGTACAGCTGGTGACAAACTTAACTGCAATGCTGGAAACCACATGGGTGAGTGGGTTTGAATCTTCAGCTGTCTTGAAAGTATGATGAGTAATGAGCTGAAGGGCTCGGGAAAGGAAACTGCGCAGTAAGACCCTGTCAAGGGTCTGCCTACATACACACACGCACGTGCGTAAATGCACCTCCATCCCTCAAGCCTATGCAAACACTCTCTATCATAAATAAGTAGAATCAGGCCAGCAGGTGGCATGGTGCTGAAGGTGCTGGATCCCAAAAGGCCAGGTATACAGTTCTGAGTCCCAGACCTTATGGCTGGAAAATCATGCCAGGTACATGTACGTGCATGTATGCTCAAAATCCCAAGAGAAGGGGCCAGCAGATGGCATAGCAGTTAAGTCATTGGACTCCCACATGGCCAACTGTGGTTCAAGTCCTGGACCTGGTGGCTTGAAACTCACACCAGGTGCATGTGTATGCCAAGATTCCAGGAGGAGAATGGAGAAGTATTGTGGAATGGTCATCCCCCCTTGGGGGGTGATTTCCCACTTTCTGTCTCTGTCTCTCTGGTGAGCGCATATGCCCTATAACAAAACTCTCTCTTAAAAAGTATCTTGAGAGAAGACAGAGGAAGAAGGGACTGTGGCATGGCCATCCCCCTTGGGGGGGTGCTTTCTCACTTTCCCTTTCTTTGATGAGCATGTGCCCTATAGTAAAAACTAAAAAAGATAGTAATAAATAAGACTTTTTTTTTGAGGGCTTTTGCTATAGGGCGCATGCGCTCGCCAGAAAGAGAGACAGAAAGCAAGAAATCACCTGCCAGGGAGGATGGCCACACCGCAATCCCTTCTCCTCCAGTCTCTTCTCGGGATCTTGAGCACGCACGTACATGTGCTTGGCGTAATTTTAAGCTACTGGGTCTGGGACCCGAACTGCAGTCAACTACATGGTAGTCCAGTGACATAGCCATTACGCTAACTGCTAGTCCCAGTAAAGACTTTTTTTAAAAAGGATCATAAACTTAAAATGTAAGAAAACTATAAGCTCTTAAATCCGGACAGGATGGAAATAGAGATGGGATGGTGGTATGACTGCACCCCACTAGGGGAGGTGCTTTCTCCCTCTGTGTCTCTGTTCAGTACACACACCTCTGGCAATTAAAAAAAAGGAAAAGAAAAAAACTTGTGGTACAAATAATAACATCAAAGAAGTGAAAATATATCCACAGAACAGGAGATAATGTATTTTAACTATTAACATGAACTCTAAATATTAAAGTATATACATATTGGGCCAGCACCTGAGTAAGTGGTGCTTAGGTGGTGATTAAGGCAGCTGGATCCCACACGGCTGACTGTGAGGTTCAAATCCCAGATCCTGCAGCTTGAAAAACACACCAGGTGCAACAACAACAAAATTGAAAAAAAAGAAAAAGAAAAACACACTAGGTGCAAGTGAATGGGCGCCCAAAATCCAGAGACAAGAATGGAGAAGGGGGACCAGCAGTTGGCATAATGATTATGTTACTGGACTCCCATGTAGTCTACTGTGGTTCGAGTCTCGGACCTGGTGGCTTAAAGGGATTGTGGTGTGGTCATTTCCCCTGTGGGGATGGGGGGTGGTGCTTTCTCATTTCCCCCCTCTCTTTTTCATGCAAATACACATACCCTGTATAGGAAAATGAAAAAAAAAAAAAAAAGGCAAAGGAATAAACATGTTGGCGATTAAACAACATACCCATACTCTATAATGCTTCTCCCCATTCACACACACAAAAAAAACGGACATATTTCAGATTCCTTCCCAAAGATTATTCCATTTCCCATACCTAGATTGGAACACTGAGCAGTATTTACACTAGAAAATGTTTTATTTTCATTGGGAAATATGTAGTCCTTATACTTTCCAAGAGAAACAATTTAGTGATAGTAACTGTGGGGAAAAAGTCTGTGTTGAGATAAGCGTCAATAAGCACCTTCTTACTTCCTTGATTTTCTGAATACTAAATTGATAGCCATATTCCAGTATTTGGTAGTTGGTGTTTAAGAGGGTAGACACCAGATTATTCCCAAATAGATAAGACACATAAAAATGTATCCCAAGGGGCCAGCAGGTGGCATGGCAGCTAAGGGTGCTGGACTCCCACATGGTCGACCGAGGTTCAAGTCCTGGACCTGGTGGCTTGCTCTTTCACTTTCCCTCCATCTCTCTGTCCCTCTCTGGTCTAAATAAATAAATAAATAAATAATGAAAGTTTAAACATTTAAAAAATGATTTAAAAAATGTATCTTAACTATCTCATATCAACTCTGTGTCAGTGATTTGCAAATACATGTTTGTTTGTTTTGCCATAGGACCCATGCACTCCCCGGAGACAGAGAGAGAAAGCGAGATATCAACCCCAAAGGGGGATGGCCACGCCACTATCCCTTCTCCTCCATTCTCCTCTTGGGATTCTGGACATACATGAACATGCACCAGCATATATTTTTCAAATCTCCAGGTCCAGGACTCAAACTCCAAAGTCAAATATGTAAGATCCCGTGCCTTAACCTGCTGGCCCCACTGATTCACTTTTTAAGATCTAATGAGATCTATCGAAAACATGACCTTTCTAACTTTAGATACTAACAACGCAAAAATCGAGGGCTTGCTTTTTCTTTCACTTTTTTTTTCCTTGACAGAAAAAGAGAAGCACCTCCAGCAGGGTCTTCACGCCATGATCTGGTGTGTGTCTGGCTTGCTCAGCATTCCCAGGACTTACACCCCGGCCTCCCAGATGGGTCAAGTTGTTTTACCACTGCCTCCCCCCTACTTGGTGTCTTGCTTTTTTTTTTTTCCACAAGATAAACAGATGTGAAGGAGAAAAACTAGGGAAATACCATACATGAGAAAAAGTTTCTCATATGCAGCTCACCACCATTCGTTTCCTGTTTTATAAAACAGCACAGTTTAAAAGCATTTTGAACCCAGATTAAAATCCTCCTCTTAGGGAACCAGTAGTTAGCGTAATGGCTATGTCGCTTCCCACGTAACCGCGGTTCGCGTCTCGGACCCGGTGGCTTAAACTCACGCCGGGCGCGTGTGCGTGCGTGCCCAAGATCCCGAGAGAGGAGAATGGAGGAGAAGGGAGTGACCATCCCCCCTGGGGGGTGATTTCTCGCTTTCTGTCTCTATGTCTCTCTCTGTCTGTCTGGCGAGCGCACCCTATAGCGAAAAACCTCTCCAAAAAAAAAAAAAAAAAAAATCCTCCTCTTAGCATTACTCAACCTAGTCCAACTGTTGAGAGGACGGTTAAATTGGGTAATATTTGTGAAGCATTAGACATAAAACTTACCATACCACTGAATAAGCTGGGAGAGAGAATTCCCTAAGTAACACTGAGGCCTAGTCAGTCTGCGTCAAGGGCCCTCTGTTAGCAGACAGGAGACCCTGGCCAGCTGCTCCCTCCGTATCTATTTTCCATGTTTTGATCTTTTCGTCCACAAAACCAGGATGTAAGCATGTATCTGTGAAACTGCCCTCCCTGCGTTCCGGGCCTATCGTGGGCACCCCACTCCCTTCGCAGCCGAGAAGCTCTGGGTCACACGGTCAGTACTGGCCCCTCTGCAGGCCGGGCCCTGGGCTGCAGCCGCCCACCGCAGGATCAGGATCGCTCGCCGTGGTGTGACGCCGAGCGCGCGGCTCGCGTGTAGGCCCAGGATGCCCCAGGACCACGCCCTTCCTCGCATCGTCGGCGCCCCCGATCCCGGCATACCCCCGCCCGGCCTCAGTCGGGAGGTAAGGCAGAGGGAACGGTGCCACTCCAAGTCCCAGGACCCTCCTTCGAGCAAGAGGCTCTACCCGAGGGTGGCCCAGCCGGGAGCCCTAAGCTTCACGCGTTCGGATGAGGCGCGGCAGGGACGTCCGCGCTCGAAGACGCGCCTGCGCCTCTTCGCGGAAAGGCCCAAGCCGGCGCGCTGCGAGAGCCAGGGGACCCGCAGTCCCTCGCGGGACCCGGACGAGCGGCGACGGGAGAGGGGGGGAAATGGGCTGCTAACGGACCTCTGGCGTCCTTGACCGCGCAGGGCCTTTGCAGGGAGAGCGCGCCCCGGCGGCGGGAGGCCGCGCACGCACATAACGGGGCGCCGGCCGAATCTCACCCAGGATTTCCTTGCGCCGACTCGCGTGGGGCTCGTCGGTGTAGACCCACTCGAAGTCCTCCCGTGAAACACGGCTCCCCATGGCGGCTGCGGCTCGCGAGCTCGCTCCCAACTCTCGTTCCCAGCACAGCTCCTCCGAGACGGCCGGCGCGGCGACTCCCCGGCTTCTGTAATGCGGCGCCGGGCGGAGCAGCGAAGAAAGGGGTAGGGGCGGAGTCTCGAGGCCCCGCCCCGACCCGGCCCGCAGGCCCCGCCCCCCGTAGGCTCCCGCCCCCGCCCCGCCGGCCCCGCGGGCCCCGCAGGCAGCGCAGGCCCAGCCGGCTAGCTGCGGTTGAACCTGCGTTCCGTGACCTGAGTGTCGGCCGCCGCAAGGATGCCCAGCTCCTGCGAATCCCGGCACCCTCTGGCTTGTGGGTGCCTGGGGCCGGCGCCCAGGGCTGGGGAGGTGCGAAAGGGGAAGGACAGGACTCGAGTGAGATAAGGTTGCCGCTTCAGCGCCTCGCAGTTGGAGTGCCGCAGCTGACTGCAGCCCTGCCCAGGCACTAGGAAACCCTGCTGTTAATGAATGGCAGCTATCCCCAATTTTGTTTAATTTTTAAAAGCGAAGTATTCATGGAGCCATTTTAGGCTGCCTTCTGGAGATAACACAGTACCCCAGGGAAAAATACGGAGTACATGGTCATTACAACGTAATCAGAAAAAAGAAAACGCTTGTGGAGCGGAACGTTACCCGGACTGTGTTGTTTTGCTTGAACGACTCTAGTGATCATTTCTCTAAGATGACTGCTCAGCCTGATATCTACTTGTCACAGAGGTCATCAACCACAACCTCTTCCTGAAAAAGGGGACGTTTTGTTTCAAAACCAGTTACCACTTCTTCATCAGAAAAGCGACTTTGAGGCCGGGCAGTGGTGCAGCTGTAATGTATTGGACCTATATGAGAAAGGTCCTGGGTTCCTCTTGCAAGGGACCTCTGTCTCCCACCTGCCCTGAATCCAGATGAGCCGAGACTGGGGATGGGTCGCTGCATGGAGACCATGATGGCAGGGAAGGGGGGGGGGGGGGGGGGGGGAGGACTGTCTGTCTGTCTCTTTCATGGAAGAAATAAACTTAAAAAAGGAAAAAGCAACATGGGCTAAGATTGTAGGAAGATTAACCAGACATGTAGTGCCTTAATAAAACACAGTTTACACACGCACACAGCCAAATGTGATCAAGTCCCCGGATTTGACAGTTAAAATACAGAAAATAGAACAGACAAAAAAACGTACTAAGCTACACCACAGGGATGCAGTCAGCCAGACACTCTGGGGGAAATTATACAGGCCAAGTCCTGGGTGTTTTAACAAATAAAATGCAAGAAAAACAAAAGGAAGGAAGGAAAACCTAACAATAAAGAGAGTTTAAAAGACATATCAGCCAGGGACCAGCAGATGGCATAATGGTTGCATGGCTGGACTCCCATGTAGTCACCTGCAGTCCGAGTCCTAGTCTGAGTTTTAAACTGATGGTTTAAAACTCACACTAGGTGTGTATACGTGTGTGTTCAAAATCTCGAGGGCGAACGGAGGAGAAGGGATTGTGGCGTGGGCCATTCCCCTTGGGAGAGTGATTTCTTGCTTTCTGTCCCTGTCTGTCCCTCAGGAGAGCACATGCACCCTGTAGCAAAAATCTCTCTCAAAAAAAGAGACATATCAGCCAGTTACACAATGTGTTGACCTTTAGGTTCTTTCTTTTTTCTTTTTTCTTTTTTTTTGGAGAGGTTTTCGCTATAGGGTGCGTGCGCTCGCCAGACAGACAGAGAGAGACATAGAGACAGAAAGCAAGAAATCACCCCCCAGGGGGGATGGTCACGCCGCAATCCCTTCTCCTTCATTCTCCTCTCGGGATCTTGGGCACGCACACACACGCGCCCGGCGTGAGTTTTAAGCCACAGGGTCCGGGACGCGAACCGCAATCAACTACGTAGGAGTCCAGCGACATAGCCATTACGCTAACTGCTGGTTCCCTCTTTTTTTTTTTTAAAGAGAGATTTTTGCTATAGGGTGCATGAGCTTGCTGGAGAGGGAGAGAGACAGAAAATGAGAAGTCACCCCCCAGGAAGGATGGCTATGCCACAATTTCTTCTCCTGCATTTTTCTCTCGGGGTTTTGGGTACACACGCACGCCTACCCGGTGTGAGGTTTAAGCCAGGTCTGGGACTTGAATTGCAGTCATTGCTGGTCCTGATCTTTAGATTCTGATTTAGTCAAAGGTTTAAAAAATTGACATGTGATAATAAAAATATCAATTTGATATATGATAATGTTGAATTATTGTCAGTTTCTTACCTGTGATAACATTATGGTTATAGTTTGTTTTAGAGTTCTTACTTAGATTCATGCCAGGAAAAAAAAAGTACTAAGCTAGTAAAACATAATGGTACAGGCAATTAATCATACAGTGTATTGTATGTCATCACTTTAAAATTGTAGTTTTTTATGTGTTAATATTAATTTATCATAGCCCAGTCATGGTAGTCCAGGCTAGTTGATTCTGCTACGTAACAGGCTGAGGCCACATGGGAGGCCAGGTTGGATTTTTGTTCAGCTCTAAAAGTTGGGCAAGGTGGCACATGTAATGTAGTCCCAGCTATTTGGGAGGCTGAGGCAGGAGGATCTTTTTAAATTTAAAAAAATTTTTTAAGGAAAGGTTTAATTTTTAAAAAATTATTCATTTAGTTTTATTTATTAATATTATTTTTCAATTTGACCAGAGAGAGAGACAGAAAGAAAGAGAGCGAAAGCAAGCCACCAGGTCAGCTATGTGGGAGCTCAGCACCTTAAACAATTTGCCACCTGCCAGCCCCAAGGCAGGAGGATCTTACAAAAGAGAGGTCATTTCTAAAAGAAAAAATATATGAATTGATTTTTACATGCACAGTTAAATGTAAAACATGTATAGGAGGAAGGGGAGTTCATTGTATATAGATTCATTGTATATAGATTCATACCGCACAAGACACCCAAGAAAGTTACATTGTGTGCAAGAGTCTGAGAAGATTAGGAAGGAATTTTTTTGTCATATCCTTTTGTATCTTTCATATTTGAATTTTAAAAAATGTAGATTTTTAAAAAATGGACTTCTGGGGCCAGCAGGTGGCATGGTGATTAGGGCTCAGGACTCCCATCTGGTAGACTGTGGTTCAAGTCCCTGACCTGGTGGCTTGCTTTCCCACTTTCCCTCTCTCTTACTCTGGCCCTCTCTGGTCAAATTTAAATATAAATATATAAATAAATAAATGAAGTTAAATAAAATAAGTTTTTACAAAAACGGGCTTTGGGGTTGGCAGGTGGCGTGGTGGTTAAGGGTGCTGGACTCCCCATGGCCAACCACGGTTTGAGTCCTAGACCTGGCAGTTTGCTTTCTCACTTTTCCTCTCTCTCTGTCCCTCTCTGGTTAAATTAAAACAGGCAAGCAAACAAATAAATAAAGTTACATAATTCTTTAAATAAATAAATAAGTAAACAATGGGCTTCAACATTCAATTCTATATATGTGCTGCCGAAGCAAGCACAGACTTCAACATTCAAAGAAAAGGAAAATAATTTGAACTACAGGATACTTTGTGGGGATTGACAACTATTTTAATTACACCTATGCATGCTTCTTTATTTACGGCTTTTTTTTTTTTTTTTTTTTTTTTTTTGAGAGGTTTTTGCTATAGGGCGCGTGCGCTCGCCAGACAGACAGAGAGAGACAGAGAGATAGAAAGCAGGAAATCACCCCCCAGGGGGGATGGCCACGCCGCAATCCCTTCTCCTCCATTCTCCTCTCGGGATCTTGGGCACGCACGCACACGCGCCCGGCGTGAGTTTAAGCCGCCGGGTCCGGGACTCGAACCGCGGTCGACTACGTGGGAGTCCAGCGACATAGCCATTACGCTAACTGCTGGTCCCTTTATTTACGGCTTTTTAAAGTTGTTCACACACACACACACACACACACACACACACACACAAAGTAAACTAAAGGAGTATAAATCAAATGTTTTGGAAAACATTAGTGTGTTATTTGACTTTCACATATTTTCCTCACTCTTACCAAGCAATTTGCCTTGAGGCACTCAGACCAGTTATTCTGGAAAGATGCTTTCCAGCTGGCTGTTAAACACATAGTAAATCCCGATAGTCCCCATCACACCAGGGTATTTCATATGAGGTAAGTTTTCAAATGAGGGTGGCCATGCTTTCTAAATCTACGTCTTTTTCCACATAGATTTTTTTTCTTCCCATTTGCTTGATTTCAAATGGGAAATTCATTTATAAGAGCATTTCTTTTTTTTTCTCTTCTCTCTCTCTCTCTCTTTTGCTAAAAGGAGAAAGAGAAAGTGCTGTCCATAGGGGTTGGACACGCTGCAGTCCCCTCTCCTCCACTGCTTGCCCGTTCTGTCCTTTATCCTGCTGTCCTTCTGGCCTCACTCAGTGCAGCTGGTCCTACCCAGTGTGGAGGGCAACAGGAACTTTAATTTAATGCTGATATCTTTAGTCCCACAATAGTCTGCAGTCTTAAAGTCTACGCACTGGACCTATCTGCCCTACACCTCACGTTTCTTCCATCCACAGCCTTCTCTGGGCTTCAGAGCCTCACTCACTTGAGGGATATCTCTCCGCTGATTTCTTTACCCAAGAAGGTTGTGCAGGAGTCTCTGTCCTCAGGCTTTGAGTGTCCTTTAGACATTCCCTTAATGATTGCTGATCTGCTGAAGTGCTGTGCTGAAAGCAGGGCCTCCCTGTGAGACTTCAGTCTCTGATTTCCTAAGTCAGTAAGGCAATCATGTCTTCTTGTCTACCTCTCAATTTACCTGCAATGCAGAATTGGGAGAAAAGCAGATCAAAGGAGGAGCGCATATCTCAAAAGAAGCAGAAAAGGGATTTCAGAAAATTCAACATCTCTTGGAAGTATCTGGGTAGAAAAACCACTATAATTGAATTGTTAGAATAAAATAAGAGATAGCTTTGCTATCTACATATATCCTTTAACATCATGTTGTAAACCTCAAATATACACAATGAAATTTATTTTAAAATAAAAATAAAGGGGCCAACAGGTGGTGTGGTGGTTAAGGGTGCTGGACGCTGGACTCCCACATGGCCAACCACAGTTTGAGTCCTGGACCTGGCAACTTTTTCTCTTTCTTCCTTCCTTCCTTCCTTCCTTCCTTCCTTCCTTCCTTCCTTCCTTCCTTCCTTCTTTCTTTCTTTCTTTCTTTCTTTCTATTCTTTCTTTTCCTTTCTTTCTTGTCTTTCTTTCTTTCTTTCTTTCTCTTTTTCTTTCTTTCTCTTTTTCTTTCTTTCTCTCTCTCTCTTACTCTGTCCCTCTCTGGTCAAATTCACATAAATAGATAAATAAATAAGTAAACTTAAAAAAATAAAAATGAAAAAGAAGAGCTTAAAGTTGCTTCGTAGAAAATCAATTTACGAAAACATTTTGTTTTGGTAAACCAGCAACTAGTTTTAAAGTGTGATAAAATAGAAAGATAGCATCGATGATAACA
Source organism: Tupaia tana (assembly GCA_026018925.1). NCBI lineage: Eukaryota > Metazoa > Chordata > Mammalia > Scandentia > Tupaiidae > Tupaia > Tupaia tana. Next base: position 134,423,080 of record JAKSZU010000007.1, read on the forward strand.
TAAAAACATATCTAGAAACAAATCTTAACAAAAGATGTGTAAGACAGGACCAGTGGGTGGCGTGGTGGTTGAGGTGCTAGATTCCTACATGGCTGACCATGGTCAGGTCCTGGACCTACTGGCTTCAGAATTATGCTGGGCACATGTGTGCGTCCCCAAAATCCCAGGGAGAGAATGGTTGAGAGGGTATTGTGGCATGGCCATCACCCCTGGGGAATGATTTCTCACTTTCCTGTTCTTTCTCTTTCCAGCATACACGCACACCCTAAGGAAAAAAAAAAGTAAGTACTTAACACTTTATGGAGAGACATCAGACTTAAATAAATCATGAAATAAACCATGTTCATAAATCATGAAGACTAAATATCATCAAGATGCAAATGTGAGACTGGCAGGCGGCGCAGTGGTTAAGGTGCTAGACTCCAACAAGGCCCACAACAGTTCAAGTCCCGGACCTGGCAGCTTGCTTTCTCACTTTCCCTTTCTCGCTCTCTTTGGTCAAATAAACAAAATAACAATGATGACAAAATTAAATAATTCTTTTTCTTTTCTTTCTTTTCTTTTCTTTTGGAGAGGTTTTTGCTATAGGGCACGTGTGCTCGCCAGAAAGACAGAGAGAGACAGAGAGACAGAAAGCGAGAAATCACCCCTCGGGGGGATGGCCATGCCGCAACCCCTTCTCCTCCATTTCCTCTCAGGATCTTGGGCACGCATGCACCTGCGCCCGGCGTGAGTTTAAGCCGCCAGGTCTAGCACTCAAATGGGACTACAGGGGAGTCCAGCGACATAGCCATTATGTCAACTGCTGGTCCTGATTAAATAATTCTTAAAAAAAGAAAAAGAAAAAAAATGCAGATTCTAGCATAGCTGTGGTGGTGAAAGGAGTAACAGACTGACTACAGAGCTGGAAGCCACATGGATGGCTTTGAGTTCAGATTCCAAGTCAACCCGAAAAACATGAAGTACATGCACACCCAAGATCCCAACTGGACAATGGGCTGGGGAAAAGATAATGGTGAGGGACCAGCAGAAGGAGTGATGGCTATGTTGTTGGAATTCCATATAGTCAACCGCGGTTCAAGTCCTGGTCCCGGTGCCTTGAAACTCATGCTGGGCATGTGTGCATGCCTGCCCAAGATCCCAAGAAGAGAATGGAGGAGAAGGGATTGTGGCATGGCCATCCTTGCTTTTTTTTAAAAAAATTATTATTTATTTAATGTTATTTATTCATTCATTTATTTTAATTAGACCAGAGAGAGATACACAAAGAGAGAAAGAGAGAGGATAAGTGAGAAAGCAAACCATCAGGTCCAGCACTTGGACCGCAGTCGGCCATGTGAGTGTCCAGCGCCTTAACCACCACGCCACCTGCTGGTCCCCAAAAATCATGCGCTCGTCAAGAGAGACAGAGAGAGAGAGTGAGACGGACTCGATGCCACAATCCTCCAGCCTCCATAGGTTTTTGCCACAGGGCGGGCGTCACCACGCCCCATCCTTGCTTTCTGTCTCTGTCTCTCCAGTGAGCGCACGTGCCCTATAGCAAAAATCTCTCAGAAAGAGATCATGGTGAGAAAAGACTCTGTCATGGATGTCCCTCCCTCACTTCTCACTCATTAAAGAAATTAAATGATGAACCAGTCTAGTGGTTAAGGGAGCTGGATCCCACATGACTGAACTTATGGTTTGAACTCCGGTCCTGGCAGCTTCTAAAACATTTGGTGCATGGGCATGCATGTTCCAAATCCCAACAGGATGGAGAAATAGAGGAAAAGGGATTGTCATGTGTCCACACCTCATTGAAGGGTACTTTCTCCTTCGCCCTCTCTCTCTCTAGCTAATGTATGTGCCCTCTGGCAATTAAAAAATTAAAAAGAATTAGATACATAAATAAAGAATCAATTCTTTTCTAACACAACTGATCTACAAATTCAATGTAATTATAATTAAAATTTCAAATGCAGGGGGCCATGTAGCGTAGTAGTTAAGGCACTGGATTCCCACATGGCTGGCTGTGGTTTGAGTCCTGGACCCAGAGGTTTGAAACTCACGCCAGGTATATGTGCGTGCATGCCCAAAATCTGGAGAGGAGAATGGAGGAGAAGGGATTCCACTGTGGCCATTCCCCCAAGGGAGTGATTTTTTGCTTTCCTCTCACTGTCTCTCTCTGCCTCTCTTTGGCAAGTGCATGTGTCCTATGGCAAACCCCTTAAAAATAAATAAGGAAATAATAAAGCTTTAATATATGATTAAGATGGCATGAGTCTGTTAAGGATGCTCTAACAAAGTGCCATAGACTGGGTAAGTTATATACAACATAATTTATTTCTCATGGTTCTGGAGACTGGAAAGTCCAAGATCAGGGCACTAGCATTGTCTAGCAAAGCCTTGCCTCTTCATAAAAGGTACCTTCTTGCTGTGTCCACAAATGTTATAAGAAGTGAATTCTGCTCTTTTCCCTTGAGGGCCTTATACTCATTCAGGAGGTGCCACCCTCATGACCTAGTCACCTTCAAAGCCCTGCCTTCTCTTAACTAATCACATGGGGGATTAGTTTTCTTCTTTTTTAAAAAAATTATTTTAGTTATATTTATTTTTCTATTTATTTATTTTAATGACCAGAGAGGGACAAAACAAGAGAGAGAGAGAAAGCAAGCCACCAGGTCCAGGACTCGAACTGTGGTCAGCCATGTAGGAGTCTAGTGCCCTTAACCACCATGCTACCTGCTGGCCCCTGGGGGGATTAGTTTTCAACATAAAATTTTTGGTGGTACAAAAAGTGTAGTCTATAGCAGAAAATATTGAAACAGACAAGAGGGCTTACAAATAAATCCCGTACATGCCTAGGACTATCAGGAAAAGGGAAATCTTGTCAATAAAATTGGTGCAGGTGGGGCCAGTCAGGTGGTATAGTTATGGTGGTTGAAGCACTGGATTCCCTCATGGCAGAGTGCAGTTTGAGTCCTGGACTAAGTGGCTAGAAAATCATGCCAGGCACATGTGTGTGCATGCCCAAAATTCTAGGAGGAGAATGGAGGAGGAATTGCAGCATGGCCATCCCTTTTGAGGAGTGATTTCTCATTTTCTCCTCCTCTCTCTCTCTTGCAAGCTCACATACCCTATGGCAAATAACTTTAAAAAGGAAAGAAAAAAAGATGCTGGGACAATTGGTTATCAATATGAAAAAAAAAATGTGAAATTGCAACTACTTCATATTATACACTAAAATTAATTAATAGAATATTATGACTTGGAGCCAGCAGGTAGGTTAAGGTGTTGGGCTCCTACATGGTTGACTATGGTTCAAGTTCTGGACCTGGCAGCTTGCTTTCTCACTTTCCCTTTCTCTCTCTCTCTGGTCAGCACACATACCCTGCTGCAACTTAACAAAAAATTAATTAACTAAATTTAATTAATTATTTTAAAAGAAAGAATATTATGACTTAAATGTGAAAAACAAAATTAAGAAACTTTTGTGTGTAGGTGAATACATTATTTAGGGAAGTTTAGGAAAGGATTTCTTTTTTTTTTTTTAAAGAATTATTTTATTTAACTTTATTTATTTATTTATTTGTTTATTTTAATTTGACCAGAGAGAGACAGAGTGAGAGAGAGAGAGAGAGAAAGGAAAGTGAGAAAGCAAACTGCCAGGTCCAGGACTCGAACTGCAGTCAGCCATGTGGGAATCCAGCACCCTTAACCACCACGCCACCTGCTGGCCCCAGGAAAGGATTTCTTTAAAGAGGATGCAGAAAGCACAAACTATCAAGAAAAAAAATACTTCAAAAAGTAAACTATTTTACTGAATTTTTAAATTTTATTTATTTTTTTATTTTATGTTTTACCATAGGGTGCATAAACTCGCCAGAGAGAGACAAAGAGAAGAAAAGTGAGAAATCACCCCTCAGGGAAGATGGCTTCCCTGGAATTCGTTCTCCTCCATTTTCCTTTCAAGATTTTGCATGCAACTCTGTAACATCTTTGGTCGTAGTAGTTCAGTTTTCCTAATACTTTTGTTAATGTGCTGTGAAAGATTGGAAATTTGAAGTATGTAGTGTGTATGATACTAAATTGTGATTTGATGGGACTTACAGAACAGCTTTCAACATCTGAAGACAGTGGTTTTTGATATCCTCTTAAGGAAAATTTGCCTACAAATTTGAAGCTGGAATGTCACTGGAATAACTTAAAAAGAATTACTATACTTGGCTTTTTAAATTTTTGGTACATATGTTAAGAATTGGGGGGGACCAGAAGTTAGCGTAATGGCTATGTCGCTGAACTCCCATGTAGTCGACCACAGTTCAAGTCTCAGACCCGGTGGCTTAAACTCACGCCGGGCAGGTGTGCACGTGTCCCCAAGATCTCAAGAGGAGAATGGAGGAGAAGGAATTGCAGCGTGGCCATCCTCCCTGGGGGGTGATTTCTCGCTTTCTGTCTCTCTGTCTCTTTCTGTCTTTCAGGCGAGCACATGCGCCCTATAGCAAAAACCTCTCCCCCCCCCCCAAAAAAAAGACATCAACAAGAAGTAAAAAGAGACAAACCATAGACTGAGAGAATATGTTTCCAACACATACAATTAATAAAAGATTAGTATTTAAAATATATGAAAAACTGTTAAGAATTAATAAGAAAAAAAAAGAGGTAACAATAATAAGAAAAAAAGAACAAAAAATTTAATAGGAAAGGGTGTATCTTTAAGATGTATTGGTCATGGTCTAATCAGAAAAACAAATATCACCTCAAGTTTTTTTGTTGTTGTTGTGCGTGCATGTGTGTGTGTGTGTGTGTGTGTGTCTGCTACAGGATGCATGTACTCAGAGGAGAGGGGCGGAGAGAGATAAAGAAGAAAAATGAGATGGGGCGATGGCCATGTCGCAATCCCTTCTTCTCTCCAGATTTTGGGCACGTGCATACACCCAGTGTGTTTTCAAGCCATGCAGTCCAGAACTCTAACCACGCAGTTGGGCGTGTGAGATCCAGCCCTGACCTTCCATGCCACCTGCTGGCCCCGTTTCAAGCATTTTCAATAGAGGGGATGTAATGCAGGGCACTGGTTATATAAGTGGGAGGCGTCAGGAGGTAAATAGGGGACAGAGAGGACAACGTAGGAAGCCACTCCCATTTACTCAGCTGGGAGGTCTCCTTCTTAGGTAGGAGGCAGAGTTCTAGAAGCTCCAGAGCTGTCATTTCCCAATGAAACGTAGAGCCACAGTTGGCATATTTGGCAGGGGCTGGAGCCACAGCCACAGCAGACAAAGCCCAGGTAGAGAGTGGAGGGGAGAAATCTCTGGGTTCTGTCATCTTCCTTCTCTCCAGTGTCTCTCGTTAGCCATACTCAGCAGAGAGAAACAGACCACAGGGATCAGTTCCCACCTGCAGTGAAGTGGAGGAAAACACTGAGGAATGAGTCCGAGAGGCAAACAGCCATGGACTGGCATAAATGGCCCATGATGATGTGGCTTGAAAATCACATGGGCGCATGTGCATGTGTGCCCAATATGCTGAAAGAAGAATGGAGAAGGATTGTGACAAGGCCACGCCCCGTGTGGGGGGGTGATTTCTCACTTTCCCTCTCACTGTCTTTCTTTGTCTCTCTCCAGCAAAGATATGCATCCTATGGCAAAAACCTAAATAAATAAATAAATAAATAAAAAGTTGAACTCTATTCCTTATCAAGGTATTTCAAGCTATAAGATATTATTTTATGGGACCAGCAGTTAGCATAATGGCTATGTCGCTGGATTCCCATGTAGTTGACCCTGGTTCAAGTCCTGGACCTGGTGGCTTAAATTCATGCCGGGTGCATGTGCATGTGTGCCCAAGATCCCGAAAGAAGAAAGGAGGAGAAGGGATTGCGGCATGACCATCCCCCCTGGGGGGTGATTTCTCGCTTTCTGTCTCTCTGTCTCTCTCTGTCTGTCTGGCGAGCGCACGCGCCCTATAGCGAAAACCTCTCAAAAAAAGAAAGAATCTTCTAGATCTCTCACACACTAAGCATATAGTGGGCTCTTTTTTTTCCCTTTCATTTTTAGGTTTTTGCTCACACACACACACACACACATGGGCCTGGCATGAGTTTCAAGCCAGTAGGTCTGGGACTCTAACTGCAGTCAGCCATGTGGGAGTCCAATGCTGTAACCACTATGCCATCTGCTGGTCTCAGGGGGTGATTTCTCACTTTCTCTCTCACTGTTTTCTTTCTTTCTTTTTCTTTTCTTTCAGTAGCTCTATGTATTTATTAGTAGCTATTTTTAATGCAGAAATAGGGGACAAAAAGCTCACAAACACTTGGGACCAGCAGTTGGCATAGCGGCTATGGCACTGGACTCCCATATAGGCAACCGCGATTTGAGACCCAGACCCAGCGGCTTAAACTCACACGGGGAGCGTGTGAGTATGTGCCCAAGATCCCGAGAGGAGAATGGAGGAGAAGGAATTGTGGGGACCAGCAGTTAGCATAATGGTTATGTTGCTGAACTCCCACGTAGCCGACCACGGTTCAAGTCCCGGACCCGGTGGCTTAAACTCACGCCGGGTGCGTGTGCATGCGTGCCCAAGATCCTGAGAGGAGAATGGAGGAGAAGGGATTGCGGTGTGGCCATCCCCCTAAGGGGGGAGTGATTTCTTGCTTTCTGCCTTTCTGGCTAGCACACGTGCCCTACAGCAAAAACCTCTCTCAAAAAAAAAAAAAAAAAAAAAAAAAAAAAGGCTCACACTCTACATAATTTTACAAGACAAACTGCAAGGAAAAAGGTGACCGGGTTGGATCAGTAGTATCCTGAGTCTTGGTAGATGCATTCCTGGGGGAGGTGGACCTCCGGTCCCTTGTGGGGGAGGTCTCATTCCTCAAGGGGCCATGCCCATCAGCATACCTCAGCAGGCGGAAGCCCAACTGGTGGACCCATGGATGGTCTCATACCAAGTGCAGGAGCCATCATGCCTGGAGGTGGGGTTGCTCTGCCTACAGGTGGGGGTGGAGTCGCCTGTCCTGGGGGGGTACTGTGTTGGGGCTCCAGCAATGCTGGCAGTGGTAGCAACAGCAGCTGCTACAGTGCCTCTGCCCTGTGGAGTCATTACCTGCTGGGATGGGCCCCCCCCCCACACACTCCTCCTCAGAGGAGGCCTGTTAATCCAGCAGGAGCCTGAGGAATTGGTACACCCGCTGAGACTCCTCTGCCAGCTGCTCTGCCAACCACAGGGCCTGCAGCTCCAGCAAGGGGTACTGGAGCAATGCCAGTAACTTTGGGAGGTGGCCCTTCCACAGTCAGGAATACCACGTTCTCCCCACACAGCACCAGACCCAAACCTGCTTTTCTTCACGCTCTGGCTGCTTCACATTCTTTAGCTTGATCTTCCTGAACTCATCACAATGACAAAGGATCAAATTTATGCTTGTCAAAAGCTTTAGAGGTGCCAAGGAAGATTCACTATCTTGCAGGGTACAGCTCATTCTATAGCCAGTGAGCTGTTTGCTGTTTCACCAATTCCAATATCCATGGTAAAATTTCAGGATCCTTAAGACCTAGAGGAAGGCTACAGATAAAGGTATGATGCAGATCCTTCTAGAAATAATGCAAGCAGGGTAGCAGTTTCAGCGATGGAGGCTCAATGTTTGTTTTTGTTTTTGAGAGTTTTTTGCTATAGAGCGCATGCGCTCACCAGAAAGACAGAGAGAGACAGAGAGACAGAAAGACAGAAAGCGAGAAAGCACCCCCTAGGGGGATGGCCACGCCGCAATTTTTTCTCCTCCATTCTCCTCTCGGGATCTTTTTTTTTTTCTCTTTTTCGAGAGGTTTTTCGCTATAGGGCGCGTGCGCTCGCCAGACAGACAGAGAGAGACATAGAGACAGAAAGCAAGAAATCACCCCCCAGGGGGGATGGTCACGCCGCAATCCCTTCTCCTCCATTCTCCTCTCGGGATCTTGGGCACACACGCACTTGCACCCAGCATGAGTTTAAGCCACCAGGTCCAAGACTCGAACCGCGGCCGACTACATGGGAGTCCAGCGACATAGCCATTATGCTAACTGCTGGCCCCGAGGCTCAGTGTTTTAATACTCCTTTAACCACCTCTTGGTGTCTCAGCTAAGAATGCCTGTTTTAGTTCTGCCTGGAAATCTACAACAGGTACTTGCAGCTGCTGAGAATATTTTGGGTACAACTGGCACTCTTGATTGCTCAGTGAGGCTGTCCTTCTGCGTTTGACCTGGACTTCCACTTCTGGCTTGTGCTGGTCTGTAGTGCATCTCGGGTAAGCGATCCCATGCTTGCTTGTGCCATCATTGCTGGTTTCTCAGGCCAGGGCATCGGGCATCTCCGCAGCCGCTCCACTGTCTCACACTGTTTTCACTGTGTCTCCCTGGCAAGCTCACCTATGGCAAACCGCCCCCCCCCCCAAAAAAAAATGATAAAATGATTTTCATCAAAATGAAATACTTCTGACTTTGAAAACACAGTCACGTGGGCTGGCACCATGGTGAAATGGTAAAGGCCACTCAAGAAAAGCTGAGTCCCAAATGATGACCATGGTTTGAATTTCCAGCGCAGCCAGCCTGAAACACACCAGGCACAAATGCGAATGTCCAAGAGCCCATAAGCAGAAGGACTGGAGGAGGGGGATCGTCGTGTGAGGAGACCCTGTGGAGGGTTCTCATCTCTCTTTCTCATGTGTACGTGCATGTGCTCTATTAAAAAAAAAAAAAAAAAAAAAAAAAAAAGAAAGCAAAAAGCAGGCCATGATGAAAGTGAAGGAAGTCATGGATTGGGAGGATATATTCACGAAACATGTATCTAACAACACTCATGTGTGCGGCATCCACCACAACTCTTATTCAACAATACCAAGATAAGCGATCTCCAAAAATGGGCCGAAGTTTTGAAGACACTTCACTGAAGTGCCTAATGAGCACATGACTAATGCTTAACACTATTAGTCATCAGAGAAATGCAATGTTAAACCACAATGAGACATCCCCATCTGTCCACCAGAATCCTAACAAACAATACAGAAAGAAACAAAATCGACAACGCTCAATGTTGACAAGAATGTGGAACAACTGGAAGACTCATATGTTCTGATGGGAATGTAAAATGTTACAATCATTTTGGAAAACAGTTTGGCATTTTTTTTTTTTTTAATAAAGTTAATTATACATTTGCCATATGACTCAGCCATTCCACTCCTGGGTAGGTCTCCCTAGAAAAATGAAAACATTTGCTTACACAAAGGCTTTTATGTGTGTGACTCTTCATTAAAAAGACTTGTACATGACTGACAGATTTATATAATGACATCCAAAGCTAAAAAACAATCCACATAGGTAACAGGATAAACAAATTCTAACATATTAATGGAATACAATATTACTTGCTAATAAAAAGGAACAAATTACTAATACATGCATCAACAGTTATGGAACTAAAAAAAAACATTGTGCTGAATTAAGAGAGGTTTACTCGGGCCAACAGATGGCATAGTAGTTAAGGTAATAGATATCAAATGTCTGACTTTGCAGTTCGAGACTGGCAGCTTGAAAATCATGCCAGGTTGGGACCAGCAGTTGGCATAATGGCTGTGTCACTGGGCTCCCATGTAGTCGACTGCGGATTGAGTCCCGGACCTGGTAGCTTAAACTCATGCCGGGCGCATGTGCGTACATGTCCAAGATCCCAAGAGAAGAATGGAGAAGGGATTGTGGCCCCAGGGGGGTGATTTTTAGCTTCCTGTCTCTCTTTCTGGTGAGCACACGTGCCCTATAGCAAAAACCTCTCAAAAAAAAAAAAAAAAAAAAAAAAAAAAAAAAAAAAAGATCAGTTAATTAGAAATTGACTTTTAAATACAAAGGAAAGGGAGCAAAAAATAATTTGAAAAGCACACAAGAAGTTGAGAAAGTTGAAAGCCATTTTGTTGTTTTCTTTTTGGAAAGTGTCCTGATCCGCATTTCCTTTCTAGTCTTATATAATTGTATTTTTGCTCAAATACCCAGCACTCTGAAACTGCACATAAAATACAGACTATGTCTAAGAAAGTTTTGTCTCCTTAAAGACTGCTGTCATTAACATTTCATGCTGTTTAACAGGTTGAGTATGTGCAGAAAAAATCTAATTCTCAAGATTGGATAAGGTTAAGAGGTTCTTTTCAACATCAAGAAGGTTTGATTAACCTCCAAGTGGCCAAGTGATAATTGAAGTGACTCTCATTGGAAACTCAATTTCAGACATCATTCTCTAATATCCTTGGTTTTTTTTTTTTGTTTTTGTTTTTTGCTATAGTGAGTGTGCGCTCGCCGGAAAGACAATTGAGAAATCACCCCCCAGGGAGAATGGCCACACCGCAATCCTTTCTCCTGGGATCTTGGGTACTTACGCACTGGCACCCAGCGTGAGTTTAAGCCACCAGGTCTCGTACTCGAACTGTGGTTTACTACATTGGGAGTCCAGTGACATAGCCATTACGCCATCTGCTGGCCCCAATATCCTTTGTTTTCTAATAACCTGAATCCATGCATTGTTCAGCAAATGTGCCTGGAGAATATGGAAACCAACTATTTCCATCGTGATCGATCTTCTGAAGACTGGTACCCAGCAGAAGCCTTTGTTTCTTGTGTTACCTGTTTCAGTGAATGCAGTGATGATGTTGGACAACTGGTTACCCTCACCCTTGACCATGCCGTGACCTTTTTCTGAACCTCTAGGTTGTGAACAAGCACATATAGGAGGAGTTAGCTCTTCCTGAGAATTTTGATCAATTCTTTGCTACATTTTTAATAAATGTGGGGACCAGCAGTTGGCACAGTGGCTATGTTGCTGGACTCCCATGTAGTCGACTGCAGTTTGAGTCCTGGATCCAGTGGCTTAAACTCATGCTGGGCTTAAGTGCATGTGTGCCCAAGATCCCCAGAGAATGGAGAAGGAATTGTGGCGTGGCCATCCCCCCAGGGGGTGATTTCTTGCTTTCTGTCTCTGGTGAGCACATGCATCCTATAGCAAAAACCTCCCCCCCCCAAAAAAAAAAATAAAGTGCAAACTTTATTTGTATTTTATTTCACTGAAGTTCCAAGTATTTAGAGTTTTGGAGCTGGAATGAATTTTCAAGAGAAGTATTCCCCCTTGGCGGGGCACAGGAACTGGACATTATTTGTATTGACCAGCAGCGTACAGTAGTGTCTATAAGCCTGGTACTGGTTTAAGACTACATTTACTGCTGTGAAGACGCCTGCTTCAGATGACAGGTTCTAGAAGCTTTGCCTCACTTTTTCTTGATCTTAAGTCTACATACTTCTCTTCACATTAATGATATGGCAGTGACCACTTCTAGTGGACGTATGGAACGACTGCCCGTATATTAAGGTCACCGGACCTAGGACAGTGGAGCGGAGGTACACAAGCTTTAGAGGAGGTAGGTCTGAGTCAAATCACACTTGTCACTTCCTTGTTTAACACTGTTGACATGTTGCTTATCCCGAGTTCAACATCTCCACGGAGGATAAGATCTGCTTTTTAAGGTGGCTGTGAGGACTTCAATAACATGTAAAACACACGGTACAGTGCTTTAAGACTCAGTAGCTATTAATACGGCATTTGCTAGCAACAGAGCTCCATATTCTTTCATGCATGAAATACAAAGAAAACAAGTAGCACTGGTAACAACACATTTATTTTCGTACCCTGTTTTGTGATTGGGAGGTGTTTTTCACTTTGCAATAGTTGATTAGGTTAACAATTAAAATTCCAGAAGGTAAGCTAGTAGTTTATTGTTGCTCATAAGCATAGGTAAACAGACATGGTACCACGTAACGAAATTTTAAACACTTCTAACCTTTTGGTATAGCTTTGAGTATGGACCAGTATACTTTGGCAATGGACCTAAGAAATGACCAGTATGTTTCTAAAGCTCACGATTCTTTTCAGATACCACAGGAACGATATGCATTTAATTTGTGAACTTTAGGTACTGAACCAAGATTTGTAGGAAGCTGCAAAAGGTCAACATTACTTAAGCCTGTCTCATTTTTCACCAATAAAACTGTATTGCTATTAAAAGTAAAATCATGGTAGGCAGTAGTCATCAAACTGCTAGTCTAATTTTATAGATTTAGTTTTCTCGAAGATAATTTGACTTAGTTGGCAGGCTATCTTTATTTTTTAAGTAGTTTTCACTTAACCTTTTGTGTAACTCTTTCAAGAATTTAGATAGATCCCAAGTCAAAGAACTGGAGAGTACATCCAATTGGGTTGGATATCAGAATCAGCCATTTCCAAGAGGCTGCCTCACACAGGACATCTGCTTTCAGAATGCCTTTTACTCCTGGCTTCAAATCTTACTCATAGCATTTCTTTTTAGAAGGTGATAAGTGGGCTCTCATCGCTAGAGCAGGATATAAGATGTGCTGATCACCAAGTAAGAGACTTACATCACATTAAATTAAAACTATGTTGTTGGAAACAGACAAGATAGGGAGTTCCCAGATCCTAGAAAATATTATGGCTAAGGAAATAGAGAACTCAAAAAAATAAAAAAGGAATCCACCTCCAAGAAACTAATTCAGTATAGTAAAATAGAATTAAGTGCCCTGTCTTAGGAAAAGTTTCATAATAAGGAACAACTGGGACATCATACATCGTTTCTTTGGAGATTAAAGTGCAGGCTATGAAATGGCATACAAAATAATGCATAAAATAGTGCAATCTCAAGGTGCCATTATTTTTATTACACATAGCCTAGTTTTGTATGTCCACTCTCTCAAAAATCCAGCTGCAGTGACACCTTTTAGCTTATTTATTTAAGCATTTCTTATACTTTGTTTTACCCACCTTTGGGGCTACATAGAATATTTTAACATCTTTAACACGTAGAATAATAGCGCATACATCTTGAAACTACTATATAGCGATTAAGGCAAGCCCCAATAAAGTTCAGTAATCCCAAAAACATGTTTTACAAAAAAAAAAAAAAAAAAAAAAAATGTTGCTTCCAAAACCAGTGGCTTCAGACCTGATGGCACAGTAGGATCACTCTGAATACATTTGTATTTGCCCCATTATTTCCAGGCTCTGTGTATCAAAAAAAGAGTTTTGTAAAATAACAGGTCCTATAACCGCAGAATGCTTGGCCACCAAGTAAGCCAATCCATGTTGGGAAGTGAGCAGAGGATCTGGTAAGGGGTGAGGAGTGGAGCCAGTCTTCTCTATTTCTTAACACACCTCTTTTCACATTTTTATTCCTGTGTGTAGTGTTGTATCATAATAAATCTATATGTAGGTGTGACCCATCAAAACAGAGATGTCTCCTCTGCAAAACAGCCAAGAAAAATGACAGGAATTCATTATGAAATGCTGCACTCCAACAACACGGTATAAACAACACACAGCACCTAAATTACTGTTGAGAAGTGTAGGGAAGGATGGGTCTCTCTCACGAGGCTAATTTATAATTTTCCTGTAACATGTGTTAGTTGTAGTTGATCAAAATAATTGATTTGTTGAACCTTCAATACCATTACGCCATCTAAAAGCAAGTATGGTAGCTATCAAATATTTATTCCGATAAATGGTGAAGGTAATTATCTTAACATGTTTTGGTTGGATAGTCTAAGAAAGATTTAAGACTTGAACAAGTAAACTGTAGTGCTTTGTTCTCCTACTGTTATGGAACCTTCATGCATTAGAAAGTACAACTCATTACCCTTACGGAAAGGTGCTTAAAAGTGTATGCTATAGAAATTTGGATTCTGGGACAGAAAATCTACCTGTGTGAACACTTACTATGAAAGCCATTTAGCTCATGTTACTCAATGGAAGACTCTAGATACATTTAGGTTATCTAGATGTAGTTTAAAAAGAAATACAAGCAACTTTTCATAATTAACTATTAAAGAAATAATCTGAGGCTATATCCCTTTGATGCATAAGGATCATACTTTGTAAACCTGTAAACATGTACTTTGATTCTTAAAAAAGCCTCCCTATTACCATAAAAGCAGACTATTAAAGGCCATGAATATTCTGGTAGGCCTCTTTCAAAGTTATGATAATATGGCTAAATCCTATGATTATAAAAACGAGACCTGCTGAGAAATGAATTGCAGACGGGGACTTTTATGGATGACCTTGGCTGACGAATGTTTTTTGGAAACTGTTTATTTTAAAGTTACCTTCCCAACAAACCAGGAAACACTTGGATTTACTTTATGGTTTTTCATTGAAAACATACTACATTGTAAACGGAGCTTCAAAGTTAGACAGAGAGTTGATCAAAATCTAAGGACAATATTATGTAAGGACAACACTAAAAATGGGTAAGAAAATTTTCATTTGGTGAGGTTAATCTAAAGGATGTAGAACCATGTTATGTTGGACGGATAAAAAAGGTGATAACCTTGTGCTTTTATTCAACTAAGGTACTTACCAAAACCTTAGGTTTTATACAGGTGCCAGACTCCCACCTGAAAAGGGACAGTTTTCTATATTACACCTATATTTGCTTTAAATAACTGAAGCCCAAGGCAACAGTTTTTTAAAAAAAACTTAACAGTCAAGTAACTACATAATTTAGTACATTAAAACAAAAGTAGGACAGTGATAGTCGAATGTTTCAAAAATATACAACTGGGGAAAATAACCACTGTACACAATTTGGAGGTTGTTAAAGTGACCACTCAGAAGGTTGAACAGTGCAAGACATGCTTTTCCAGTTACAAGCTCAAAACAGGAGTGCAAACAAAATTAAAGCTTTTGTTTAAAGTTGTACGGTAAGGAAAGCTTGAAATGCATATTAGAAAGCTTCCCTCAGGTCATCCCCCAGAAATAGAATGATCAAAATGCTTTTTCATGGTACAATTTTCTTCAACGAACTTCCTTTTGGTGGCAAAACTGCATCCCACAATCAGGTCCCCTACTCAATGACATCTGATCAATGAGCACACACAGTGGTGAGCAATGGACAATAGTAGCTTCCGGAGGTCTGATATGGATAGAAAAAGCCTTGGAATTTGGAGTTCTGCCTTAGCCAGTGTTCCTGAACCATACGGAGGATAAAGCAACTGGGCTGTAAGTCTCTTGTTCCTATAAGACTGGAGGACAAATGGACTAACAATTCTCCCTCTACAGGCAAGCTGTTGTGGTGGAAGATAGTGAGCACTTAAACTAAGATGCTGCTCTAAAAGGTGGAGAAGTATAGAGGTTCAAGATCAATACCAGTGCAAGAGCTTTATAAGTGAGTTGACTAGGCAATGCATGCATCCATCCATGCAAATGTAGGACATGGCCCCAAAAGAGAACTGAAAACATGTATATAACAACTGGGTAAGTCCCTTGCCAGTAGTTTATAAAAATATATAGTCAGTACTGTAGAAGCTCCTTCTACAGCCAATACTATGGAAGTCCGTTTTAGTTACCCATTACTTCAGTACCAAAAAGCATTCATTACTTTTCAGACATTCCAGACAAAGGTCACTTATAACAAAAAGTCAACATTTTTTTTTTTTAAACAAGATAGTGTCCATTTAAAAAGTAGGTCTTTTCTTTCAAGTTAACAGGACATTTTCTGTATTCAACTTAACTTCTAGTCTGTCAAGACTGTGTTTAAGATCTTTATGTAATGTGCATATATGCAGAAACAAATAAACTTACTTGAAACATTATCTGCACAGAAAAAAGTTAACTCCTCAAAACATGATAGAACAGGTCTGATTAGTACAAATCTATCGCAAAGTAAAAAGATTCTGTGCATCAGTTCAACCAGGAGAAGCGGGAAAAGAAATGTCCCAACCATAAGAGTTCAAGTTTAAGTTATGTTTGAAAGCCTAGAAGCCTAAGGGACACCATGTCGCTCAGTGTCCTGATATGCATAACTGCTTAAGCTACTAAGCCATGACTTCCTCTGGAGCTAGAACCACACTCCACTTTACTTCCTATTCCGAAGACGTTTAGATTTCCTAGGAGAGTCTATGGCTTCTGCTGCCTTTTTCCGTTTCCGAGGAGACTCCTCATTCTGCCCAGACCCTGAGGAGTTTCCTACTGCACTTTCCATTACTTCTCGGAGTTTGCGTTCCAGCTCTGCCAACCGTGCATTCTGTTCACCTATGATCTGGGTCTGCTCTAGCAGTTTCTGGTCCTGGTCTTGAAGTTGTTTCTGCTGTTCTTGCACTTTGGTGCGAAGCTCAGAAATTTCACGCCTGAGAACAGTCACGCCAGCACCATTTGTTTTAACCTGCTGCTGAAGTTTGGTAACCTCTTGTCTTGAAGGGTTTTGCTTGGAGAAGAGCTGCATTGTTGTTAGGGCGGCAGATGGTCCTGGAACTGTGAAAAAATAGTTTAAAAAGTCAATTGTGGGACCAGCAGTTGGTGTAATGGCTATGTTGCCTGACTCCCATGTAGTCAACTGCAGTTCGAGTCCCGGACCCAGGGGGCTTAAACTCACACAGGGTGCATGTGTGTGCATGCCCAAGATCCCAAGAGGAAAATGGAGGAGAAGGGATTGCAGCGTGCCATCTTCCCTCCCCCGGGGGGTGATTTCTTACTTTCTGTCTCTCTGGTGAAGGCACGCGCCCTATAAATAAAAACCTCTCCAAGAGAAGAAAAAAAAAAAAGTCAATCTCTTAAAATGTTTTCCTACC
Organism: Tupaia tana; assembly: GCA_026018925.1. Lineage (NCBI taxonomy): Eukaryota > Metazoa > Chordata > Mammalia > Scandentia > Tupaiidae > Tupaia > Tupaia tana. The sequence continues at coordinate 134,439,696 of JAKSZU010000007.1, forward strand.
GGGACCGGCAGTTAAAGGCGCTGAATTTTCACATGGCTGACCATGGTTCGAGTCCCAGACCTGGCGGCTTCCTTTCTCGCTTTCCCTTTCTCTGGTCAAATTTATTTTAATTTAATTTAATAATAAAAATGGAATTAAATAAATAATTCTTAAAAAAATGTTTCCTGGTATCAGCAGATACTGCAGTGGCTATGTTGCTGGACTTCCATGTAGTCGACTGCGGTTCGAGTTCCGAACCCGGTGGCTTAAACTCATGCTGGGCATGTGTGCGTGCGTGCCCAAGTTCCCGAGAGGAGAATGGAGAAGGGATTGGGGCGTGGCCATCCCCCTCAGGACGATTTCTTGCTTTCTGTCTCTTTGTGTCTTTCTGGCGAGCATACACGCCCTATAGCAAAAAACCTCTCCAAAAAAGAAAAAAAAAAAAAAAAAAAGATTCTGTCTCTGCTACTCATTTGGCATTTACCTGAATACTGCCCTAAAATATTTCTTATGCCTATAAAAATTTAACCGTGAGTCTGGGTCTAGCTTACCTTTTGAAAATGTAAGATCTTTGAGAGCACATTCCATTTATCCTACTTTTAATTTTTTTAAAAAACATTTCTTCAGAGTGACAGACTGACCCCTAACAGGGTCCTCATACCACAATCTACCCTCAGCTTTAGCTAGCTTCAGATCACAGGCACACACACACAGTATATTCAGGGAGGTTCTCTGTATGTGAGCCTAGAACTTCCCCATATGGTTTAGACTCACAGAGCACTGTACTGCACCACCTTCTGGTCCCTAAACTCCTTTTCAGCCTCCATAGGATACAATATAGTATTGTATAAATAATAAGGGCTCAGTAAGTAATAGACACATTAAGGGCCAGGTCAGGGCATAGTGGTTAAGGTAGTTGGATCCCGCATGGCCAACTACACAGTTCAAGTTCTGGACCCAAGGGTTTAAAACACACTCCAGGCACGGGTGGGCAGGTGGCGTGGTGGTTAGGGGCGCTGGACTCCCACATGGCCAATTGTGGTTCGAGTCCTGAACCTGGCAGCTGGCTTTCTCACTTTCCCCCTCTCATTGTGTCCCTCTCTGATCAATTTAAAATAAAATAAAAAAATAAATGAACGAATGAAGTTAAACAAAATAACTTAAAATAAAACAACTCCAGGCATATGTGTGTGCAGTCCCAAATCCTGAAAGGAGAAATGGCAGAGAAGGGATTGTGGCATGACTACCCCCGCCCCCTTGGAAGAGTGCTTTCTCACCTTCCCTCTCTCTCTCTGTTTCTCTCCCTGGCAAGTACATGTGCCCTTTTGCAAATTAGGAAAAAAAAAAAAAAAAAAGGTACATTACATGCTGCGAAATGTAGTCTTTATTATTAAGTTACAGAGAGTTGCCCCCACTGAGTAGTACTGCAGGAAGTTAAATAATCTGAACAAAACAAAAATATTTACTAAAATCCCCCCCCCCCCCCAATTTAAAGTATTTTTGCGAGATAAGGACACTGAACAATTTAGTCTTTCAGTAGATAGGGTCACAGATCTCTAGGTGCCCACAGTCTTTTGTGAAATAGCAGCCATAGAAGTGACTGTGTTTAGAATATGCACTCTTATGCACTCTGCTTTTTGTTTCTTTTCCATATCCCAAAGTATATTTATTTATTTCCTAACAGAAAGAAAATGTGTATCCTGTTTTTTAAAGTAGCAAGTCAGACACTTTAATGGCTGAAATAACTTACGAAGTTTTTTTTTCTGATATTTTTGTGTTTAAAAGAAGTATATTAACTAAGCAGAAACATAAAACAATACATATATATATAACTTTTCACCTAGCAATTCTACTTCTAACACATTTATTTAAAGTCAACATTATGGACTTCTGCAAATATTTAGTCACATGACTTCCCTTCAAGGTATAGTTTAAATATTGAAAAACTAGAAACAACAAACACGCCTAACAGCAATGGATCAGCTTGGCAAGTTATGGCCTACAATCCTATTTGTTATTTAAAATAATGTGGATAAATATTTGGTCATCAAGAAAGTCATGACATATTTTTCCGTGCAAAAATGAATTATAACTTTCCTGATGACCCAATATTTACTGGCAGAAAAGGTCAAGGTATTAAGTAACTTCAAGAAAGTTATGGAAAATAGAATACAAGTATGAGTTTATTTTGGTCCCCCCAAAAAAGAAACCCATACATAGTTGTTTTTGTTTTTAATAGTATGCATTTTCCATGAATATTCTGAAAACCCTTTCTATACAGTTAAGCAAGAAATAAGAACAAATTAGAAAACATTGTATGTGTGTTATTATAAACTGAACATATACCTGGAGGAGAGCCCATGAGTCTTCCAGACACATCTGATCCGGGCAATTTCCTCTTTAGAATTGGAACAATCTTTTCATCAAAGTATTCCATTGCCATGGAGGAAATATCTCGTAACTCTTGAAGTACTTCATGAGCTCGCTGAGGGGCTCTGGTAGAATTGACGTACCTCAGTACACGATAAATCTCATCAATCACCTAAAACGACAAATTCTCATTAGTACTTTGGACTTTCCTCAAGAAGAGTTAAATAGGCAGTGAAGCAACTGTCTGCTCTGTAATTCCTGTACAGACCTACAGGGTGATTTAGCTGATGTATGGTCACTGATAACATTACCATTTGTCATACCTGGCTTCTGGGCTTGTTATACTACCTTATACATACAAACATACATATTTACTTTAGATTTTTGCCATGGGGCGAATATGTATACATTTTCCCTCTCTGTCTCTTTTTGGTGAGCACACATATCCTATGGCAACAACAAAAAAAAACACCAAAAGATCAAATCTTTCAAAAAATATTTATTTATATGTAATTAAGTAGTAGTTAATAAAATGTAAAATCTAAGTCAGTGTAGTTACACAATATTCAAAATACACATTATGTTTTTTTTTGAGGGGGGATGGCTACGCCACAATCCCTTTTCCTCCATTCTCCTCTCGGGATCTTGGACACGCACGACACACACTGGCTTGAGTTTAAGCCACCGGGTCCAGGACTCAAACCGCGGTCAACTATATGGGAATCCAGTGACATAGCCATTACGCCAACTGCTGGTCCCCAAAATACATATTACATTTAATTAGTTAGTTTTCAGTTTTGATGTAGAGCACGTGTGCTCACTGGAGAGAGAGAGAGAGAGTGAGAAATCACTCCCTTATGGGAGATGGCCATGCTGTAATCCCTTCTCCATTCTCTTGGAATTTTGGGCATGCAAACACATGTGTCTGGCATGTTCTGTAAGCTGCCAAGTATGGGACTTGAACTATGCAGCTGTCTATGTGGGATCCAGCCACCTTAATCACATTACCTAGCAGGCCATAAATACAGAGAATAGGCACCAACAGGCTTTTCACACCATGATCTATCCCCAGACTCAGGCTAGATCACGTAGGCATGCATGTGCAACCAGTATATACAGGCCCCAGGACACAACCCTAGGACCTTCCCATGTGGGTCCAATTCCCACTGCGCCACCATCTGGCTCACAGGAATATAGTACTGTTTAAATGGTCCTTCCTATTTTTTTTAAAGAAGCAATTTTTTTTTTGGGGGGGAGAGGTTTTTGCTATAGGGCACGTGTGCTTGCCAGCCAGACAGAGAGACGGAGAGCGAGAAATCACCCCCCCGGGGGGATGGCCATGCCACAATCCCTTCTCCTCCATTCTCCTCTCAGGATCTTGGGCACTCACGCACACGTGCCCGGCGTGAGTTTTAAGCCACTGGGTCTGGGCCTTGAACCACAGTCAACTACATGGGAGTCCAGCGACATAGCCATTATGCTAACTGCTGGTCCCAAAGAATCAATTTTTTAAATAAAGAATTATTTATTTAATTCATTTTGTTGTTTTTATTTGACGAGAGAGAGAGAGAGAGAGAGAGAGAGAAATTGAGAAAGCAAGCTGGCAGGTCTGGGAATTGAATCACGGTCAGCCACGTGGGAGTCCAGCACCTTTACCGCCATTCCACCTGCCGGCCCCAAAGAATAATTTTATTTAACTTTATTTTTAAAAATTTGACCAGAGAGGGACAGAGAGAGAATGAGAGAGAGAGAGAAAGTGAGAAAGCAAGCCACCAGGTCTGGGACTCAAACCACAGTCGGCCATGTTGAAATCTAGTGCTTTTTTTTTTTTTTTTAATTTTATTTAGTCACTCATTTATTTTAATTTGACAAGAGAGAGACACAGAGGAGGGAAGAGAGAGGGGGAAAGTGAGAAAGGAAGCCACCAGGTCCAGGACTTGAACCGTGGTCGGCCATGTGGGAGTGTCCAGCACCTCAACCACCATGCCACCTGCTGGTCCCCGGAATCTAGTGCTTTTAATTACCACGCCACCTACCGGCCCCAGGTCATTCCTATTGATTACTATTTTATATGCAGTGCTAGGATATTAACTGACCCATGGTAATGTTACAGTTATCAAATCGTGCACATGGCATAAAGCACTGCAATATTCTACTATTTTATTATGTTGTCCCAAAGGTTAGAATTTAGTATTTATAGGTACAAACTAGGCACTGTCTCTTCTATTGAAATCAAGCCTCTCACCTTTTGCCCCTGGGCTTCTGTACATTCCATTTTCTGAAGTGTTCTCCCTGCATCTCTCTCTTTCCCACTCCAAATTCCTTACTTGTACTTCACATGTCAATAACATTTCACTTTTTCAGAGTAGTTTTTTCTGAACCTCCTCTGGTTTAAATCATGTTAACATCTTCATCAAACCCTTTGTTTTCCCTTCAGAATACAAGTTAGGAGTTGTAAATACATCCTTCCAGTAACAGAAGAGCTATCAGATCCCCAGTTTCACTGTCACAACTCCAGAGCCTAGAATAGTAGTGTCTGGCAGATGGTTAACTCTGAATGTTTCCTAAATCAAGGATAAAGACTGTCAGATACTTTAACTGATTACTATTGATGCACAGACACAAAACTATTCAGGGGCAAGTCACAGTGTTAAGTACAATACAAGAATATGATTTTTAGATGTCAGATTATGTTTTAAACATAAAGGTCACAGTTAAAAGGAATAAAAAAAAAATTCTAGAAGGTACATGAGTTCACTGGAAGGAGAAAAGAACAGAGAGAAGTGAGAAAGCACCTCCCCTGGGGGATCGTGGCATGGCCATCCTCCCCTGGGGGAAGCTTGCTTGTCTGTCTGTCTGTCTGTCTGTCTGTCTTTCTTTCTTTCTTTCTTTCTTTCTTTCTTTCTTTCTTTCTCTTTCTGTCTTTCTGTCTTTCATTCATTCATTCATTCAGTTTCTGTAGTGAGCACATGTTACTTGTAGCAAATAATACTTTTAAAAGATACTACAAGTAGTCGGGACCAGCAGTTAGCGTAATGGCTATGTTGCTGGACTCCCGTGTAGTCGACTGCGGTTCGCGTCCTGGACCTGGTGGCTTAAAACTCATGCTGGGCGCATGTGCGTGCATGCCCAAAATCCCGAGAGGAGAATGGAGAAGGGATTGCGGCGTGGCCATCCCTCCGGGGGATGATTTCTTGCTTTCGTCTCTCTCTCTCTCTCTCTGTCTGGCGAGTGCACACGCCCTATAGCAAAAACCTCTCCCCCCAAAAAAGATACAAGTAGTACTTATTTGTTTAATACAGTATCCAGAACTTTATTAAGAAGATCTCTAGATGGTATGTCGATATATATAAAAAAGTGGTAAACAGAAGAATATTTACAGTATGTCTGGACCAGACTAGGAATGGCTTCAAGCTTACAGTGGTTCAAGCATGAACAAAATACTGATCCTATCCAGCCGTAGACTTAATACAAGACTCATAAATAACAAAGCATAATGTAGACTGCAATAAATTCAATATACAAGTGACATGCTGTGTGAAAATGGAGATATGATCTGTTTGAGAGAATTGGGTAGGTCTAATAAAGAACATGGTATGAGCACTAATGAGAATGCTAGAGAAGGAGGTTACGGCAGGAAGTGGGTACACACCTGACTGAAGAAAGAATGGCACTGAGCAGATGGATGTGTGGATGAACAGGTGACAGGACAGGAAAGCAATATTTTCACAGTACAATTACATAGCAGGCCTTTATCCTAGTTTTTTTTTTTTTTAATATATTACACAATTACTTATTCAGGATGAATTTCCTATCAAATTAGTCCACAGAGATTGCTAACTCATACTAATTATACATCTAAACTAACTTTGAAACACTTTTACTTGTACTACAGACTTTTAAATAGCATAGTATTTCTATTTGTACAATCATCCACTAGAAGAGGTGAAAATTTCAAATTTTACTATATGGATATTATTTTAGTCAGTTGGGAAAATCCACATTTTCAGTACAATTTAAAACAGCCTCTTTCCTCTATCCAGTGAACAAGATTAGAGGGGAAAAAATACACTAGAACTACACAGTTTGAGGACAAGCAGGTGGTATGGCAAAGGTCCTGGACTACATCATGTGGCTAACCTAACCGTGGTTTGAATCCTGGACCTGGTGGCTTGCTTTCTCATTCTCTCTCTCGTCAAATTTTTAAAAATAATAAATTAATAAAGTTAAAATAATTCTTAAAAAAAAAATAATCATGCTGGGCACATGTGTGTGTGTGTGCCCAAAAATCCCAAGAGGAAAATGGAGGAAGGGGAACGAAGTATGGCCATCCCCTGGGGGGTGGGGAGGTGGGTGAGAGTTCTCACTTTCCCTATCTCTTGCCAATGAGCCATACATCCTATAGCAAAAACCTAAAAACAAAAACTATGCTGTTTCTACCATTCAGTGTTATCAGCACTGCAATTAAAGGCACATTAAGAAAGTACAGTATTAGGACCAGCAAATGGCATAATGGTTACGTTGCTGGACTCCAACATGGTTGGCTGTGGTTTGAGTCCCAGACCCAGCAGCTTGAAACTCATGCCAGGCACATGTGCATGTGCCTAAAATTCTGAGAAGAGAATGAAGAAGAGATTGCGGTGTGGCCAATTCTGCCCCCAACACCCCTCCCTCGGGAGGGGGTAATTTCTCACTTTCTGTCTCTCTCTGTGTCTCTAGCAAGCGCATGTGCCCTACAGCAATAAAAAAACAAACAAAAAACAAAACAAAAACAAAAACAAAAACAATATTGGGACGAGTAGATGGTGTAATGGACATTGCTGGACTCCCACTTGACTGTGATTAAAGTCTTGGACCTGGTGGCTTGAAAATCAAGCCTGGTGCGTGTGCATGCATATCCAAGATCCAGGAGGAGCCTTTCTTGCTTCCCGGCCATCTTGGCGGCTGCTTTTGGTTGGGGGCCATCCCACACTTAAGGCAGAAAGATGGTGGCCGCAAAGATGAAAAAGTCGCTGGAGTCGATCAACTCTCAGCTCCAACTTGTTATGAAAAGTGGGAAGTACGTCCTGGGGTACAAGCAGACTCTGAAGATGATCAGACAAGGCAAAGCCAAGTTGGTCATCCTCGCCAACAACTGCCCAGCTTTGAGGAAATCTGAAATAGAGTACTATGCCATGTTGGCCAAAACTGGTGTTCATCACTACAGTGGAAATAACATTGAATTGGGCACAGCATGTGGAAAATACTATAGAGTATGCACACTGGCTATCATTGATCCAGGTGATTCCGATATCATTAGAAGTATGCCCGAACAGACTGGTGAAAAGTAAATCATGCAACATTTTTCTTGAATAAAGCTTGCCAGAGCTTGTTTAAAAAAAAAAAAAAGATCCAGGAGGAGAAGGGACTGTGGTTTGGCCATGTCCCTGGGAGGTGATGTCTCCCTTTCCCTCTAGCTGGGTTTGTCTCTTTCACCCCTCCCTCCAGACCACATGTGCCCTAAGGCAAAAACCTCTTTTATTTTTTTTTTAAAAAAAAAAAAAAAAAAAAGCACAAGATTTGTCTATTTTCAAAGAAGTTTATTTTCTGAGTAAGTTTCTTAATTTTCTACAATTACTTTTTTTTAAAATTTGACTGTATTTATTTATTCATTTTTCATTCGACCAAAGAGGGACAGAGTGAGAAAGAGAGGGAGAGAGAGGGAAAGTGAGAAAGCAAGCCACCAGGTCCAGGACTTGAACCGCAGTTGGCCACATGGGAATCCAGTACACTTAACCACCATGCCACCTGCTGGCCCCTACAATTACTTTTCTTAAGAGAGATTTTTGCTATAAGGCACACGTGCTCGCTGGAGAGACAGACAGACAGAAAGTGAGAAATGACCCTGCGGCGGATGGCCATGCCTCAATCCCTTCCTCTCCATCTCCTCTCAGGATTTTGGGCACACACATGCCCAGCGTGAGTTTTAAGCCATAGGATCCGGGACTCAAACCGCAGCTGACCACATGGGAGTCCAGCGGTATAAACATTACACCATCTGCTGGTCCCTATAATTACTTTAACAAGAATGAAATGGTATGTCTTGAGGATGAGTAGAAAAACCAGAGGCCTTAGGCAAGTCACTTAAACTTTGCCAAAGGCATTTTAAAAAAACAATTATTTATTTAATTTATATTTATTCATTTATTTTAATTTGACCAGAGAGTGACAGAGAGAGAGAGAGAGAGAGAGAGAGACAGACAGTGGAGGAAAGTGAGAAAGCAAGCCACCAGGGACTCAAACCATGGTCAGCCACGTGGGAGAGTCCAGTGCCCTAACCACCATGCCACCTGCTGGCCCCTAAAGGCATTTTTGTCTTTAATTTGCTAGAGGCATGTGCATTAATGGCAAGGGACCCCTACCCTCCATTCCTATCTCCCCCATACCGTGCATATGCCATCTGGTTTGAGACATATTTTATTTATATAAATACATATATATATGTAAATATAATCTTCTAGAATGATCAGTTCTGCACTACTCAAACATATAGCTGTACTTTGGTATGTGAGAAGTGCTAATATTGACATGAACTTACTGTAAAAAGTATGACTTTTAGTAATCAGAAAACAGAAATGTACACATGAGGAAATCAATCATCTATAACATACTGTAGTAGAACACATATTCAAAACTAACAAAAATTAAGCTGGGCACAGTGGTATGTGCCTGTAGTCTCATTTACTTCTGTGGACTGAGGCAGGAATGAGACTGTTAAAAGACAAAAACAAGGCCAGTAGATGGCGTAGTAGTTAAGAGGCTGGACATCGACATGGCCAACCATGGTTTGAGTCCTGGACCTGGCAGTTTGAAAATCACGTCGGGCATGTGTGCATGCATGCCCCAAATCCCAAGAGGAGACAGGAGAAGGGATTATAATGTGCATCCCCCAAAGGGGGGTGATTTCTCACTTTCCTTCTCTCTCTCTCTCTCCAGCAAGTGCATATGCCCTATGGCAAAAAAAAAAACAACAACAACAAAAAAAAAAACCTTAAATTACTTTTTTTTTTTTTGGGGGGGGAGAGATTTTTGTTATAGGGTCTGTGCGCTCACCAGACAGACAGAGAGAGACAGAGAGACAGAAAGCGAGAAATCACCCCCTGGGGGGATGGCCACGCTGCAATTCCTTCTCCTCCATTCTCCTCTCGGGATCTTGGGCACACACGTACACACACCCGGCATGAGTTTAAGCCACCGGGTCCGGGACTTGAACTGCGGTCGACTACGTGGGAGTCCAGCGACACAGCCATTACGCTAACTGCTGGTCCCTAAATTACTTAATTTTATTTATTAAGTTTTCTACTGGACACGTATGGTCAACAGAGATGGAGGTGGGGTTTCTTGTGAAGTAACAAATATATGATTAAGGAAAAAAACAGAATAAAATGGTAACAAACACAACTGAGAAATTAGAAGACTTCAGTGCAGTGGGACCAGCAGTTGGTGTAATGGAATGGGCTCCCATGTAGTCGACCGCGGTTTGAGTCCTGGACCCGGTGGCTTAAACTCACGCTGGGCGCATGTGCATGCATGCCCAAGATCCCGAGAGCCAAGAGGAGAATGGAGAAGAGATTGCAGTGTGGCCATCCCTCCTGGGGGGGTGATTTCTCGCTTTCCGCCTCTCTTTTTGGTGAGCGCATGTGCCCTACAGCAAAAACTTCTCAAAAAAAAAGAAGACTTCAGTGTAGCTTCTGTCAAAATTACTTAAGTTCTCTAGGTCCCAGTTTCTTTCTCCTTCCTTCCGTTATTCCTCTCCCCCGTTCCTTCTTTTTTTCTTTTGAGAGGTCTTTGCCTTAGGGCACATGCGCCCACAAGAGAGAGAGAAAGGGAAAGACAGTGAGAGGGAAAGTGAGGATCCTCCCCCACCCCGCGAAGATGGCTACACCACAATCCCTTCTTCTCCATCCTCCTACCAGGATCTTGGGCACGCACACACACCCAGTGTGAGTTTCAAGCCATCAGGGTCCAGGACTTGAACCACGGTCGGCCATGTGAGAGTCCACTGACATAACCGCTACACCATCTGCTGGCTCCCCCAGTTTTCCTTTCTTTCTTTCTTTTTTTATTTGAGAGGTTTTTGCTATACGGTGCATGTGCTCACCAGAAAGACAGAGAGAGACAGAGAAACAGAAAGTGAGAAATCACTTTCCAGGGGGGATGGCCACGCTGTGATCCCTTCTCCTCCATTCTCCTCTCGGGATCTTGGGCACGCACGCACACACGCCTGGCGTGAGTTTAAGCCACCCGGTCTGGGACTTGAACTGCAGTTGGCTACATGGGAGTCCAGCAACATAGCCATTATGCCAGTCGCTGGCCCCCGCCCCCGTTTTCTTATCTATGAAATAGTGATAGTAATACTTGTTCTATCTTCTACACAAGGCTTTGATAAAAAAATAAAGAAGATAGAGTATATGAAAATCCTCTAAGAATCAGAAAGTGCTATATATATATAAGATATGCAATGATAAAAAAAGAGAAGAAAACGATATAGCTACGACAAGAGAAAGGGACAGATTGATATCCACATTATAAAGGAGAATTAGGCATACAATTCCTTCCCAACTGCTGTTCTGTTGCAGGTGAGGTAAAGCCTTCAGCTCAAGAGCTGTGGAGAGCAAATGCTCAAGAGGACGTACTTATATATTGAAAAATAAAATGTTCTCCACTGTGGCCACTTAAATTTCGTTCTTTTATTGTGACACTAGAATTTGAAGTGAAAAGTCAACAAATGGTTTCCAAAAAACAGCGTGACTCAACTGGATTTAATATTCTCTGCTTAGGCAGTAAACATCACCATTCCAATCATGTGATGATCCTTATCAACTAGAACAAAGATTGGCTACTTCTGTAAATGCCAGATGTTAAATATTTTAATCTTTGTAGGTCATATCAGCTCTGCCACAAACTACTCAACTCTTGTTAACAACTAAGCTGTCTTTGAAGTTAAAATTTCAAATTCTTATTAATAAAACATGCAATAAAAACTATGAAGCTATAAGGGATAATATATACTGCTTCAAAAAGCTTCTCAGGTAAGGCTCACAAATTAGAGTTGGAGCACGAGTTCCGGCAGCTCGGGCGGTGGGAGGAGCAGTAGGGTTTATCTGCTCAACTCTGCAAAGGCTCTCCGAGCCCAACACACACCCTGTCCGCAGCCAAGATGCCCAAGAGGAAGGTTAGCTCAGCCTGAAGGGGGGAGGCGACCAAGGAAGAGCCCAGGAGGAGATCAGTGAGGTTGTAGGCTAAACCTCCTGCAAAAGTGGAGGCGAAACCAAAAAAGGCAGCAGGGAAGGATAAATCTTCAGACAAAAGAGTGCAAACAAAAGGGAAAAGGGGAGCAAAGGGGAAAAAAGCTGAAGTGGCCAACTGAGACACTAAAGAAGATTTACCTGCAGAAAATGGAGAAACTAAAAATGAGGAGAGTCCACCCTTTGATGAAGCAGGCGAGAAAGACGTCAAGTCTGAGTAATATCATATACCGTATCTTATCAATCGTCCGTGTTATTTTTATCAACTATTTTGTAAATGCAAGTTTTTTAGTAGCTCTAGAAACATTTTTAAGGAGGAGAGAATCCCACCTCATCCCATTTTGTAAGTGCAGATGTTTTTTTTTAAGAGGTGAAATCATTTACTGGTTGTTTATTTTTCAGTACAACCAGAAAATAGTGGGATACTGACTTAAAGGAGGCTTTGACTCTCTTGCATGTCAGCTTAACATTCAATAGGTGGGGGCAGGTGGGTAGTTTTTATATCCTAAATACAAAGCATACTAAATGGCAGTTTGGAGTCACAGTCCCTTTTCCTCCAATCTCCTCTCAGGATTTGGGCACATATACATACAAACTTGGTGTGTTTTCTAAGCTGCCAGATCTGAGACTCAAACAATGCAGTTGGCTATGTAGGATCCAGATGCCTTAACCTCCATGCCATCTGCTGGTCCCCAGCAACTACTTATTGCCTATAGAATCTGACCATTCTAAAAACTGTCTTTTGGAAACACTGCTCAAACAAAAACAAAGCCCAGTTTGTCCCTCTTACTCCACACCTCAAAACTGTAACAATCCTGAAAGCAAGGATAATATCTATCTATATATTGTTCATTTCTGTCATTCTGTCATCTTAAAAGTTCAAGATTATTTGGGGTATGAACTTTATTTTTTTTTTTTGAGAGAGATTTTTGCTATAGGGCATATGTACTCGCTAGAGAGACAGAAAGCGAGAAATCACTCTCTCCCCACAGGGGGATGGCCATGCTGCCAATCCCTCCTCTTCCATTCTCTAGGATTTGGGGTAGGCACGCACATGCACCAAGTGTGCCTGTCAAGCTGCCAGGTATGCAGGTTGAACCATGGTCAGCCATGTCGGAGTTCAGCGCCGTTATCACTATGTCACCTGCAGACCCTTTAAGTATGAACTTTTTACAAGCTTCTCTAGGGCTAGCTCTATGATCTGATGGTTAAAGAGAACTGGATCTCGGGACCAGTTAGCGTAATGGCTATGTCGCTGGACTCCCATGTAGTCGACCGCGGTTCGAGTCTCGGACCCGGTGGCTTAAACTCACGCTGGGCGCGTGTGCGTGCGTGCCCAGGATCCCGAGAGGAGAATGGAGGAGAAGGGATTGCGGCATGGCCATACCCCCTGGGGGTGATTTCTCGCTTTCTATCTCTCTGTCTCTCTCTGTCTGTCTGGCGAGCACACGCACGCGCCCTATAGCAAAAACCTCTCCAAAAAAAAAAAAAAAAAAAGAGAACTGGATCTCACATGGCCAACTGTGTGATTCAAATCTTGGCCTGAGCAGCCTGAAAAATATGTCAGATGCATGCCTAAAATTCTGACAGGGTGGAGAAATGGAGAAAAAGGGCATGTGGGTGACTCTGTCCCCTTAGAGGATAGTTTCTCCCTTGCTCTGTTTCTCTGCAGAGCACATGTGCAAAAAAACCCCCCAAAAACCCAAACAAACAAACAAAAACCAAAACAAAAACCCAAGCCTCCCTAAAGGATATTAGGGCTTCTACTGTATATTTCATAATTAGAATGTCAAATATAAAGATTACAAAATTTGTATATATATTTATGCTGATAATTGTACAGAGAAGTAGAAACAATTCTTTTTTATTTATTGATACTTATTTATCATGATTTTTAAAAAATTTCTTTCTTTTTTTTTTCAAGAATCATTTTTTAAAATCTTTATTCATTTATTTATTTTAATTTCACCAGAGAGGGACAGAGTGAGTGAATGAGAACGAGCGAGCATGAGAGAGAAAGGGAAAATGAGAAAGCAAGCTGCCAGGTCTGAGACTCAAACTGTGGTCGGCCATGTGGGAGTCCAGCGCCCTTAACCATGCCGCCTGCCAGCCCTTGTTGGGATTTTCAAACTGCTGGATTCAGGACTTGAACCACGGTTTGTCATGGGGAAATCCAGTTCTTTAACCACTATGCCACCTGCCGGCACGAGGAACAATTGTGATACTGCAAAATTTACTTTATAATACAGTCATATATCACCTTTCTTTCTTTCTCTCTTTTTTTTTTTTTAAAGAGGTTTTTGCCTTAGGATGTGTGCGCTAAGATACAGTGAGAGGGAAAGTGAGAAATCACTACCTGGGGGGATAGTCATACTGCAATCCCTTCTCCTCCATTTTCCTCCTAGGATCTTGGGCACATGCACAAATATGCCCAGCATGATTTTTAACCATCAGGTCTGGAACTCCAACCATGGTCGGCCATGTGGGAGTCCAATGACATAACCACTAAGCCACCTGCTGGTCTCCCAGTCACACATTATAGGGTGTGGGTATTTGCTAGAAAAAAGAGAGAGAGAGAGAGAGAGAGAGAGAGAGAGAGAGAGAGAGAGAGAGAGAAAGGTGTGTGTTAAGTGAGAAAGCACCCGCTGGAAAGGACAGCCACATCACAATTCCTTCTTATCTATTCCTCAGGATCTGGGGCATCCACACATGCCTGGCATGTTTTTCAAGCCATTAGGTCTAGAATTTGAACTATGCAGTTGGCCACGTGGGATCAGTCACTCTAACCATCATACCACTGGCTGGCCCAACAGTGATACACTCGAAGAAATGTATAGTTGGGTGATTTTGTCATTGTGTGAACATCACAGTGCATACTTACACAAACCTAGACTGTAGAATGCTACACCCCTAGGCTATACAGTATAGCTGATTGTGCCTGGGTTACAAATCTGTACAGCATGTTACTGTACTGAATACTGCAGGCATCTGTGACATAATGGTATCTGCACATCTAGACATATATAAACACAGAAAAGTACAATAAAGGACCAGCTACTGGTGTAATGGTTGGGGTGGCTGAGGCTCAAATCTCAGACTTGGAGGGGACCAGCAGGTGGCGTGGTGGTTAAAGTGCTGGACACTCCCATATGGCTGACCAGGGTGCAAGTCCTGAATCTGGTGGCTTGCTTTCTCACTTCCTCTCTCTCTCACTCTCATCCTCCTTCTCTCTCCGGTCAAATTAAAAAATAAATGAATGAATAAATAAAATAAAATAAACAATTATTAAAAAAAGAAAAATCTCAGACTTGGAAACCCACATGGCTACTAAGAGGTTCAAGTCTAGACATGGCATCTTGAAAAACAGGCTGGGCACATGTGTGTGCATGCCCAAAATCCCCAAAGGAGAAATGTAGATGGTATGGTGGTATGGCCATCCCCAACAGGGGATGCTTTCTAACTTTCCCCCTCTCTGGCAAGTGCACACACCCTCTAGCAAAATTAAAATAAATAGGGACCAGCAGATGGCATAATGATAACATTGCTAGACTCCCATGTAGTTGACTACGGTTCAAGTCTCGGACCCGGTGGCTTAAAACTCATGTTGGGCACATGTGCGTGCGTGCCCAAAATCCCAAGAGGAGACTAGGGGAGAAGAGATGGCAGTGTGGCCATCCCTGGGGGGTGGGAGGGTGATTTCTTGCTTTTCGTCTCTTTGGTTAGCACATACGCCCTATAGCAAAAACCTGTCTTAAAAAAAATAATAAAATAAATAAAAGGTACAAAAATATATAGTATTAAAAAACAGCACAAAACAGCACACCTGTTATAGGGCACTTACCATGAATGGGGCTTGCAGAACTGAAAGCTGTTCTAAGTGATTCAGGAAGCGAATAGAGTAAATATGAAGGCCTAGGACAATTCCATATACTATAGACTTTACAAACACTGTACACTTAAGCTACACCAAATTTATAACAAAATTTTTCTTTGTTCAATAGTAAATAAACCTTAATTTACTGAAATATTTTTATTTCATAAACTTTAAACTGTTTTAAACTTTCTCTTTTGTAATAATAATTAGCTTAAAATACAAAAAGTTTCTTTCTTGATATCCCTATTATACAAGCTTTTCTTATTTATTTTTTTCAGGTTTCTGCCGTAGGGCATGGATGCTCACTGGAGGGAGACAGAGAGAGAAAAGTGAAAAATCACCCCTCTGGAAGGATGGCCAAACCACAATGCCTTGTCCTCCATTCTTCTCTAGGGATTCTAGACATGTACGAATGCATGCCTAGTGTGATTTTCACGCCACCGGATCCAGGACTCAAAATGGTAGTCAGCAGTATGGGAGTCCAACTCCTTAACCACCACACCACTTGCTGGCCCTAAAGTTTGTTTTACCTTAAAGATGTTTTTCATTAAAAACTAAGACCCAAACACACATATTAGCTTAGGCCTGCACATGGTCAGGATCATCAATATTACTCTTTTCCACCTCCATATCTTTTTTTTTGAGAGGTTTTTGCTATAGGGCACGTATGTTCACCAGAAAGACAGAGACGACAGAAAGCGAGAAATCACCCCCCGGGGGGGGATGGCCACACTGCAATCCCTTCTCCTCCACTCTCCTCTCAGGATCTTGGGCACACATGCACATGCTACTGGTGGGAGTTTAAGCCACTGGGTCCAGGACTCGAACCACAGTTGGCAACATGGGAGGTTCAGCGACATAGCTATTAAGCTAACTGCTGGCCAAATCTTATCCAACAAGATAACATAAGATTCAACCACACCCAAGAGAAAAATAATGCAAGAGAGGCAGTGAACATGAGATGTCTGAGGCTGCTGCCAAGATTTATAGTTTTATAATAAACACTTTTTTTAATTCAGTAAAAGGAGTATACTCTATGGAGCTGTCAGGTGGTGTGTTGGTTAAGGGTGCTGGACTCCCATATGGCTGACCATGGTTTGAGTCCCAGACCTGACGGCTTGCTTTCTCACTTTCCCCTTCTCTTTCTCTCTCTCTCTCACTCTGTCCTTATCTGGTCAAATCAAAATAAATAAATAAATAACAAAGTTCATTAAAAAATAATTCTTTAAAAAAAAAAGTAGTATACTCTTAAATAATAACACTCTAAAATAATAACTAAAAAGAATAGTATAGGAATTACATAAACAGTAACACAGCTGTTCATCAATTCTTTTTTTAAAAAAATATTATTTATTCCTTCATTTATTTTAGTTTGACCAGAGAGAAAGGGAGGAATTGAGAAAGGAAGCCACCAGGTCCGGGATTCGAACCATGGTCGACCATGTGGGAGTGTCCAGCACCTTAACAACATGCCACCTGCTGGTTCCCTCAATTCTTACGTATTATACATAACTATATGTACTATACTTTCACCTGAATGGCAGCACAGGTCTGTTTACACCAACATTACATGAACACATGAGTAACTCACTATGCTATGACTTTATAATGGCTATGTCACCAGGTGACAGGAATTTTTCAGCTCCATTATACTCTTTTGGACCACCAATGAGTATGCAGTGTATTACTGATTGAAAGGTCATTATATGGCAGATGACCATAATTCAAAGCTTATACTGTGCAATTCAGTTATTCTAGGCAAGCAATTCTATTTTACCTTTCCTGGGATGAAGCAACAGAGGTTGGAATCCACATACTTCATGAAGGTCATATTTAATAGTGACAGCCTTGTTTCAACAGCAGCAAGGATATCTGCATGGCGAGCTAATGAATGGTTTCTCCTTTCTGACTCTCTCCTATAATAATTTTTAAAAAGACAACCATTAAAACAGTACTGTGGACTAAAATGTTATGCATTCACAATGTCTTAAGGAAACAGTGCTTGGACATGTTAATTTAGACATCAACAATTGGGACATATTTTAACTGTAACGATGGATGAATTACTATGCCAATGTCTTTGCCAACAACTAGTATGTTATGTAAATAAGAGAACTACATAAGAACATATAGGCAAGAGACCATGTTTTTATCCATAAACTTGAGCTCCTGTATACTTTGTAACAGTTTTGAGAAATAAATCACATATAATAAAATCCACTGATGTGTACAATTTAGTGACGTTTAATATATTCAGGATTATACAATTATCACACCACTATACTACCTAGTTTCAGAACATTTAATCACCAAAACATAAAGCTTATAACAATTATTAGTCACTCTCATTCCCTCCAGTCCCAGGAGTGAAGCACACACACACACACACACACACACACACACACACATACACACGAACCCCAACGGGTTCCACACACCACCATCTACCTCCAGTCTCAGCCAACTGGATCACCAGTATGTGTGCTCTGGCAACGGAGAGGGAGGTCTCAGGACACAATCCTGGTACCTTTACAGGTGGGCCCAGTATTGCAGAGAGCACTGTGCTATGCCACCACGTGACTCCTATGATTCATCTGAGTTAATTTTTATATACAGGGTTAAAAATAGGGTCTAGGGACCAGCAGTTGGCATAATGGCTATGTTGCTGGACTCCCACGTAGTCCACCATGGTTCGTGTTCTGGACCCGGTGGCTTAAAACTCACACCGGGTGCGTGTGCGTGCGTGCCCAAGATCCCGAGAGGAGAATGGAGGAGAAGGGATTGTGGCGTGGTCATCCCCCCTGGGGGGGTGATTTCTTACTTTCTGTCTCTCTGTCTCTGTCTGTCTGGCGAGCGCATGCACCTATAGCAAAAAAAAAAAAAAAAAAAAAGGTCTAGAGGCCAGGTAGTGGTGCGGTGATAATGAAACTGGACCCACATGGGAAAAGTCATGGGTTTATGTCCCAAGATGACCTTGAGCAAGCCAGGTGTGCTGGTCCCGTGCCTGGTATGAGTTTTAAGCAGACAAGTCCAGGACTCAAACTGGTTGACTATGTGGGAGTCCAGTGACATCATGCCACCTGCTGGTCCCTGTTTTTCAAGCTGCTGAGTATAGGACTTGAATCTTGCATTCTGTCACATGGGATCCAGCCACTTTAACCAATATGCCGATGTTGTTTTTTAAATTTCACTTTCAGATTGCTTACTGAGAGTCTATAGAAATACAACTGATTTCTGTATACTGATCTCATTCGCTATATCCTTGTTGAGCTAGTTTATTAGCTCTAATAACTAGTGTATTCCTTACATACAAGATCATATTACCTGTGAACAGTGTTTTACTTCTATATTTTTTAAATTTGTCATAGGGTGTGCACTTGCCAGAGAAAGACAGAGGGTGAGAGAAAGAGAGAAGGTGAGAAGCCTTCCCCTGTCCCGCAGGGGAGATGACCACATCCACACTGCAATCCCTTCTCCTCTACTCTCCTCTGGGGATTTTGAGCATGCATGCACACACACCTGAAGTGTTTTTTTTTTTTTGGAGAGGTTTTTGCTATAGGACGCATGTGCTCGCCAGACAGACAGACAGAGACAGAAAGCGAGAAATCACCCCCCAGGGGGGATGGCCACGCCACAATCCCTTCTCCTCCATTCTCCTCTCGGGATCTTGGGCATGCACACACACACACCCGGCTTGAGTTTTAAGCCACCAGGTCTGGGACGCGAACCGTAGTCGACTACATGGGAGTCCAGCAACATAGCCATTACGCTAACTGCTGGTCCCACCTGAAGTGTTTTTAAAGGTGCCAAATTGGGAACTTGAACCACACAGTCGGCCATGTAGAAACCAGCTGCCTTAACCACTATGACATCTAGTGAGCCCAGAGTGTTTTCCTACTTGGATGAATTTTGTTTCATTTTCTTGCCTAACTGTCCTGGCTAGAAATTCTAGTAAAATATTGAACAGAATGGTGAGTGGGCATATCATAGTAGAAATAACTTGTAACCTGTGTTGCTCTTTGCTACAAAAACATGAAAACCATTCAACATGCAAACTGAGATTTAAATAAAAAAAGTAAATCAACAAACACACAAAAGCCTTAATCATAAATTATTGCCATTGCCAAATCTAACATACCTTGGAAGTTGTGCTTTAACTTGTTTTTGACATAGATTATGGTACCTCTCCACTTTCAGAAATCCCTGATTCAACATTCTCTGGCACACCAAATCCATTCTTTTACATACCTACAGGAAGAAAGAAAAACCACCAACCAAATTAATAATAAGCAATTAATTTAGACTCAAAACTGATAGCCGAACATTCTCTGTGCCAATACTAATGATGATTTTTAAAATCATTATCTGTTGGGACCAGCAGTTGGCATAATGGCTATCTATATTGCTGGATTCCCATGTAGTTAACAGCAGTTCGAGTTCCTGACCTGATGGCTTAAACTCACACCGGCTTGTGTGGGTGCATGCCCAAGATCCCGAGAGGAGAATGGAAAAGAAGGGATTGTGGCGTGGCCATTGCCCCTGAGGGCCGATTTCTCACTTTCTATCTGTCTTTCTCTGTCTTTCTGGAGAGCGCACGTGCCCTACAGCAAAAACTCTTTGGGGAAAAAAAAAATTGTTATCTGTGGGCAAATCCTTCATACCATGTAACCCTCAAAAATCTCATTTAAAAATTCTTGTTAGGCGTAGGCAAGGGAGAATCCTTTATTATAGGTGTTTGCTGATGTTCTGACTGCATCCCACTATTCTGGTTAGAGACTGTTGTCCTGGAGATCAAGAAAAAAAACATACGCGAAGGTTTTCAATAGTTTAAAACAAGAAAAATTCAAGCCAAAAATGTACATTTTGAATCCAGGGGCCAACAAGTGACACAGTGGTTAGGGGCACTGGACTCCCACATGACCTGAGTCCTAAACCTGGAGGCTTGCTTCCTTACTTTCTCTTTTTTCTCATTCTGCCCCTCTCTGGTCAAATCAAAAGAAAGAAAGAAAGTTAAATAAAATAATTATTAAAAAAAAAAAAAAAAGAAATTTGAATCTAACAGTTCACTAAGTTTGTATGATCTATACTCAGAATGAGAACTTACATACTTCTTCTAGTGATTTGGGTTAACTAAAAAAGTTTATAATAGGGACCAGCAGTTGGAGTAATGGCTATGTCGCTGGACTCCCATGTAGTCGACTGTGGTTTGAGTCCCGGACCCGGTGGCTTAAATTCATACCAGGTGCGTGTGCATGCATGCCCAAGATCCTGAGAGGAGACTGGAGGAGAAGGGACTGAGGCATGGCCATCTACCCCAGGGAGTGATTTCTAGCTTTCTGTCTGTCTGTCTTTCTGGCAAGTGCACACACCCTTTAGCAAATATCTCTCTCTCAAAAAAGAAGTTTATCATGGTCAAGGCCTTTGTACTATCTTGAAGTGTAGCAGAACATCAACCACTTTGAAGTCTTAAGAATATATTGTGTTGGGACCAGCAGATGGCGCAATGGTTACATCACTGGAATTCCATATTGTCAACCAGGGTTTGAGCCCTGGACCTGGTGGCCTGAAACTCATGCTGGGCATGTGTATGTGCATGCCTAAAATCCCAAGAGGAGAGTGGATGAGAAGGGATTATGGTGTGGCTATCCCCAATGGGAGGTGATTTCTCGCTTTTTGTCTCTCTGGCAAGAACACATGCCCTATAGCAAAAATCTCTCTTTTAAAAAAAAAAAAATCATGGGTCCTGCAGGTGGCATGGTGGTTAATGGCACTGGACTCCCATATGGCCAGCTGTGGTTCAAGTCCTGGACCTGGCAGCTTGCTTTCTCACTTTTCCTCCCTCTTTCCATCTCTCCCCTCGCCCCCTGTCAAATTAAAATAAATAAATATATACAGTTAAACAAAAATAATTCTTTAAAAAAAAAAAAAAGAAAAAGAAACATTGTGTTTTGGGCCAGCAGTTGGCATGGTGGTTAAGGACTGGACCCCACATAGCTGACGCCATGGTTTGAGTCCTGGACCAGGCAGCTTGAAAGGCATGC
Source organism: Tupaia tana (assembly GCA_026018925.1). Taxonomy (NCBI): domain Eukaryota; kingdom Metazoa; phylum Chordata; class Mammalia; order Scandentia; family Tupaiidae; genus Tupaia; species Tupaia tana. Next base: position 134,461,247 of record JAKSZU010000007.1, read on the forward strand.
TGCTGGTATGCCCAAAATCTCACCGGAATGGAGAAAGGATTGCAGTGTGGTCATACCCCAGGGGGTGATCTCTCACTTTCCTTTTCTCTGTGTTGAATGCATGTACCCTTATGGGGGAAAAAATTAAAAAACAAACAAACAAAAACACTAAAAAGAAAGAAAAAAAGGTTTTTATTACATTGAAAGCATAGGATCAGAAACAGAACACCTAAATTTGAGCTCAATCTATATGCATTCTGTGCAAGTCAGCTATTATTTGAATGCTTAAATCAGCCACATTATTTAAATAACGGATAGAATCTAACTGGAAAGGGTAACATTATGATTAGATGAAACAAGGCTTGGATGCCTTGGTAAATTCTAAAGTGATACATAAAATTACATCACTTAAACAAATTTTATCTTAATACTAATTTGAAAACTTTGCTTCGTATACTTTATTGTTAAATTTTTGAGATAATGTAGCATCTTTGCTACCTTAATTTAATCTAGCACACAAAATCAATTTGTTTTTTGATCCCTGAACATTTTGCAATGACTCACTATACATGAGAAGATGCTGAAAGTATAAGACATGGGGATAAATCTATACTAAGGCCAAGTCAATCAGGCAGAAGTTTTCTTCTTTCCATTTCTCATAGCACCCAACCATAAAATGACTGACAAATATTTGTTGAAATGCTGATGAAACTCTCAATAAAAGTTTGTTTTCTCTTGAGAATTTGGGAAACAAATTTCTGGCAAACTGAGTTGAAGCTTATGAAGTCTCTAACAGTCTAACATTAAATACCAGAAGCTTCCTAAAACATAGCATACCAAATAAAAAGTATTAAAGCAGGATCAGTGGGTGGCATGGTGGTTAAGGCGCTGGATGCTCCCACACAGCTGACCACGGTTCAAATCCTGGACCTAGTGGCTTGCTTTCTCACCTTCTCTCTCTCTCTGTCTGTGTGTGTCTCTCTGGTCAAATTTAAAAAAAAAAAAAAAAAAAAAAAAAATAAAAAGAATGAATGAATAAATAAAGTTAAATAAATAATTTTAAAAAGTATTGGGAACCAGCAGTTAGCGTAATGGCTATGTCGCTGGACTCCCACGTAGTCGACCGCGGTTCGCGTCTCGAACCCGGTGGCTTACAATTCACGCCGGGCGCGTGTGCGTGCGTGCCCAAGATCCCGAGAGGAGAATGGAGGAGAAGGGATTGCGGCGTGACCATCCCCCCTGGGGGGTGATTTCTCGCTTTCTGTCTCTATGTCTCTCTCTGTCTGTCTGGCGAGTGCACGCGCCCTATAGCGAAAAACCTCTCCAAAAAAAAAAAAAAAAAAAAAAGTATTAAAGAAAACTGTTCTTTTCAATTTCATAACAAATTTTAAGTACTGATACTAAATATCTAGTAGATGGTATTTTAAAATATAATAGGATCTATTTCTAATTAAACAAAACCAGTTAATTTATTCAGGGTCTACTAAAAATCAAACCAAACACACAGTAGCATATATAATGATTTTTAATGAAAAGTAATTTTTTTCAAAATAAACTATATTTAGAGCTCTACATTTTTGTAAAGCTCCTTAATATGTGGTTTAACAGAACACAAGTACATCTTCACAGTTGCTTCTACATACAATCTATTGAGGCAGTTCTATTTTAGAAGGTTCTAGGAAAAAACAGAAGCCAAATACACGTTCCACAAGCTATCACTGTGATGATCAATCACATAGCCACTAGAAAATTCCACTACAAACCTGTGAAAGAACGAGGGTGAAAAATGTAAATTACAATAGCATCTGAGTACGTAATGAAAATATTTTCGTTATTATGGATTCCCTGAAGGGATCTGGGAACCCTTCTGGAGTCTGTGGACCACCTGAAAACCAGTGCCCCAATTCTGATAGGTATACTGCCAAAAACACCAGTAATGAACTTAATGTGAGAAAAAATTAACTTTGTTATGTTAATGAAGAAAGGAAAAAAATGCGTCTGTATGTGTGAAATGAGAAGGATTGAGGGCTAAATTCTCATCTTTCACAGCAGATAGTCAATAGTAAATATTTTCAAAAGAAAATATTTCAGCCAGAAAACTTGAAAACAGTCTTTGCAGAATGAAAACAAAGATTATGAAACTATCTTTTATTGTTAAAACTACTTGAGGTTTGGGGCCAGCATATGGTGCAGTGGTTAGTTACATTGTTGGACTCTCACATGGCTGACTGCAGTTCAAGTCCTGGATTTGGTAGCTTCAAAATCAGCCGGGGCACATATGTGTGCATGCCCAAAATCCTGGGAGGAGAGTGGAGGAGAGATTGCAGTGCGGCCACTCCCCTGAGGGGTGACTTCTCAGTTCTATCTCTGTCTCTTCAGTGAGCACACAAGCCCTAAGGCAAAAACCTCTTAACAAACAAAAAACTTGAGATTTTAAATTATGAAATGGATAGCTGATTAAAAAAATGAAAGTCAATTACTACTTTAACAATTTTTAAGATACACCCTAAATTATTTTAGTATACTAAAGTTTTACTTAATCTAACCAATTTCTAGGGTTTAGATATATTTCAATAACCTGAAAAATTAACTGAATATGAGTGCTAACTAGTATGAGCATCTAAATACTGACTGGGTGATGAGAACATAAAATAATAACCAGATAAGGTTGACTGAGGAAGAGTTAACATCACAAACAATTTGAGTTGTTGGGCTTTGAAGGGTAGCAAGTAGACCAAGTTAGAGGTAGTAGTGTATACCGGGCAAAGGCAAAATCTGACCATTAGCAAGCAAATTACTTCTGCACACAGATCAGATATGTGGCAAAGCTGAAAGAAATAACATCTCCCATGTTTTGAACAGGTAACTGGATGATAACAGAAAGTAGCTAAAATAATCTTTTTACCCAGCTTTCAAAAGATCTGGTACTGAGAATTTAGGTGATGATTTTATGCAAGCACTGTAAGATTAGGTAATTAATAAAAAGATATGGTTCCAGAAATGTCACTGGAGTTAACTAAAATTCATGTACATGAACTCTAAGTGAGTAAGTGAAAGATAAGAAAATAAAGATTTATAAATAAAGCCAAAACTGACATTTACAGTTAAAAGCTAGTAAGAGACCAGAAAATAGGTCATAAAGACAAATTAGAATAGCATCACAAAAGCCAATATCAAAAAGATTTAAAGCATTAGCCAATACTGTAAGAAAGAACAGTATTCTTCCTTTTATGATTGTTCAATAAGACTAATAGCACACACACACAAAAGATAAGAAAGATGACACTTCTTGTTTAGGATTCAGAAAGAGGCAGTGACCTCTAGAAAACAGAAATATACAAAATTTCCCCAAAGTAAGCAATTTAATAACTGCTGACAATATCAAAATGATCTCCTTTGAAGTGTAGCTCTAAATTTAGGAGTACTTTGGGGACCAGCAGATGGCATAATGGTTATGTCACTGGACTCCCACATGGTCAACCACGGTTTGAGTTCTGGGCCCAGCAGCTTAAAATTCATGCCAGGTGCGTGTGCATGCACGTCCAGAATCTTGAGAGGAAAAAGAAGAAGAGACTGTAGTGTGGCCATCCCCCTAGGGGGCTGGTTTTTCTCTTTCTGTCTTTCTGTGTCTCCAGTGAGCACTCCAGCCAAAAGATAAATAAAATAAATTTAGGAGTATTTTAATAATTACAGCATGGTGATTAAGGCACTGGCCTCCAACATGGCCAACTGTGGCTTGAGTCCTGGACTGGAGGCTTGAGAGTCATGCCTGACACTTGTGCGTGTGTGCCCAAAATCCCGAGAGGAGAATGGAGGAGAAGGAATTTTAGAGTGGCCATCCCCCCGGAGGGGTGATTTCTCACTTTCCCTCTCTCTGTCATGCACTTTATGGCGAAAACCTTAAAAACCCCCCAAAATTCTAGCAATTTAGCAATATACCCAAGATGGCAAGATAAAATTCTGCAGCGTAATATACAAAGATAACTATGTGAAAAAGTATTAAGGCTCTGAAAGAGTAAAATAATATATACATTGTAAAAACAAAAAAGAACTAATAAAATAACTGTAAAACAGATATTGAGCATTGATTTCTGTTACTTGACATTCTAATACAAGAAGACAGATGTGTTTTTTTCTTGGTTTGTTAATTAATTCAGGATTGAAGATAGCTCATTTATCCTTTTTCTTTTCTTTGAGAGATTTTTTGCTATAATGTGTGTAGCTAGATGGAGAGACAGAGACAGAGAGACAGAGAGCTAGAAAGTAAGAAATTCACCCCCCACCCCCCTCCACCCCCGGGGAATGGACACAACAGAATCCCTTCTCTTCCATTCTCCTCTCAGGATCTTGGGCATGCCTACACACGTGCTTGGGTGTGAGCTTTAAGCTGCCAGGTCCAAGACTTCAACCGTGGTCAAGTATGTGGAAGTCCAGGATGTAACCATTAAGCCATCTGCTGGTCTCTCGGTTTCTAACTTAAGTTGTTATTAATAAAAATTTTTCTTAACTTGAAATGGTTTAGAAATCTTTCTAGATTTGTTGTGCCACCACGGCCCTCCTTTCTTTTTTTTTTTGTAGAGAGGGATTTTTGCTATAGGGCACATGCACTCATCAGAGAGACAGAAAGCAAGAAATCACCCCCAGGTGGGATGGGCATATCAAAGCCCTCCCTCCCTCTGTTCTCCTTTCAGGATTTTGGGCACGGATGCACATGCACCAAGTGCACCACAGCCCTTCTTAATAATGTAAGACATATGCTATAAATTTGTGAAGCCTACTATTTTCCTGTTAGTTCCAATCTTTTATTATTATTTTTTTTTTTTTGGCGGGGGGAGAGTTTTTTGCAATAGGACGTGTGTGCTTGCCAGAAAGACAGAGAGACAGAAATCAAGAAATTACCCTCTGGGGGGATGGCCGCACCGCAATCCCTTCTCCTCCATTTTCCTCTTGGGATCTTGGGCATGAATGCAAATGCACCTGGTATGAGGTTAAGCCACCGGGTCCAAGACTTGAACTGTGATCAACTACATGGAAATTCAGAGACGTAGCCACCACGCCATCTGCTGGTCCCAATTCTAATCTTTTAATAACAAGTCTTGATTCGAAAATGCATACTTTAAAACATTTGACAGTGGAATAGACTTACAATATATGATGTTTTACAATTATAATTGGCACTTTTTCCCTTAGATGCCTTGAAACATGGTATGCTGAACTTCCAATTTTAAGATATTGTAGATGTTATCAATTTAATAAAGGTTCTGCTAGGGAAAAAAAAGCACTGCCATATAAAATATATATAAATTGATCAAGATGCATTCTGATTTTGAAAATGTTAAAATATTAAGCTAGGGAACCAGCAGTTGGCGTAATGGCTATGTCGCTGGACTCCCACGTAGTCGACCGCGGTTCGCGTCTCAGACCCGGTGGCTTACAACTCACGCCAGGCGCGTGTGCGTGCGTGCCCAAGATCCCAAGAGGAGAATGGGGGAGAAGGGATTGCAGCGTGACCATCCCCCCAGGGGGTGATTTCTCGCTTTCTGTCTCTATGTCTCTCTCTGTCTGTCTGGCGAGCGCACGCGCCCTATAGCGAAAAAACCTCTCCCCCCCAAAAAAAAAAAAAAATTAAGCTATATCTGAGAACCAAGAAAATATTATACATAATTACTCCTTATCCCCAGTCTCACCCTAAGTTTCAGTTACCCGTGGTACTGAATAATAGTATAAAGTATTCTGAGACCATGTTCATATAACTTTTATTATAGTATATTGCTATGACTATTCTATTTGATTATTATTTTTATTAATCTCTTACTTTGCTTAATTTATAAATTACTTTTTCACACACATTTATGTATTTAAAAAAACATAGTTTGGGGACCAGCAGTTAGCGTAATGGCTATGTCACCTGGACCCGGTGACTTAAACTCATGCCAGGCTCATGTGTGTGCGTGCCCAAGACCCTGAGAGGAGAATGGAGGAGAAGGGATTGTGACATGGCCATCCCCCTTGGGGGCTGATTTCTCGCTTTCTATCTCTCTGTCTCTCTCTGTCTCTCTGGTGAGCGCATACGTCCTATAGCAAAAAAAAAAACCAAACAAACAAACAAACAAACAAAAACTCTTTCAAAAAAAAAAAAAAAAAACCAGACAAACAAACATAGTCTGTTTAGGGTTTGGTACTACCATGGTTTCAGGCATCCACTGGGAGTCTCAGAACATATGCTCCTACCAGTAAGAGTAGCCTGCTAATGGAACCCAATATTTAAAATGTATTCATCTAGTGTTCTACAGTTCTCTCAAATGTGTTGAGAACTCAATTTTTTTTAGAGTTATTAAAGATCAGGCTGCTTATTTTTTCACCCTTGAATTGAAAGGAACCTAAAGATACCAGAATCCGTCCTATCTTTTCACAGCGAGAAACCAAGGCCTTAAGAAATCATGTGACTTATCCAAGGTCATCCAGCTACTCAGTGGCAAAAGTGAAATTAAGAATCCAGTCTTAGGGACAGCTCCTTGGCATAACAATAATGCATAGGTCTTGAGAAGCTGAATCCCACATAGTGACCGTGGTTTGAATCCCCAGTCCAGTCAGCCTGAAACAACTTGGCATGTGCTCAAGTTCCCAAGATCCAGTGGGCTACAAAATACTTTTACTTCACAATGACATTATCTTTTCTATTGTTTTCTCAGAGCAGTGAGATGTTTTAAGAACTACCCCTTTAATTAAACAAATACTGGGTGCTTATATCATAGATTATCTAAGGCAATGGGGATTCATGATGAAAGATAGTTTCAACATTAAGTATAAAAATGATGCAATGGGACTTAGAAATTCTACTTGAGTAAAGTCCAGAGGAAAAAAAAGAATTATAGATGGCTATAATGAGGTACTAACAGTTAAGTATATGCTGAAGGTACAGATATTTTCTAGGATAGGGAAAGCAAAATCTGAAAAAGCATGTACTTGAAGAGACCTGATATTTGGGAAACTAAACAGCCTGACATGAGTTTCAATCAGACTTAAGCGCAAGATGACAGAAGTAGTTGGTAAGGAGAAACTGCTATCAAAGGCTATCTTTTGCTTCTAGTCTCAAAAGTCACGAAACTAAATTTATATGCACAGGCCATTAAAAAAAAAGACAGCACATGTGCACTCAGGAGGGAGGAAGAGAAAGGAAGGGTGGGAGGAGGGGGAGAGAGGAAGAAGCACACCTCAACAGGGTCTTATCACGCCACTCTACCCTTTCCCCAGCTCCTCAGGATTAGGGGCACTCATATTTGGCATGTTTTTACATCAATGGGAGATTCAAACCCTTGGTTCACCATGTGGCTTCCCACACGGCAGCCTGGCACACCACACACTGCACCACAGGCCACCCTTTTAATCTAGTACCTTCTTCATAAAGAATCTATTCTACTCAGTTTACCAGAGTATGCAGATACATCTAGTCTCTTTTATAAAATGATGACAGCAAGATAATGATAAGAAATAGATGTTGATTTGTTTAAAATATCCCTTCTTGCTTCCCTCCCCCAAAGTTGCCAACCCTGGAAAGTATCCAAAAATAGTATTTTAAATTTAAATGGTATGTGAAATTAAAAAGTTGGGGTGAGGGGTAGGGGAGAAGGTGACCACTAATTTAGAACATTTAAAACTTACACATCCAGGGGCCAGCAGGTGGCATGGTGGTTGGTGTGCTGGACTCCCACATGGCCAACAGTGGTTTGAATCCCAGACCTGGCAACTTGCTTTCTCAATTTTCCTATTTAATTTATTATTCATTTATTTTATTTTTAAAAAGATCTTATTTGACTTCATTTATTTATTTAAATTTGACCAGAGAGGGAGAGATAAAATAAATAAATAAATAAATAAAGTTATATAAAGTAATTCTTTAAAAAAAAAAATTCATTGTCTTAAGGAATCCTTTTCTGATTAAATCCTCTTGATTACCTTAACACTCTAAGATTTACTCTTTGCATTCATTATCATGATATTGTGTTAAGTGAACTCAAGGAAGGTGTGTATGTTCTGGCTTTTTTTTTTTTTTTTTTTTTGAGAGGTTTTCGCTATAGGGTGCGTGCGCTCGCCAGACAGACAGAGAGAGACAGAGAGACAGAAAGCGAGAAATCACCCCCCAGGGGGGATGGTCACGCCACAATCCCTTCTCCTCCATTCTCCTCTCGGGATCTTGGGCACGCACACACATGCACTCGGTGTGAGTTTTAAGCCACCGGGTCCGGAACGCGAACCGCGGTTGACTACGTGGGAGTCCAGCAACATAGCCATTACGCTAACTGCTGGTTCCCAGTATGTTCTGTCTTGATGAACATGCTGTGTGTAGGTCTAGAATCCCTTTACTTCCTGAGACCAGAATTAGCAGGAAGAATAAACATCCCACAAAAAGCAGCAGTAATTTCTTACCTATACTTAAGTACTCATTAATAACCCAGCAACAGAGATCACTGGTTCTCATGACGGAGTGTGGGGACCTATAAGGTTTCCAAGATTCTTTAAGGGGGTCTGTAAAGTCAAACCATTCTCATAAAGCTAGTAAGTTATTTATCCTTCTTATTCACTCTTTTGTAAGCATCCAGTGGAGTTTTTCAGAAGCAAACTGACGACATTATTGTCTGACAGGTAATGGAATAGATGCTGTATATCCTTGTGTTTTCTAAAGTAAGCTTTTTTGGGGGTAGTTTATTTTTAAAATTTCTCCTATGAAAGAGAGACATACACATATCCCCAATGGATCCTATACTACGATCCACCTCCAGCCCTAATCAGTCAAGGATCATAGACATGTATTTGTGCTCAGTATGGACAGGGAGACCCTGGAATGCAAACCTGGGACCCTCCCATGTAACCTTAGCATCTCAGAGCACTGTGCTACCACTTTGGTGGGCAAAAAAACTTTCGGGATTGTTGATAACTGAAGAGTATAAAGGGAGGCTGGCAGGTGGCATGGTGGTTAAGGGCGCTGGACTCCCACATGGCTAACTGCAGTTCAAATCCTGGCCCTGGCAGCTTGCTCTCTCTCTCTGTCCTTCTTTGCTCAAATTAAAATAACAGAAAGGAACTCCTCATGTATAGAGAGACCAGACGCTTGCCTACTTGGAAACAAGAAAAACAAACAATATCTTTCTTCTTTTATTTTTTTTTAAGCTTTCTTCTTTTTATTTTTAAGGTTTCTGCCATAGGGTGTGAGTGCTCACCAGAGAGAGAGAGACACTGAGAGGGAAGGTGAGAAACCACCTCCCCCATGCTACAATCCTTTCTCCTCCATTCTCCTCCTGGGATTTTGGGCACGCAAGCACACATGTGTGGTGTGATTTTCAAACCTCCAGGTCCCCTGCCAGGTCTGGGACTCAAACTGCAGTCAGCCAGGTGGGAGTCCAGCATCTTAATCACTATGCCACCTGCAGGACCCTGCGATTTCTTTCTATTCCTACCAATCGACCCACTCTACATCTGAAACGTTCTAACATATTTGAAGAAAAGATGCAAAAAGAACTATAAATAGGTAACACAGATCTAACAGCTATCAATATATACCTTAGAGAACTATCATGGAACAAAAGCATGTACATAAGTAATGTGGTTGGTGACTTGAAAATTTCATTCCAAATAGCAAGAACTCTCACCTTAACCTTTAGTCAAATTCATGTTCTGAACCACAAATAGGAGTCCACTGAATTTATGAGCTTTACTTGAACCAGAAGAAAATATTTGAGTGTCTATCCAAAGCACCTTTCAAAACTCCCTCATAGTTATTTTTCAGTAGGTAAGAACACTGTGCTCAGGGGCCAAAGTTACAGGTCCAAAGTTAGCTTTGATTTGCTCCCTAAAGGTATAATCTCACTTCTTAACCTTTGCCACTTATTTCAAAATCTCTCACGTACTTGTGAAGGGGGCCTGGGCAACACTCATGCTGCATCAGAACAGATTTGTCTTACTAGAAAAGCAACTCAATGTACATGCTTTATCATTTCAAAAATCACGCTCGGCCAAATCATTTGAAATACATTAGAGGAGTTAAATACATAAAGAACTATTTTATATTTCTAGTCTAGTAACCAGGGCACCTAGACTCTGGACACATTTTTGGAATAGAGTCATTGGCGGGGCCAACAAGTGGCATGGTAGAAGGTGTTGGACACTCCCACATAGTCGACCATGGATAGAGTCCTGGAGCTGGTGGCTTGCTTTTTCATCACCCCCACCCCACCTCGGTCAAATTAAAATGAATGAATGAATAATAAAATTAAATAAATATCTTTTTAAAAAAGAAAAGAATTATTTAACTTTATTTATTTATTTATTTATTTATTTAAATTTGACCAGAGGGGGACAGAGTGAGAGAAAGAAAGAGAGAGAGGGAAAGCGAGAAAGCAAGCCACCAGGTCCGGGACTTAAACCTCAGTCGGCCAAGTGGGAGTCCGGCACCCTTAGCCACCATGCCATCTGCCAGCCCCAATAAATAATTCTTTAAAAAAAAAAAAAAAAAAAAAAAGAGTCAATGGCAAGGGAAAAAATTTCAATTTGACAAAGACTTCAGGCAGCCCCTTAGAAGTCACTGAACTGGGAGTCAAATTTCAATTGTTCAAGGAAACAGGAAGCAAGACTACTATTAGTTAAACTGCAAGGAAAACCAGAAAACTATTTTGTTACTGTAGCAGTTTCAACTTAGCTTAAATCTTTTAAATAAAACAGGGAGTATGGACCAGCAGATGGTGTAATAGTTATGTTGCTGGACTCTCACATAGTCAACTGAGGTTTGAGTCCCTGACCCCAAACTCACACCAGGCTTGTGTGCATGCCCAAGATCCCAGAGAACGGAGGAGAGGGGATTGCGGTGTCAGCCATTCCTCAGGGGTGGGGTGGGTGATTTCTCACTTTCTGTCTCTGTCTCCCCAGCGAGGGCACACACCCTATATCAAAATATTTCTCTTAAAAAAAAAAAAAAGGAAAATAGGGAGTAATAAGTACTTGGATTGTCTATTTTTTCCTGTTAAGAACTAATAATTTATGATTATGATCCTAATAAGGAACTTAAGTAAACTGGGATAAAGAAACAAAACAAAATTCAAACACCTGAATAGTACACAAACTAGTTCATCAGCCACTAAACAGATGACATTTAGCTTTATGGAAACTAATTCTGTCCTTAATAAATATTACTCCTGGGACCAGCAGTTGGCGTAATGGCTATATCGCTGAACTCCCATGTAGTTGACCGTGGTTCAAGTCCCGGACCCGGTGGCTTAAACTCATGTCGGGCGCATGTGTGTGCGTGCCCAAGATCCCAGAGGAGAATGGAGGAGAAAGGATTGCAGCATGGCCATCCCTCCTGGGGGGTGATTTCTCACTTTCTGTCTCTGTCTTTCTGGCAAGCGCATACGCCCTATAGCAAAAACCTCAACAACAACAACAAAATAAATATTACTCCCTCTGAAGCATTGCCTGACTTAATTCCTTCACTAAAAAAAAAACAAGGAAGGAAGGAACTATATCATTTATATACCACATGGTAGCATATAGTGAGTCCCTTGATTTTTTTTTGGCAAACAATTCTTTAGGTGTAAATGGACACTTAAATTTAAAAGACAGGTAATACACCTACCAAACACTGTCTCTTGACTATTACTTTGACCACCCCCCCCCCCAAAAATAATAAATTAAATTAATGCTGACACCTAGTGGCAAGAAAAAACATCTTTTTTTTTTATGTTACCTGAATTGTACCTTCTGACTCCAAACCAAAGAATATAAACCCAGATACTTCCAAATCCCTACTAAAGATTATTCATTTAATTATTTAACAATTAACCATTAACTTAAGAAAGGGAAAAGATAGTAAGCCACTGCCACTAGAAACCTGTATTTGCAGATGCAGAACTGAATCCTGAATCTTTTCCTGGTGGGGGGGAGGGTGGTGGTGGTGGTGGTGGTAGCAAAGGGATTCCTTACCAAAACCTGTTTTAAGTTAGAAATTTGTAACCTTTAAAGGCCAGAAGACATAAATCCTTAATAATTTAAGAATGTAGCTAAACCTCACTTGAAAGGAATGTCATTTATTTATGTATATATTTATTTGGAGAGGTTTTTGCTATAAAGCATGTGCGCTCGCCAGAAAGACAGAGAGAGAGACAGAATGAAAGAGAGAAATCACCCCCCAGGGTGGATGGCCCCGCCGCAATCCCTTCTCCTCCATTCTCCTCTTGGGATCTTGGGCATGCACCATGTACACACACACACACACACACACACGCCCAGTGTGAGTTTAAGCCACCGGGTCCGGGACTCAAACCGCGATCGACTACATGGGAGTTCCGTGATATAGCCATTACACTAACTTCTGGTCCCAGAAATGTCATTTTTAAAATTATTATTATTATTATTATTATTTTTTGGAGAGGTTTTCGCTATAGGGCACGTGCGCTTGCCAGACAGACAGAGACAGAGAGACAGAAAGCAAGAAATCACCCCCCAGGGGGGATGGTCACACCGCAATCCCTTCTCCTCCATTCTCCTCTCGGGATCTTGGGCACGCACGCACACGCGCCCGGCGTGAGTTTTAAGCCACCCGGTCTGGGACGCGAACCGCGGTCGACTACGTGGGAGTCCAGCGACATAGCCATTACGCTAACTGCTGGTTCCCATCATTTATTAATAATTGTGGGATGTGTTTGATCTCTATTTCGTAGGATATGCTGGTTCCCCCTGCCAAGATATGTTTTCATTTTTAAAAAGTAAAACAACAAACAAAAAAATCCCAGTTTTTCTCAACACTTATAAAACAAAACTGTGAACATCTCAAGCTTTACAAAGCCATTGTTTGGCTGAATGGCTCAATTCAATCAAATGTTATGCCCAATTTCCAGACACTGTTGAATGCTCAGCATGAATTTTGACCAAACACCAGTCTTTGTAAAAATTTGAAAGAAAAATTCCATATGAAAATTTTTTTGTGAAATTCTAGACTAAAATATTTTGCAAAATCAAGGACAATCAATTTTGAAATATTTAGCTGAAGAAATGTTCCATCGTGCAGACTGCCATGGTCGAACTGCTGTGTTGCCTAGAACAAAATTGGTTATCAGTTGGAATTAATATTCATAAGCTTTCTTTAAGAAAATGAGTATTAGTCCCTTTAAAAATATAACTATAAGCAATTTTAAACTGGAGGTTTAAGCCCCAAATACCACTTATTGACTAATAAAAGGCAATCCACTGCACATTCAGAAACATGTCTTTGTCCTCTTAAAAACAATCCGGAGTACAGATTTAGCTTCTACACAAAATCGGTTTGCAATCACTTCAAAATGTCCACCTCCTTCGATTTCCTTAACACTTAAAATTCCCGGAAAGGAAGCAAAGTATCTCACTAAACTAAAACATTCATCAAACCTTCAAGTCAAACCTCTGGAGTAGAGTATAGTCAAAGGCAAATTCATTATTTAAAAAAAACTGTGGACTGAACTACTGCGATTTTTAAGGTACAAATAAACCTCTCCCTAAGCTGCCGGGTGGGCGTAAATGCATTGCAAGACAAGGACGCTGTCAAAGGCCAAGTTGCTTCACTAAGGATGAAGTGTCAAGGTGAGCCAAAGCTGGAATGGTCAGGTCCCAGGGCTCTATTTTAGTGGTCAACGAGGGCGGTGGGGTTAAGACCAGGAAAACACGATCGAATTCTTCAGAGCCTCTGCTGGGGTTTGGGGAAACTGACCAACCCTACTTCAACCTTCCTCGACTAGAAAACTTGGGTGGCTGCGGGAACAATACGTTATTCTTTAAGACAAAACAAGCCGGGCCGGGATCACTTGCCTACTTCTGAGTTTTCTCTCCGGACCCGGACCCGGACCCGGACCCGGGACTGCAGGGCGGAATACAAAAGGCGGAGATAAGCCCCTGGGGGTGCACGCTCAAGCCGGGTGGGAGGTGGAAAGCTCAACTCCGCGACCTTCCCGCTCGCCGGCCCGCTTCCGGGTGGGCCGCACGGAGCCCCCCAGGAGCACTTCCCGGAAGGAGTGATCCCCGGCCGGCAGCCGGGGCGCCAAGGGGCGCCAGCCACTCCCGCCGGCCGACGCGGAGGAGCCCCGGGTGCGCTCGGGCTGTAGGGCCGGCTGGGGCTCGCCGGGCGCCCTCCCCGGGAACGCGCGCCCCCCTGCTGCCCTCCCGCCCTCGGCCCGAGGACAGGGCGGCGGGGTCCCAGGGGCCTCACCAGGCGGAGCTGGCTGATTTCGTCGTAGGACATGAAGCTGAGGATGTTCTCGATGGCTACGATGGGCAGCGCCACCAGCGTGTTGTTTTGAGGCAGCTGGTCCGGAGCCAGCGCCGGCGCGGGGGGCCCCTGGGACCCCGGCTGCGGGGGCTGGGGCTGCGGCGGTGGGGGCTGTCGCTGGGAAGAGCCAGCAGCTGAGCAAGGGCTGCCGTCGCCGTGGCCACCGCCTCCCTCCTCAGCCATCCGCTCCTCCGACGCCGCCGCCATCTTGGGGGGTTTGATTCCTTCCCCCACTGCAAGGGGAACAGGGACACTTCCGGTGCGTCACTTCCTCCTCCTGCGGCCTCTGGGGCGGGGACACCTGGAACAGGAGGAAGGGGTGACTGGGGAGAAGCAGCAACGCTGACGTTTGCCCCGGTGATGAGGGACGATTGTATAAACCCCAAGAAAGTGGTTTCACATCCCTTTCGTCCAAGGTGGGAAACTAGGTGAGAGCAAGAGAGCAGTGCCATTACGATGAACTTCATTGGTGCGGTTTTCTTAAAGAGCTTCTTGGAAAAAGAAGGGCAAAAATAGTGTTGCCTAGTACGTGTACATGGAATGATGTAGTTAGCCCCTGACCATCTTCTCAAGAGTCGTAGTAATAGTTGATTTAGGCAAGTAAAAAGGGATGGCTTACTGATGAAAAACACATGAATGAACCCTGAAAATAGGTAAGAGAATCACACATAAAGTGTATGCTACCATTTTATAAAAGTATTCATTTATTTCCTCAGAAAGAGGTGATACCCCAACAGGATCCGCGCTCCATCGTCCACTCCAGTCTGGGCCACCGGGGTCACAGGTACGCGTTCACGCCCTGTGTGTTCAGGGAGGTCGCAGGCGTGAGCCCAGGACCTTCACCGTGTTGGCTCGGTTGTACTCCCATCGCCCCACTGCCTGGCTCCTGTATGATTCCGTGTATATGAGATGTCTGAAATCGGGAAGCCCATACAGACAGAAAGTAGATTAGCACTTGCCAGAGGCTGGGGGCAGCCAGCAAAGGGGAATGACTGCAATTGGGTTCAGAGTTTCTTTTTAGGCTGATGAAAATGTTCTGGAATTAGATAGTGGTGATGGTTGCACAACCTTCTGAATATACAAAAAGCCACTGAAATGTGTACTTTTAAATAATGAATTTTATTATATATGAGTTATATCCCAGTAAAACAATTAATATAGGCAGGGATCATCAGAAGGTGCTAAAACTAGAAGGTAAGCATATGATGAGGAACATATTTACAGAGTCTCAAAATAACGCCCCACAAATGATACAGTAGTCACAAAGATGAAGAAGTACCTTTTAAATAGACAAACTTGGGCCAGCAGGTGACATGGTAGTTATGGCTCTGGACTCCCACATGGCCGACTGTGGTTCAAGTACTGGACCTGGTAGCTTGTTTTCTCACTTTCCTCCTCTCTCTCTGTTTCTCTCTGATGAGCACACGTGCTCTATAGCAAATTAAAATAATAAAATAAAATTATTTAAAAAAATAGAGATATTTGGTGGACACCCTTAAAACCAAATGATCAAGACTAACATCACAAGTTATGGAAGGAAATAACATCATGTACCACTTAATACGATTTCCTCAAAAGGATACAGCATAATGTAGTATTCCTGGGGGAAAATAAATAAATAGCCTGAATTTGAGGCAGACAATTCTGGTCTATACTTTTTTTTTTCAAAGAATTATTTATTGGAGGGCTGACAGGTAGCGGGGGGTTAAAGGTGCTGGATTCACATATGGCCAACAGTGGTTTGAGTCCCGGACCTGGCGGCTTGCTTTGTCTCTTTCTTTCTTTCTTTCTTTCTTCCTTTCTTCCTTTCTCTCTCTCTCTCTCTGTCTCTCTCTCTCTCTCCCCCTCTCTGGTCAAATTGAAATAAACAAATGAATAAATAAATAAATAAATAAAGTTAAATAAAATAATTCTTTTTTTTTTGTAGAGGTTTTTTTTTTCACTATAGGGCGCGTGTGCTCGCCAGAGAGACAGAGAGATAGAAAGCGAGAAATCACCCCCTGGGGGGATGACCACACCGCAGTCCCTTTTCCTCCATTCTTAAAAAAAAGAATTATTTATTGGGGCCAGCAGGTGGCATGATGGTTAGGGGTGCTAGACTCCCACATGACCTACTGTGGTTTGAGTCCCAGACCTGGCTTACTTTCTCACTTTCTCTCTCTCTCTCACTCTGTCCCTCTCTGGTCAAGTTAAAAAATACATAAATAATTCTTAAAAAGAGAGAGTTTTTATTTTATTTATTTATTATTTAATTTGACCAGAAAACACACACACACACACACACACACACACACACACACACACAGAGAGAGAGAAAGGGAAAGTGAGAAAGCAAGCCACCAGGTCCAGACTCAAGCCATGTTCAGCCATGTGGGAGCCCAGCACCTTAACCACCATACCACCTGCTAGCCCAGGCCTATACTTTTCAAAAATATTAATGGCAGGGATGCCAAGTGGTGTTGCTGTGGTAGCACACTGGACCTGCATGAGAAAGGTCCTGGGGCTTCTTCATCTATGGATCTCCCTGGGCATGTCAGGTGTGTGTGCATACAGGCCTGTGATCCAGGTTAGATGACACTGGGGGTGGGTCATGGCATGATGTTCCTGTAGGAGCTCTCTCTCTCTTTCTCTCAAGAAGAGAAATAAAAATTTGAGGGAACCAGCAGTTAGCGTAATGGCTATGTCGCTGGACTCCCACGTAGTCGACCGTGGTTCACGTCCCGGACCTGGTGGCTTAAAACTCACGCTGGGCGCGTGTGTGTGTGTGCCCAAGATCCCGAGAGGAGAATGGAGGATAAGGGATTGCAGCGTGACCATCCCCCCTGGGGGGTGATTTCTCGCTTTCTGTCTCTATGTCTCTCTCTGTCTGTCTGGCGAGCACACGCACCCTATAGCAAAAAAACCTCTCCAAAAAAAAACCATCAGGTCTGAGACTTGAACCACATGGTGGTCTGTGTGAGATCCAGCTGCCTTAGCCACCATGCCACTGGCTGGCCCTGTATCTTTTCTTTTGCAGCTTTGCTTTGGATTCCAGTTGTTAAATAGTAGATATGGCAACTGCAGAAAAAGCTAGGTATGACTAAGGGCAACTAAAGCAAGGAGGGGCAACTAAAGCAAGAAAATTAATTTGAGGCATTGGTGATGAGCTTATCAGAATTGGCATTCCTTCCTCATTCACTAGACATGCAAAAAATTACCTATCACTGTGGTAAAACCTTTGATTCTCTTGCCTTGGGACTGTTAACATTCAATATATGCTTTATGCTGAACTGTTTCTGACATATTTGCATATTTATAATATATTAGTTTTATCTCCAGTAATATATTGTAATTTCAGTTAAGGTCTTGTTATCTCTTTGCAGAACCTATTACAATTTAGTCTAAATTGAATTTATTTTCTACCTTGTTTTATTAAATTTAGATACTTTCTTGATAGTTAAATTGAAATAGAATTTTCTGTAAATGGAAATCATACTTTAAATCCATAATGAGAGCTCTTATTTAAAGGAAATTCGATAGGAAATCCTTTACCACTCTCTAGCTTATCTATTTTGTGAGTCCAATCATTAAATGAATTGTTTGCTTGAAGTAGCCGTGTGAAAAGCCTTCCTACTCCCTTAACTTTCCATCGGTGCTCAACTAGTTAACATCCAGATCAGGTGATATAAACCACAGAATACAACTTTGGGAATAATTTAAACCATTTCTTGTCGGTCAGCTCATTCAAATTGTCCTCTGGTTATGTATATTAGATTGCCCTTACATTACCTATAAAAGGAATGTCAAAGCAAATGGTTGCTTTGTTTCCATTATTAAAATCAATATTTGTTCTGGATATGCTTTTTTAAAAAACAATTTTAATTTTCTTTATTTCTCTTTCAAAAAATTTTTCCTAGAAGGCATGTGCACACTCCAGAGAGACAGAGAGGAGAGAAAAGAAAGAAAGCACCCCCCCAGGGAGGGATGATGATTCCACAGTTCTTTCTCTTCCTTTTCTCCTTCCTTTCCATTCTGGACACGCTCACACACATGCCAGCGTATTTTTTAAGCCATCTAGTCCAGGACTTGAATTGCACAGTGGGCCCTGTGGGATCAAGCTGCCACCTTACCACCAGCTGGCCCTGGATATGCTTCCTAATCTAAACAAATATTCATAAGTAAAACAAATATTTAAACTCTTATGAGGAGTTCTGCATTTTAAATATGGTTTTAGACAGTGTGGGATAAACACATGCTTAAGATCTGTGGTTTTCTAGTTTCATGTTTGTATGTGGAAAAAATATTATTTTCCAGGACCAGCAGTTAGCATGATGGCTATGTCGCTGGACTCCCATGTAGTTGACCACAGTTCAAGTCCCAGACCCGGTGGCTTAAACTCATGCCAGGCGCGGGTGCATGCATGCCCATGATCCCGAGAGGAGAATTTTCAGAAGGGATTGCGGCATGGCCATCCCCCCTGCAGGGTGATTTCCCACTTTCTGTCTCTCTCTGTCTTTCTGGTGAGCGCACGCACCCTACAGCAAAAACCTCTCAAAAAAAAAAAAAAAAAAAGAAAAAAAAAAAAAAAAAAAAGAAAGAAAGAAAAAAAAAAAGAATGAAGTACGTACTAGACAAGGTAGAAGAGGGAGAAAAAAAATATTACTTTCCTTGTTTCATGTCACATAGTTCATATGAGGATGAACTGAGATAGTAATGGGTATTTTTTTTAAAGAATCATTTCATTTTAATTTTATTTATTACTATTATTATCATTTAATTTGACCAGAGAGAGACAGGGAGAGAGAAAAAAAGGGAAGGCAAGAAAGCAAGCCACCAGATCCAGGAGTCGGACTGCAGTGGGCAATGTGGGAGTACAGTGCCTTAACCACCACACCATCTGCTGGCCCCTGGGTGGGGTTTTAAATTGCTCTGATTGGGGCCAGCAGGTGGCATGGTGGTTGAGGACGCTGGACTTCCACATGGTCGACCACGGTTTGAGTCCCAGACCTGGCGACTTGCTTTCTCACTTTCCTTCTCTCTTTCTCTCTGGCCTTCTCTGGTCAAAATAAAATTAAATAAATAAACAAATAAATAAAGTTAAATAAAATAACTGAAAAATGAATTATTAAAAAAAATTGCTCTGATTAAAGATGTTAAAGTCAATTTGGTGATGCAGACAGTATGTCATTCTGGTCTCCCTTATCCATCTTCTTTCCTGGTCAGAATGTGTGTTGGAGGGGATGATGTAGGGTTGGGTGTGGTGAGGTATGGTGAGGGAGTGATCTAACCTATTCGGTAACACCTGTACAATAAAATGGGCATTATATATGAAAAAGAGAAAGCTAAAACCAGATATTGCTTTTCCTATTTGTTGCCAGGCTTATAATATATTTAGAGAAAATAAAGAGTGAGCTTATATCCTAACTTTAAAAATGCTTGGAGTTTATATGGGGTACACTTAACTAGGTTTTTTCCTTATTGATTGATTGATTTCCAGAGGATGTGTGCACTTACCAGAGAGAAATGGGGGGAGCAGTATGTAAGAGTAGAAAGTACTCTTCAATGGGGTGTGGTCATGCTGCCATTCCTTCTTCTCCGTTTCTCAATCCCGTTGGAATTTTGGGCATGTAGACACACATGCCAGGCATGTTTTTCAAGCCCCTGGGTCTGGGATTTGAACCATGATTGGCCATGTGGAAACCAGTTCTGTTAGCCACTGCACTACAGGGCCAGCCCTCTTTTTCTTTTTTAAAAAGTTAGTTTTTTTTTTTTTTTTTTTTTTTTTTTTTTTTTTTTTTTTTTTTTTTTCATGAGAGAGCAAGACAGAGAAAGGCAGCACCATCAATAGATTTTTGATACCACCATCTACTTCCAGCTTTAGCCAACCCTAGATCATGGCGTATGTGTGTTCACTCAGGGAGGTCTACAGTCATAAACCCAGAACCTTCCCACATTGTCAGCCTTGTAGAGTGTCACATTTTACGGTCATGCCACAGTCTGGCCCCTAATTTTGTTTGGGGCCCCATCATTTGACTGGATCAGAAGTTTCTTTTTATCATGGCTAATATCTATAAGTCTATAATTAGATAAAAATTTAAAAAATATATAAAACTTAATAATACATAAAAATATATAAAACTTTAAAATATATAAAACTTTTATCTATAATTAGATAAAATTTTTAAAAATATATAAAACTTAGGGGTTGGAAGGTGGCAGGGTGGTTAAGGTGCTGGATTCCCACATGACTGACTACAGTTTGAGTCCTGGACCTGGTGATTTGCTTCCTCACTTTCTCTGATCAGTACACATGCCCTGTAGCAAATTAAAAAAAAAAATTATTATAAATAAAATTAAATAATTATTTTAAAAATATATGCATATATAGATATATAAACATAAAACTTACATTCAAGGTTGTTTACTAGACTTTCAACTCACCAAGTGTTTATTGTTAGGAAGATACTAACATTTAAAATAATGTTTGCCACCCTCAAAAGGATGTGGATGTAGTTGCAACAGCAGTTACTACATGGATTTGCTGAACTGATTCCATTAACCTGGCAGGCTGAACTTGTGTTTCCTTATTCTCTCATGTGGAGTCTTCCTAGAGTTGTATATTCAGAAAGAAAAATTTTATTTCCTGGACTTTTCTTCCAGAAATGTTATTCAGCTAGCTGTGTTTGCCTACTGTTAGAAAGGTGTATAAACAGGAACCAGCAGGTGGGGTGGTGGTTTAGGCGCTGGAATTCTCACATGGCCGACCACAGTTTGAGTCCTGGACCTGGCAGCTTGCTTTCTCACTTTCCCTCTCTCTCTCTGGAAAAACTCATATGAAAATACTAATAATAATAAAATAAATAAATCTTTTTTTTAATTTTTTTTTTTTTATTTTTATTTCCAGCGTGAGTTTAAGCCACCGGGTCCAGGACTCAAACCGTGGTCGACTACGTGGGAGTCCAGCGACATAGCCATTACACCAATTGCTGGTCCCAAAATAAATAAATCTTTAAAAAAAAAAAAAAGATGTGTAAACAAAAATGATGGGAACATGATAGAAGTAGTTAATTCTGGGGACCAGCAGATAGCGTCATGGTTGTTGGACTCCCACATGGCCTACTGCAGTTCGAGTCCTGGACCCTGTAGCTTGAAACACAAGCTGGGTGCATGTGCGTGCATGCCAAAAATCCCAGAGAATGGAGGAGAAGGGATTGTGGCGTAGCCATACCCCTGAGGGGTGGTTTCTCACTTTCTGTCTCTCTGTCTTTCTCTGTCCCTCCAGCAAACCCTTGAGTCCTATAGCAAAGATCTCTCCGGGAAAAAAAAAAGTAGTTAATCCTGATTTCACCTTAACTTTGAAGGGTGATGGTGATGGGATATTTGCAGAGTCCTTCTCAATTAAAAAGTGAAGAGGAGTATGATAACATTTCAAACAAATAAACAAACAAAAGCAGTAAGGGCAAATAGCATGCACTGTATAAATAACCAGAAGGTGAGGAAAGTGCATCTTTGCACTGGAGGTTGGATTTTAATTCTGTAGACCAGTGGCGATTGTTTTTGGTTTTAGTTTTTCTTTTTAAATTATTTATTTAATTTTATTTATTACTATTATTTTTTAATTTTATTTTTTTAAAGCCATTTGTTATTATTATTGTTATTATTATTACTTCACATGAGTTTTGCCAGAGAAAGACACAGAGAGAGAGAGAGAGAGAATGAGAAAGCAAGCCACAGGCCCTGGACTCAAACTGAGGTTGGCCATGTGGGAATTCCAGCACCTTAACCACCACACCACATGCTGGCCCCTATTTTTAAATTTCCTATAGGGCATGTGCACTCACCAGAAAGAGAGAGAAAGGAAACCACCAGGTCCAGGACTCTAATTGTGGCCAGACATGTGGGAGTCCAGCACCTTAACCACTGTGCTACCTGCTGGCCCCTATTTTTAGTTCTTTATAAAACACTTGCTGAGGCCAACAGGTGGCATAGTGGTTAAGATGCTGATCTCCCATATGGCTGATTGCAGTTTGTAGTCCCGGACCCAGTGGCTTGAAACTCATGCCAGGTGCATGTGTATACATGGGCCAAATTCCAAGAGCAGATGGAAAAGAAGGGACTATGGCATGACCATCTTCCTGGGGATACTTACTTTCTTTCTTTCTTTCTTTCTTTCTTTCTTTCTTTCTTTCTTTCTTTCTTTCTTTCTTTCTTTTTTTGAAGAAGTTTTTGCTGTAGTGCATGTGTGCCCACCAGAAAGACAGAGAGAGACAGAAAACGAGAAATCACCCCCCAGGGGGGATGGCCACACCGCAATCCCTTCTCCTCCATTCTCCTCTCGGGATGGGCATGCACGCACATGTGCCCGGTGTGAGTTTAAGCCACTGGGTCCGAGACTTGAACCACGGTCAACTACATGGGAGACCAGTGACATAGCCATGATGCCAACTGCTGGTCCCAAGTCCACCTGTTTTTTTAAACTACAGGTTATGTGCATTCACTGGAGAGAGAGAGAAAGAGAGAGAGAGAAAATGAGAAATCACCCCTAAGGGAGCTGCCTCCATTATCTTCTTGGGATTTTGAGCATGGAGGGAGAGAGGACACAGAGAGACAGCATCTCTAACAGTGTATCGATACCTCAGTCTACCCTCAGCATCAGCCAGCCCCAGATTGTGGGTATGTGTGTGCCCCATGTACTCAGGGAGGCTTTGGATACGAACCTAGAACCCTCTCCTGTAGGTCCTCCTCATGAAGTGTCACATTTTACTGCTGTGCTTCCATCCAGCCCCTGTCTACCTGACTTTTAGCCTTGGACTGCCTTGGAGCTCAGTCCTTGGACCTGTTCTCTTCATTATCTATATTTGTTCTCTAGGAAAGTTCATCTCGTCCCTCATAAAGCAAACATATTTCCAGCTCAGACTGGTCTTAATGAATTTGAGACTCAAATATCCAACTGCCTAGGGGCTATTTCCATTTGAATATCTAATAGGCTTCTCAAACTTAGCATATGCCAAATCAACCATAGCCTCAACTGAGCTCCATCACACTGGCTCTTCTCAAAGTATTCCTTATTTCAATTAAATGGTGAATTCATTCTTGTTGCTCAGACCCATTAAAAACAGGTTTTTTTGAAAACAGAAACAACACTTTCATTGAGATATAGTTAAAATATCATATAGTTCACCTATCTAAAATGTACAGTTCTGGCCAACGGCAATGCGCAATCCATGGTGCTGGACCCACATGGGAAGGTCCTGAACCTGCAACCCAGAGTTTTCCTTGCATGCTGCGCATGTGTGCCCATGACCTCGGCTGGCTGAAGCTGAGGGTAGTTCATGGAATGAAGACCCTGTTGGGGGTGCCTGTGTCTCTCTTCTTGCTTTCTCTCCCACATGGAAAAAAATCAATGAATAAACTTAAAGAAATAAAGTGTACGATTCAGTGGCTTTTAGTAGATTTACAGTTATGTATCTCTTACTATAATCAATTGTGCAATGTTTTTATTACACACAAGAAACCTTGTGTCCCTTGGTTGAAGTCATTTTTTAATTTTAATTTATTAATTAATTTCATGAAAAAGAGGGAAAGAGAGGGAGAAAAAATCAAAAGCCTAACAGGATTTAACACCACAAAGCACACCAGCTTCCATTCAGTCCTGGATTACACATGCACCTGAAATGTTGGGTGGTCTCTGGATGCAAACCTGGGACCTTCCCATGACTTAGTCTTGTAGAGCATTGCATTACTGCTGGACCATGATCTAGCTCTCTGAAGTCATTCTTGACTCTTCCTGTTCCCATCCAACATTCAACCCATAAGTATGCCCTACAGATTCTACCTTCAGAATACATCATGAATCTTACCACTTCTCACCACTTCCACTGGTGGTCTAAAATGCCATTGTCTCCTGCTTGGGTTTTTGTAATAGACTCTTTAAAAAAATTATTTATTTTATTTATTCATTTGTTTAATTTTTAAATTTTAACCAGAGAGGAAGTAAGAAAGCAAGCTACCAGGTCTGGGACTCAAACCATTGTCGGCCATGTGGGAGTGTCCAGCACCTTAACCACCACACCACCTGCTGGCCCCTGTCATGGCCTCTTGACTCTGCATCCTCCCTATCCCCCTTTTCTTTTTATTTATTTTAAAAAATATTTAAATAATTATTAATTTAATTTTACTTATCATTATTATTGTTATTTAATTTGACTAGAGAGAGACAGAGAGAGGGAAAGTGAGAAAGAAAGACACCAGGTTTGGGATTTGAACCGTGGTCAGCTATATGGGAGTCCAGCACCTCAATTGCCACGCTACCTGCTGGTCCCTCTTTTTTTCCTTTTAAATTTGCTATAGGGTGTGCGTTCTTGCTAGAGAGAGACAGAGAGAAAAAGAGAGGAAGTGAGAAAGGCTCTCGCAGGAGTATGGGCATATCTCATCCTTTTCTCCTACATTCTCCTTTTGGGATTTTGGTCATGCATGCACATGAGCCCAGTGTGTCTTTCAAGCCACTGGGTCCAGGACTCAAATTAGACAGTTGGTTATGTGGGATTCAGCTGTCTTTACTACCAGAGTGCCAGCTGTCCCCCTGTTCCCCTTTCAATCTAGTCTCCTTTCAGTAGCTAGATTGATACTTTTGTTAGGTGAGAGCACATCTCTCTTCTTGATTGTTTCCATCTCACTCAAAAGCTCAAAGTCCTTGCAAAGGCCCATAAGATTGACAGTTTGTCCCCTGCATCTACACCGATCTTATCATTTACTACTCTCCTCGTCACTCTTGTCACATGGACTTTTTCCCTCCTCACACTCAACATTCCCCTCCCTCATAGTTATTCTTTCTGCTTGTAAGTCCTAATTCCAATCTTTATGGTTCACTTCTTCACAGTAATGGACTTGCAGCAAATGAATCTTGAGCTTCAGGTGCTTCACTTCCCATAGGCTTCTTCTTCCACTTTTAGAGAACTTTCAACATTTAGTGAGAGATGATGAGTTGATAGATACAGGAGTACTTGGATATTTGAATATCAAAATTGCAATTTAGTCTTGGACCAGTTAGGCATGCTATGTCCCTATTTCGTGTTACTAAGGGTCAGTATTTCTCAAATCTGTGGCCGGAAACTTTCATCAGAAATGTCTGGAGTGGGGCCAGCAGGTGGTTAGATTCCCACATGGCCAATTGTGGTTTGAGTCCTGGAACTGGCAGCTTGCTTTCTCACTTTCTCTCTCTCTCTTTGTGTCTCTCTCTGACCAAATGGAAAGAATAATAATAATAAATAAAATTAAATAAATAATTCTTTAAAAAAGAAAGAAAGAAAGAAATATCTGGAGTGTTTGTTAAGCTTCTTAGGCCCTATCCAAGATCTACTAAATCAGAAACTCTGAGAATCTCCGTCATAAATAAGTTCCATACTGATTTCTTAGGCATTCTACATGGTTTGAGTTTCTTTATTTTTATGCTCCACCTCCCCGGCCTCCCCTGCACACACACACACAATCTGTGTTTTCAGATTGTGATTGCACTCAAGTTCACAGTACCTTTGAACTCAGATTCTTTTGAGCAGTTAACTATTTAAAAAACATTTTTTTTTTTTTTTGCAATTTTACTTATTTTCAGATACTGGCTTCTACTTTAGTGATTTTTATAAGGCTTTGTGGGGAATAAATTTTCTAACTTTTTTCTAATAAGTAAATATATTTATAGTGGTTAAGGTGACTGGGTCCTATATAGTTGACCACGCAGTTTGAGTCCTGGACCAGTGTCTTGAAAAATCCCTTTTTCCCTTTCTCTCTTTCTCTGGCAAGCACGTGTGCCCTTGGCAATTAAAAAAATAAAGAGAAGATGCCAATAGAAGAGAGGGTAGCTTGCTGAATTGGAGGCATGGAATGAGAGAACCATACCTAGAACCATGCCAAGATAGAAGAAAATGAGTTGGAAAGGGCTAACAACTCTGAGTGTCTGGATTATTTCTGAATCTAAGTGAGGGGTTCTGAACCAAAATTGTGGTTCAGACCCATTTACTAGATTTAAATGCATCTCAAAAAGGGAAAGGCCAGGAGAAAGGGGTTTTATTTTTTTCTTTTTTTTTTTTCTTTTTTTTTTTTTGGAGAGGTTTTTGCTATAGGGCGCGTGCGCTCGCCAGACAGACAGAGAGAGACAGAGAGATAGAAAGCAGGAAATCACCCCCCAGGGGGGATGGCCACGCCGCAATCCCTTCTCCTCCATTCTCCTCTCGGGATCTTGGGCACGCACGCACTCGCGCCCGGCGTGAGTTTAAGCCACCGGGTCCGGGACTCGAACCGCGGTCGACTACGTGGGAGTCCAGCGACATAGCCATTACGCTAACTGCTGGTCCCAAGAAAGGGGTTTTAAAGAGCTAGATGACAGCTGGATCTGTGGCCCAGTGGTTAAGGCAGCCGGATCTCACATAGGTGATCATGTGGTCCAAATTTCAGACCCAGCAGCTTGAGAAAAACACTGGGTGCGTGTATGTGCATGCCTGAAACCCTGAGGGGTGGGAGAAATGAAGAAGGGATTGCGATGTGACCATTCCACATGCGTGTGGGTGTGCTTTCTCCTCTTCCCATATGTTTCTCTCAGGTGAGTTTATGCACCCTCTAGTAAAAAAAAACAGCAAAAACAAACAAACAAAAAAGAAAGAACAAAACTAGGGAGGCCAGGAGGTTGCTTGGTGGTTAAGGCACTAGATTCCACATGAACAGCTGTGCAATTTGAGTCCCAGATCATTGGCTTAAAAAAAGAAGAAGAAGAAAACATGACAGGCACGTGTGTGTGCATGCTCAAAAAACTAAACTAAACTAAACAAAAAGCAAAGCTAGATGCCTGCTTTCCTGCCCAGGTCCTCAGCTTCTTGAAGCATTGTTGTCCTCGAAGGAAATAAACATTTGTCACTTTCTTAGAGGCATCTTCACGCTCAGTGTTGTTACAGAATGTACATACATGTAAAGACCATCAATGTCATTCAGCCGTCCTTTACATACCAGTCATCTCTCTATTTTTAAAATTCAGTATTATTAATTTTTTTTAGGTCATGTATGCTCACCAGAGAAAGAGAGGGAAAGTGAAAAATCACTCCCTAGGGAGGATGGCCACGCCACAATCCCTTGTCCTTCAGTTCTTCTCAGAGTTTTTGGGCGTATACCTGCATGCACCCAGTGTGATTTTTAAGCTTCCATTCCAGGTCCAGGGCTTGAACCACTCAGCCACCCACATGGGATCCATCATCTTTTTTTTTTTTTTTAATTTATATTTATTTATTCATATTCATTTACTGTTTCTTTTCTTTTCTTTTCTTTTCTTTTCTTTTCTTTTCTTTTCTTTTCTTTTCTTTTTCATTCACTGTTCATCATTACAGCATACAAAATATTTTCCATCCAGGGTACACTGTATATTGGCTCAATCAAGCACATTAACATACATGTTAGGGATCCAGCATCTTAATCTCCATGCCACCTGGTGGCTCCATGCTGGTCATCTTTTATGATCTTTTATCTTTTTCTGACTCAAGTATAATGTCAAGGGCACTAGTTGGAACCAGAGTGGGAGAAACTGCTCCTTAGCTTGAGGTAGCTAGCAGTCCAGTATCCCAAGGGACTTTGCAAACTGGGCCACAGTATTCTCATCAGAGAACTTTTTAAAAAAGATTTATTTTTAAATTTTATTTGTTATTATTATTTTTTAATTTGACCAGACACACACACACACATACAAAGAGAGAAAGGGAGAAGAGAGAAAGGGAAAGAGAAAGCAAGCCACCAGGTTCAGGACTCAAACTGAAGTCAGCCATGTGGGAGTCTAGTACCTTATCCACCATGCCACCTACTGGTCACAAGAGAACATTTCATCTCATGAGGTATCATAATATTTGGCAGAAATGTGGTTTAAGAGATTATCTCAGTGGCCAGACAGTGGCACAGCAGCAAAATTTGTCATTTTTTGAGGCTGACCGACAGAGGAAGGTCCCAGGTTTGCATCTGGAGACCTCTTTGAGAGCCCTGGGTACATATATGTGCTTGATTTGGGCTTGGCTGAAGCTGGAATTGTGGCACGAAAACCCCTTTGGACGTATTGTATCTCTCTGTCTCTCTCACTTATGGAATAAAGAAGAAACTGGAAAAAAAAAAGTCATCTCACAGAGTAGGAGGCCGGTGAGAACAGTGGGTGGGGGGAGAGGGTGCTGCTGATGAGAAGAAGGAATATGTCAGAATTCCTAGATGAGCTAATAGTAATCTCCACTGTGACACTAAGTGTGGACTTGCAGAGTTGAGTAGAAAACAGAACAAACAGGGACCTAATCTTATGGACTGGGCATGCACAATTAATAAGGAAGGCTCTCGTGTAGAACAGTGGAGGGCGCTAAGTAACTTGGCTGCCCTCACCATCAGTTTGGTTGTCAGAAAAAGGGAGTATGCTCCATTCACGGACCTAACCGCTGAGTCACGTCGGAACATGTTCACAACCCTCAGCCTGGTAAAATCTGAGCTGGGTTCCTGCGCAGAGTCTGACTACTTAGCCATTCATACCCTGGGCTGAGGGTGGGGAGGAAATGAAGAAGCAGAGCATCTTTCCTCTGACCAAAGGAAGGTCAATCTTGTGTTCCTGCTACTTCCTTCTCGTTTTACCCACTCCACAATCCATCACTGCCATCACTTTAATGCCACTTAAAAAGAATAGCTTCCTTCTCTGCCTGCAGGTCACATAAACAATATCTTGATCTACTCTCTACCGTGATTGATGGAGGAACTCAAGTCAGGCTCCAAATTTTGTTGTTGTTGCCATGCATTACTTGAGAGCATTGCTATCTCATGAGCTCATAGAAGAACTAGGTTAAGGTTCTTTAATAAGCAAGACAAAGGAGGAATGAGAAACATATACTTATGGAACAAATCAATTGGTGGACTGAAAACTACATTGCTTTGAAGTCACAGTGATGTCATTTGCTGCCCCAAGTGAGTGGTTGCCAAATCATCAGTGCTTATTAAAAATAAAGATTCCTGGGTACCTCCTCTGGAGATTTGGATTCCGTGGATCTGGGGTGAGTCCCGGAAACCTACATTAACAACCACTTCAGGAAATTCTTAGGTCCAGCAAGTTTGGAAAATTCTATCTTCAAGCATATATTGCTGAATAGTGCCCACAGATCTGAGAATATACATCATTTTGTTTTGTAAAACTTTTCTTATAAAATTTGTTGAATCTGGGGAACCAACAGTTAGCATAATGGCTATGTTGCTGGACTCCCATGTAATCGACCGCGGTTCGCGTCCCGGACCCGGTGGCTTAGAACTCACGCTGGGCGCGTGTGCGTGCGTGCCCAAGATCCTGAGAGGAGAATGGAGGAAAAGGGATTGCGGCGTGACCATCCCCCCCCGGGGCGTGATTTCTCGCTTTCTGTCTCTATGTCTCTCTCTGTCTGTCTGGCGAGCGCACGCGCCCTATAGCAAAAACCTCTCAAAAAAAAAAAGAAAAGAAAATTTGTTGAATCTATATTAAAGAAAAATGTAATACATAAACTACTTTATTGCTGCCATTCTAATACAGTAGTTCAGTTTTTCTGTAATTCTTTATATAGTATACTCACATTTTATGTATAAACATCAAGATATATAATTTACTTTTTTGGTTTTTGTTTATTTTACAAGGCGCATAAGAAACATTTTTTCTTTTTTTTTTTTTTTTTTGGAGAGGTTTTTCGCTATAGGGCGCGTGCGCTCGCCAGACAGACAGAGAGAGAGAGACATAGAGACAGAAAGCGAGAAATCACCCCCCAGGGGGGATGGTCACGCCGCAATCCCTTCTCCTCCATTCTCCTCTCGGGATCTTGGGCACGCACGCACACGCGCCCGGCGTGAGTTGTAAGCCACCGGGTCCGAGACGCGAACCGCGGTCGACTACGTGGGAGTCCAGCGACATAGCCATTACGCTAACTGCTGGTTCCCAGAAACATTTTTTCTTGATGTTATATGAGGTTGATGACTTGATCTGTTCAGGGTACTATAATGAGAATTCCATAAACTGGGTGGAGTATAAACAACAGATAATTATTTTTCACATTTCTAGTGTCTGGGAAGTCCAGTATCAGATGCCAGCAGATAGAGTACATGGTGAGGACTCACTTTATTCAACAATGGTGCCTTTTCACTGTGGTCTTTACATAGTGGAAGGGGTTAACAAGGTCCCTTAGACCTCTTTTGTAAGGGCACTAATCTCATTAATGAGAATTTTACCCTTATAACCTAATCACATCCAAAAGTCTCCACCTCTTAGTAGTATCACACCTATGAATTTCAAGGGGGCATAAACATTCAGACCACAACAATGGTAATCATAATGTTACATGTGTATAATTTATCTACCAACTTATCACATATTAGGCGTTTTGGTTGTTTCTAATTTACTGTTTGCATGTAATAAATAGTTTATATATATAGCTTTTACTTTAAAAATTCTTTTGAAGAATAACTTCTTAGGAAGGACAATAAATCAAAGAGTTTGAATATATATATTTTTTATTGCCAGAGGGCACATACACTCATGAGAGAGCACCCCTAATAGGACGTGGTCAAGCTACAATCCCTTTTCTTCCATTCGTCTTTCCTGTCAGTTAATTACTAGGCAGTTCTAGTCACTGGGCTATGAAGAACAGAGAAAAAGGTCCTTATCACGCTCATGGTGGAGCAAGACACAGTTAAAGATTGCGCAATTAAGGATGAAAGGTAATTTTAGATGGAGTGGCATTGAATGGGGCAAGATGCATGTAGAACATAATTTAGATTGAGCATCTAGGAGGGTGGTAATGAGAAGGTGAGGTTTCACTGTGATCTGAATGACAAAAGAGGGATTACCCAAGTGAGGAATTATGCTAGTTAGGGTTCCCCAGAGAAACAGAATCAATAGAATGTGTGTGTGTGTGTGTGTGTGTGTGTGTAAATAAAATATATACAAAGGTTCTTAAAAATTTATGGGAAATGCACATTCTGAAGAAAACATGTATGGATTTCAAAAAAATTTTTGAATATAAATGCATGCCATTGTTTTTTAGATTTCTGCCAGAGGGTGTGTGCCCTCTCCAGAGAAAGACAGGGAAAGTGTGAAATCAGCCCTCAAGGGGTATGGCCACACCGCAGTCCCTTCTTCTCCATTCTCCTCATGGGATTTTGGGCATGCACACACATGTGCTTGGTGTGATTTTCAAGTCACCAGGTCCAGGACTCGAACCACAGTCAGCCATAGAATCCAACACCTTGGTACCATGCCACCTGCTGGCTCATAAAATCATACTTTCATTCCATTTCTCCACAGATATTTTGAAGTCCCCTTGTATAAAGAGATTTATTATAAGGAATTGGCTTATATTATGGAGACTGAAAAGTCCCAAGATCTGTAGTTGGCAAGCTAGAGATCCAGTAGTGCTGATGGTATAGCTCCAGTCTGAGTCTGAAACCTCAGGAGCAGGAGAGCCAAAGATGTAAGTTCCAGTCCAAAAGCCGGCAGACTTGAGATTCAAGAAAAACGGATATTTCCGTCTGAATCCAAAGACAGGACAATATTAATGTTTTAGTTCAAGTGTTCAGGCAGGAGTTCTGCCTTATTATTCTGCTTAGATCTTCAGTTGACTGGATGGGGGCCACCCACATTAAGGAAAGCTATTTGCTTTGCTCAGTCTGCTAGTTCAACTATAATCTCATCCTCATAGGGCTTGCCCTGTGCCCTAGTGGCTAAGAGAGACAGATCCCATATGGCTGACCATGGTTCATTTCTTGGCCCCAGTGGCTTATAAAGCACACCAGGTGTGTGTACATGCATACCTCAAATCCAGGCAGGATGAAGAAATGGAGAGGGGATTGCAGCATGACTACACCCATTAGGGTGGTGCTTTTTCCCCCAACCCCATCTCTCTGACTCTCTCTGATGAGCGCATATACCTTCTGGCAATAAATAAATAAATAAATAAATAAACAAATGACAACATCAACAACAACAAAAAAGCTTCATAGACACACCCAGAATAATGTTTAATCAAATATCTGCACACCCGGTAGCCCAGGAGACTTGACACAATATTGAGTATTGTAGGTCGACCCCTTGTAAAACTGGCATGTACACACTTCTGCCTGAGCCCTTCCTGATGTCCAAATGAGGACAGAAACAGGTTGTGATTCCATTCAAGGTGGCACAGCTGCCCTGCATCAGCTAAAAATGCATGTAGTCCTTTCACAAAAGAGGAGGTAAAGTCTTTGAGCAATGTTTGCTCTTTGTGATGCTCCAAACTTATATACAGTACTATGATGGAAATTTAACAATACTTAAATGCTATTCTATAAGGTCAATATGTCTTTTTTTAATAAGTTTTCCACAGGGATTGTGCACTAGAGAGAGAAGGTAGGGGAAGGAGGGAGAAAACACCTCCCATAAGACATAGTCACCTTTCAATCTCTTTTTTTTTTTTTTTCTTTTTTTGGAGAGGTTTTTGCTATAGGGTGCGTACACTTGCCAGAAAGACAGAGAGAGACAGAGACAAAAAGCGAGAAATCAGCCCCGGGGGTATGACCACGCCGCAATCCCTTCTTCTCCATTCTCCTCTCGGGATCTTGGGCACACACACACAGGTACCCAGTGTGAGTTTCAGCCACCAGGTCCGGGACTCGAACCGCGGTCGACTACATGGGAGTCCAGTGACATAGCCATTATGCTAACTGCTGGTCCCCTTCAATCTCTTTTCCATCTTTCCCTCCTTTCAGGATTTTGGGCATGCATGCACATGTATCTGGCATGATTTTTCAAGCTGCTGAATCAGACTCAAACCATGAAGTTGGCCTTAACCACCACACCACTGGTTGGCACTAAAGGAATGCATTTTATGATATATGACAAGAGAATAAGAGGAAAGAAAATAAAGCTATCTGGTTTTTAAAAATTATTTTATTTAACTTTATTTTATTTATTTACTTTAATTTGACCAGAGAGGGACAGAGAGAGAGAGAGAGAGAGATAGAGAGAGAGAGAGAAGGAAAGCAAGCCACCAGGTCCGGGACTTGAACCATGGTTGGTCATGTGGGAGTTCAGTGCCCTTAACCACCAGGACACCTGCTGGCCCAAAGTTATCTGTTTAGTAAACACACACATACACACACACACACACACACACACACACAGACATGATTTACTCATAACAAATAAGGAAGAAATACTCATGACAGTATAGTCTCTGTCTGCAACTGGTCATGTGGTGCAGTTGGTATTTATAATTACCTTTTTTTATCAATCATTCTTTTTTTTTTTTTTTTTTTTCTTTTTTTGGAGAGGTTTTTGCTATAGGGTGCGTGCGCTCGCCAGACAGACAGAGAGAGACAGAGAGATAGAAAGCAGGAAATCACCCCCCAGGGGGGATGGCCACGCCGCAATCCCTTCTCCTCCATTCTCCTCTCGGGATCTTGGGCACGCACGCACACGCGCCCGGCGTGAGTTTAAGCCGCCGGGTCCGGGACTCGAACCGCGGTCGACTACGTGGGAGTCCAGCGACATAGCCATTACGCTAACTGCTGGTCCCAACTCATTCTTGAACCTATTGGATGATGACAGGAAGGCTAGGGAAAGACACTGAGGGGTATCCACAGCACAGGTCATCCTATCCACTTGATTATCAAAATCCTTCTCTGCTACGGTCACCTTTGTAAGCATTCACATGGGAAACAATAATCTTCATATTTTTTTCCCATTCAGAGAGGTCTATTCACATATCTCTTCTCCAAATTTCCTTATAACCAATTTAAAAAATATTTATTTAATTTTATTTATTCATTCATTTATTTTAATTTGACCAGAGACAGAGAGAGAAAGTGAGAAAGCAAGCCACCAGGTCTGGGACTCAAACCGAGGTCAGCCACGTGGGAGTGTCGAGCACCTCAACCACCACACCACCTGCTGGCCCCATCACCAATTTCCAACCATGTTCCTTCTAAGTCCCTGACTATCCAGCCAAAGCATTGGCCAGAGCCCATGATCAGTAAATAATTGCACATCTGGTCATTTCTCTTTTTAAGCAATGTGAACGACTATGTGCACTGCTTGAAATCCTACTCCCTGGGAGGATTTCCCTTCACCAACGTCCTTCAGGGCTGTCCTAGAAAGAGACTAACATGCTATTGCTTTTGGGTCCACTTTTGGGTGCTGCCTGCGTATTATGCAGAACCAACTGTAAAAGCCCAAGTCTCATCTCCCTCTGTCAAGAGGGATCTTCCCATGACGCCACAGGTGTAGGCAGGAGTGAAAAAGCAATGTAGTAGGTAGGAGTGAGGACCGTAGGCATTTAGGCCACTGAGTCTTCAAAGAGCATTCCAAGCCATGACCCTATCAAGTTGGCATGTGGAACGAACTCTCACGAGACTCAAGCAGGAGAATAGCAGGCAGAGGGAGCTGAAATCCAATGGCTCTGGGGCCAGAATAAACTTGGTGCTTCTGAAAGAAAGCCAGGTAGCTGGATGATAGTGAGGAGAGAACTAGATAAGGGATAAATTACACAGGGTCTTCTAGGGCAGGCGAAGATTAGATTTTATTCTAAGGATTCCAGGAAGCTATTGTAATCTTTTCAGCAGGAAATAACATGTTCTAATTTTAAAAGGTCACCAGCTTCTGTGTGAATATTGAATAGGAAGAGTATTAGATGATATGAGTTCACTAGTCAAGAGGCTATTTTGTAAAAAAAAGGAATTATTTAATTAATGTTATTTATCATTATTTTATTTTTAAATTTCCTACAGAGCATGCATGCTCACCAGAAAGAGAC
Organism: Tupaia tana; assembly: GCA_026018925.1. Classification (NCBI taxonomy): domain Eukaryota; kingdom Metazoa; phylum Chordata; class Mammalia; order Scandentia; family Tupaiidae; genus Tupaia; species Tupaia tana. Next base: position 134,496,290 of record JAKSZU010000007.1, read on the forward strand.
AGACAGAGAGAAAGAGAGGGAAAGTGAAAAAGCGAGTTACCAGGTCCAAGACTCGAACTGCAGTCAACCATGTGGAAATCCAGTGCCTTAACCACCATGCCACCTGTGGCTTCAGTCAGGAGTCTATTTTAATAATGCAGGGCAGAGATAGGACTAGAATGTGGCAGTAGGGATATAAAGAGATGGATTAAGGATGTGTTTTGAAGATAGGATCTTTAATAGATTGGATGTGGTAGATGAAGTAAAGAGAGAAATCAAGGATAATTTCTAGGGTTTTGAGCAGTAATGAGAATGATAGGGTCATTTAATAGGAAGGAAAGATGAAAGGAAGCACAGTTTTTGGCAGAGCTAGAGAAATGGAGTTACATTTTAACCGTGTTATTTTTTTTTAAAAAAAGAATTGTTTATTTAATTTTATTTATTATTATTTTTAACTTGACCAGAGAGAGAGAGAGAAAGAGAGAGAGAGAGAGAGAGAGAAAGTAAGAAAGCAAGTTACCAGGTCCGGAACTTGAACCATGATTGGCCACGTGGGAGTCCAGCACTTTAACCATCATGCCACCTGTTGGTCCAACCATGTCATTTTTTTTTTTTTTTTGAGAGGTTTTGCTACAGGGCGTGTGTGCTCGCCAGACAGACACAGAGAGACATAGAGACAGAAAGTGAGAAATCACCCCCCGGGGGGATGGTCACGCAGCAATCCCTTCTCCTCCATTCTCCTCTTGGGATCTTGGGCACGCACGCACATGCGCCCGGTGTGAGTTTTAAGCCACCGGGTCCGGGATGCGAACTGTGGTCGACTACGTGGGAGTCCAGCGACATAGCCATTACTCTAACTGCTGGTTCCCCAACCATGTCATTTTTAAGATGTTCATGAATCCATGACTTGAAAAGAAAAAAAGTGGATTCATTTATTCAGCAAAAATGTATTAATCATCTTCAACATGTTTCTAACATTATTCTAAGTTCTTGGGATACAACAGTGAACAAAATATATAAAAAACATTTTAGTTGGGAGAGATTAAAAACAGAAACAAATATGTAAGATGGTAGTAAGTGCTACGAAAAATTAAGTAGGGCTGGGTAAAAGAGAGTAATGGGATATTATTACATCAGGCAATCAACCATGGTCACTCTGATGCAGCCTTGAGATATCTGAGGGAACGCCAATGTTACTAAAGGCAAAGGGACAAAAAAATCAAAGGTCCTGAGACAGGTGTGTTTGGTTGTTTGAAAAGCATGGAGGACATGAGACTACTAGACGGCGCAATGGTTACAACACTGGACTCCCACATAGTCAACCGTGGTTCGCTTCCTGTCTCTCCAGTGAATGCACATGCCCTATCGCAAAACAAACAAACAAACAAACAAAAAACAGAAAGAAAGAGAAAAGAAAAACATGGAGGACAGTCTGGGCTGGAGTCCACTGAGAGAGCGGGATAACTGTAGAAAAGAAGTACAAAGGTGTGTGTGGGTGGCATGGGAGAAGAATATGTGAATGTTGGAGAGAGGGTTGAGGACAGATCATGTAGGGTCCTGTAGGCCTAAGAACTTTATAATGTATATTGAGTAAGAAAGGAAACTATTGGGGGGCTTTGAGCAGAGGAGTCATGTGAGCTAAGACATTGTAAATAGGTAACTGGCTACAGCAGGAAGGATACTAGAGGGAGATGAAAGCAGAGAGATCAGCTAGGAAGTTCTTGTATCAGGAAAGAGGTAATGGTGGCTTGAACCAGAATGGAAGAGGGGAAGGTAGTGAGAAGAGATCAGATCCTAGATATTCTTCAAATACAGAAAAAATTTAAAACCATATAGATGAAATAAGAAGAGGGGACCAGCAGGTGGCATGGTGGTTAAGATGCTGGACACTCCCAGATGACCGACCACCGTTCGAGTCCTGGACCTGGCTTGCTTTCTCACTTTCTTTCTCTCTCTTTCTCTGGTCAAATTAAAATAAATGAATGAATAAATAAAATTAAATAAATAATTCTTTTAAAATTTTTTTAAAAACTAAGGAAAAGAGTCAAAGATGACTTCTAAGCATGAACAAGTAAAAGAAGGGAGTTGACATTTCCTGAAATGGGAAAGATGGAGGACAGGTGTGGGGTGAAGGGTATCAAGAATTGTGTTTTGTTTTGTTTTTACTACAGGGCACGTGCATTTGCTGGAGGGAGGGAAAGTGAGAAATCACCCCCCAGGAAGGATGACCATGCTGCTATCTCTCCTCCTCTATTCTCCTCTTGAGATTTTAGGTATGCACACAGAAGTGCCTGGCATGATTTTCAAGCCACTGGATGTGTGACTTCAACTGTGCAGTTGGCCATGTGGGATACAGCTGCCTTAAGTTCTGTGCCACCTGCTGACCCTAGAGTTCTGTCTTCGACATGTTACATTTCCTTTTTTTTTTTTTTTTGGAGAGGTTTTTGCTATAGGGCGCGTGCGCTCGCCAGACAGACAGAGAGACAGAAAGCGAGAAATCAGAGGGGATGGCCACGGCGCAATCCCTTCTCCTCCAATCTCCTCTCGGGATCTTGGGCACGCACGCACACGCACCCGGCGTGAGTTTAAGCTACCGGGCATTTCCTTTTTAAATCACCTTTTTAGAGGCATAATTTGCATGTAATAAAACACGCACACCCTTTAATTGTACAGTTTGATGAGTATTGTTGAATATATGCTTATATATATTGCTCATATATATGCTCATATACAGAATATTTTCATCACCTCAAAATGTTCCCGTGTGTCCCTTTCCAGTTCATCACGATGTCCTACGTCCCTTGCCCCATGCAGCCACTGATGTTCTTTCTATCACCTTAGATTAGATTTATCTATCTTAGAGTTTTGTATAAATGGAATTATAAATATTGGGGGAAAAAATGAAGTAGGAATAGCCCACTCTCTGGTACAACGCTTGTCAACTTTTTTTTTTTGAGAGGTTTTTCGCTATAGGGCGCGTGCGCTCGCCAGACAGACAGAGAGAGAGAGACATAGAGACAGAAAGCGAGAAATCACCCCCCAGGGGGGATGGCCACGCCGCAATCCCTTCTCCTCCATTCTCCTCTTGGGATCTTGGGCACGCACGCACACACGCCCAGTGTGAGTTTAAGCCGCCGGGTCCAGGACGCGAACTGCGGTCCACTACGTGGGAGTCCAGCGACATAGCCATTACGCTAACTGCTGGTCCCAACGCTTGTCAACTTTTAAGCTGTTCTCTCCTTTTTCTGTTGTTGTTTTTTTGCTATAGGGCACATGTGCTCACTAGAATGAGACAGAGACAGAGAGAGAGAAAGGGAAGGTGAGAAATCACCCTCCAGGTGGTGGCTACACTGCAGTCCCTTCTCCTGTTCTCTGGTTTTGGGCATACATGCACATGTGCTCGGTGTGATTTTCAAGCGGCTGGGTTCAGGACTCGAAATGCAGTTAGCTATGTGGGGTCCAACACCTCAACCTCATCACCTGCTGCCCCCATGATGTCTCCTTTTGCTTTGAAAGAGATCTCAGGTTATTTTCTGATAAACTGAGAGTATCCATAGTCAGAGATGCTATTTCCCCTACCTAATTATAACTTTGATAATCACCATCCTTCTGTATTCTCTGCAGCCAAAAAGATCTTGTTGAACATTATTTTAAAAAGTTTTTCTATGGGGACCAGCAGGTAGCATGACGGTTAAGGCACTGGACACTCCCACATGGCTGACCACAGTTCAAGTCCTGGACCTGGTGGCTTGCTTTGTCACTTGCCCTGTCTCTCTCACTTTCTGTGTCTTTTTCTGGTCAAATTGAAAAAAAAAAAAAAAAAAGAAGAAGAAGAAAGAAAAGAATGAATGAATAAATTAAAATAAAATAAAATAATTCTTTAAAATTTTTTTCTAATGAAAATAGGCATTTTCCTTTTTACCAATATAAAATAATAACATTATAATGTAATTTCACCTTAGGTCACTATTCTTTTTTATTTGAAAAGCCTTCCTCACCCTTATAGTGGAAATTAGTCCTTACCCTTGAGGATTATTTGCCTACTCTAATAATCACATGAAATTAGAAGGCCGCCCATAGGCATTGATCTGCCAAAGGACATTCAAGGAAGAAGCTGTACTGTGTTTGCCTCATCCTGCCCCACTTTAAGTGCTTGGCCTTTTATGGGTACCAAACATTTAATGATCGCAGACCAAAAGAATTACTCATGTCCTTGTTTTATATCCTTTGGCTTCCTGATATTATTTTTAATAGTTCTTCCATAATCATACAATAGCTTCATTTATAAGGTCATTGGGATCCAGGAAATAATGAGCATTCAAATAGGCTAGCCAGAGACCTCAAATAGTCACATAGGGTGGGACATTCCCCAGCTGGGCTGTTTGGTTAGTGTTGGAGGATTTAGATTTCATAACAAAGAAAGGAAAAAGTATCATACTGCAGTTGAAAAAAAAAGAGGATGTAAGTGTTGGAATCTGGTGTGTCCTATTGGCACATTTGAAATTTGGCTCGTGGGATAGTGGCACACAGGACATGCACGTGTGGAGGAAAGTCAATTTGTCAATATGAAGAAGGCAGCTTATTTATTTAAGGAACTTCGTCCTTTTTTTTTTTTCCTTCCTCTTCTTTATGACAGCCACAATTTTAATAGTGACTTTGTACTTGGCCTTCACTTTCAGCCCTAAATTTCACAGTTCTTTCACCAAATCATCAAAGAGTAGGTATTACAGAACTGGAAGAATTTTTTCAAATGATGAGAAAGAAAGAAGAAAAAATGTAAAAAAAAGAAAAAAATAGGCCAACCATGTAGCACAGGGGTTAAGCACTGTGAATTGGAAACTGGATCCCACATGGCAAATGCACATGCCATTTAGCAATTTAAAAGAGAAAAAAAAAAAAAAAAAGAGATGAGAAATATCATCCATTTTTCTTGTTGCTCTGAAATCTGTGCATGTGTTAAGTCATGGAAGGGCAGGAAGATGGATGGCATTGCTTCAGTCTCTTCTAGATGTTTTTGTGGCAGTTGATGATGTATTACCCAGTATTTCTTCTGTGAGAGCCTATAGAAATGTTTTTTTTCCTAGTTTAAATCAGGAATAATGATTCTTTCCCTATGCAACTAATTGATAATGCTGTGGATCATATAGTTGATTAAGAATGTTTTCTTTGTCCTGGAATCTTAAACATCAAAGCTAACATGTGGATTCTATTCTACTTAGTGAATAAGCCCTTACAGCTTTCCTTTTACTCCTCATGCCAGTCTATGTTTTCTACCCTTAAATTCTCTTCATTCTGATTTACTTACTTGGCTTTACTTTGAGTATGGTGTATTGTAGAACTGTTGGGACACCTTACATCCTCTTTGGAAATGATGGCATATAAAAAAATACTAGTTAAAAAACTTGAGGAAGGGCTGGTCCCCTGGCCTGGTGGGTAAGGAAGTGAGATCCACATGGTCAATGATGTGGGTCGAATCCAAGCCCCGGCAGCTTGAAAAAACATGCTAGGTGTGTGTACATATGCCCAGAATCCCAACAGGATACAGAAATGGAGAAGGAATTGCAATGTGACTGGATCTGTTAGGGGGTGCTTTCTTCCTCTTCTCTTTTCTCTCTCTGTCTCTCTCTCTAGCAAGTGCATGTGTCCTCTGGCAAATGGAATAAAAAAGAAATTTGTCTGGTTTTTGCTTCTTGTTCTTATAGATAAACTTTAAATCCTTGGAATTTCCTGAATTATAGGAGTGTCTTTGTTATTTATAAAGGATCCTTTACCACATTCGAGTTTTTGCTAGCAAAATAACTCATGTTGAGCCCTAGATAGTTTTAGGATAAGGGTTGGCTATGCTGGAAAGACCAACCTCTAAAGAAGGTTAGAATTCTTTTTTTTTTTTTAAAGGAATTATTTTTAATTTAATTGAGTTATTATTATTAATTTGATTTAGGGCACATATACTCATGAGAGAGAAAGAGGGGGAACAAGAGGGGGGGGGAGAGTGAGAAAGTAAACTACCAGGTCTGGGACTTAAACCATGGTTGACCACATGGGAGTGTAATTCCTTAACCACCATGCCACCTGCTGGCCCCAGAAGGTTAGAACTCCTAAACCTCAAGGAGTGCATGAGGATGGAGATTGAATTCAGTCACATCGTGTGACTAATGATTCACTCAAACATACCTACTCAATGAAATGCCAATAAAATCTCCGGACACTGAAGCTTGATTATGCGTCCTAGCTGGTGAACATATTGATATACCAGGAGGACAGTGTGTCCTGATTCCAGAGAGAAAAGACATGGAAACTCAGCATTCGGGACTCTTCTTGACCTTGTCCTATTGCCTCCTCATTTGGCTGGTCCTGGTTTGTATCCTCTATAATAAAACTGTAATTGAAAATGTGCTTTCCTGTGTTCCGTGAATTATTCTAGTGAATTATTGAACCTGAGAAGTAATGAAGACTCCCTGAATTTATAATCAGTTGCTTAGAAATGCTGTTGGCCTGGGGACTCTCAGAATTGTGGCTGGCATCTGAAGTGAAGGGAAAAGGTCTATGTGAGGGCATGAACACCAGGAGGTAGGTAGCATGAGGTGCCACGTGAGAGGCTTTCTATCATAATCAGTGTAGTCTGCAGAGTATGGTGACTTATCTTAGAATATCACAACTGATTAGATACACACAAGATCATAGATAATGGAATTTTAATGGAAAGGACCATAGATAGTGTCTAATTCAACCTTTTGTTTCACAGGTGAGAAAAATCAGGCTTAGTGAGTTTGGATGTCTTACCTGAGAGAACATAATCATCTAGAACCAAGGTCAGAAATAAGAACCCAGTGCTTTCTCCTCAATACCGTGCTGATTAAATGATTGAATCTAGCTACCAAATAAACTGAAACTACTATAAGTAAATAAGTACATTCCCTAAAGCACTCAGACTCCTTTGCACAGACAGAAAAACACAAAGGATGGGAAGATTCAGATGAGGTAAAAGATTTTGGCAAACATACATTTTAACTGGCAGAAAAATGACAAAAGCTCTTTGTTTCCTGCATGTTATATTGATTTTAAATAATTAGAAAATTGAATTAAAAAGGAAGCATACAGTTTCAAAGGCTAGAAGACCAAGTGTAGAAGCAAAATGGAATCAAGCTTCATATAATAGTTTACAGAATATTAGTAATGTTCTCTAGACTGGTCCATAATGAATTCAATTTCTTATAAATTTTATTTAATTTTGTTTATTTTTGCCAGAGGTTGTGTGCACTTGCCAGAGAGAGGCAGACAGGCAGAGGGGGAGGGAGAAATTATTCACCAGTAGGGCATAGTAATGCCACAATTTATTTTCCTCTATTTTTTTGTCCTGTCAGGATTTGGGGTTCACAAACACACACATGCTCAGTATGTTTATCAAGCTATCATGGCCGGGATTTGAACTGCATGGCCAGCCATGAGGGATCCAGCTCCTTTAATCACTATGCCATGAAGCTGGACCTGATACTTTTTTAATTTCCAAATAAGTTATTGATATGTTCATCACGTACAATGTGATGTTTTAAAATACATATGTACTTTATGGAACAGATGTGTGAATTAACATTTGCGTTATCTCACATACTTACCATTTTTGTGGGGAGAACCCATAAAATCTACTTTCTTTTTTTTAATAATTATTTTATTTAACTTTATTTATTTATTTATTTATTTATGTATGTATGTATGTTAATTTGACTAGAGAGTGACAAAGTGAGATTGAGAGTGAGAGAGAGAAGGAATGTGAGAAAGCAAGCTACCAGGTCCGGGAATTGAACCATGGTCAGTCATGTGGGAGCCCAGCACCCCTAACCACCACGCCACCTGCCGGCCCCATAAAATCTACATTCTTAGTGACTTTCAAAATATGATATATTATTATTAACTACAATAACCATATTGTACAATAGATCTCTTAAGCTTATTTCTTGGGCCTAACCAAACTTTTAGATCCTTTGACCATTATTTTCCCAATCTCTCATCCCTACCCCAACCCCTATGTAACCAGGATGGATTAAACTTATATGGGTTCAACTTTTTTAGAGTCCATATATAAGTGATATTGTGTGGTATTTGTCTTTCTTTTTAAGATTTATTTATTTCATTTTATTTATTATTATTATTTTAAAATTTGCTTTAGGGCATGTGCACTCACCAAAGAGAGACAGAGAGAGAGAGAGAGAGCGAGAGAGAGCGAGAGAGAGAGAGAGAAAGTAAACTGCCAGGTCCAGGACTAAAACTGTGGTTGGCCATGTGGTAGTCTAGCACCACAACTGCCACGCCACCTGCTGGCCCCTAGTGTTGGTCTTTCTGTGCCTGGCTTATTTCACTTAACATATTGTCCTCTGTGTTCATCCCTGTCATTGCAAATGAAAGGATTTCCTTTTCTCTTTTTTTAATGCTCAAAGTCTCATGCACATGCCTGAGAGAGAGAGAGGGAGAAAAGAGAGATATCTTCCCTCGAAGAGGGCCTGGTCCTACCACAATCCTTTTTCTTCCAAATCTTCAGCCCATCAGGATCCTGGGCACATGTACTTGTGCCCAGCATGTCTTTTAAGACTCTGCAGCTAGGATTCAAACCTGTAAGATCTGGTTTCCTTTGTGCAGCACCTAACCTCTGTGCTATGGGTTTGGCCAGTGGTTTTCCTTCTTTTTAAATTTCGAATAGTATTTTATTGTGTATAAATACCAATTTTCTTTATCTATTTATGCATTGATGAACAGTTAGGTTGATTCTATATCTTGTCTATTGCGAATAATACTGCAATGAACATAGGAATGCATATATCTTCTTTTTTTTTTTTTTTCTTTCTTTTTGGAGAGGTTTTTTTTTTTTTTTTTTTTTTTTTTTTTTTAGCTATAGGGCATGTGCGCTCGCCAGAAAGACAGAGAGAGACAGAGAGACAGAAAGTGAGAAATCACCCCCCAGGGGGGGATGGCCATGCTGCAATCCCTTCTCCTCCATTCTCCTCTCGGGATCTTGGGCACGCACGCACACGCGCCCGGTGTGAGTTTAAGCCACCAGGTCCTGGAACTCGTACTGCGGTAGACTACATGGGAGTCCAGCGATGTAACCATTATGCAATGTAACCAATTTTGGTCTCCAAAATTGATTTTTTCAAAAGGAGTTTATAAGAAGTATTCACAATTTTATTATTCGGGGATCCAAATCAGTGAAGATGACTGTTCTTTTTGTTTATCTGAAAGTCAAAGGGGTTTATTTTTATTTCTGACTGTGAAATGTAAAATACTTAGTCATACTGGAAACAATGCAAGGCATTGGTATTGCTTCTACATAATCACATACTCTCATCTTAGCTCTTTATAGGTCTGGAAACTGAGGCAGAGAAGGTAAACTTGCTTCAGGTCACAGGGCTGGCAAATAGTGCAGTTGGTCTCCACTGAGTAATGATACCTCTATATTTTCTTCATGGAAAGTTAGTAGCTAATTTATTATAGTAGTTAATGCCTGCCCATTCATTTATCATTTAATGATGCATGGCCCTATATTTTTATTTCACTTTGCCTATGTGATTATCTTATGTCCCCACTGCCCTGAAGGCACCTTTAACAGCCAGAGCTTCCTTGTGCTGGCCCTTAGTATGGCACTACACAATTGCAGCTCTCTAAATATTCATGGATGGGGGTCGTAGGTGGCATAGTGGTGAAGGTGCTGGACTCCCACATGGCTGAACTCGGTGGAGTCCCAGACCTGCAGCTTAAAACTCACACTGGTTTGTGTGCATGCATGCCCAAAATCCTGAGAGGAGAATGGAAGAAAGGGATTGTGGCATGGCCATCCCCCTGGGGGGTGATTTCTCACTTTCTCTGTCTCTCCAGTGAGTGCAGGTGCTCTATAGCAAAAAAAAAAAAAAAAAAAAAAACAAAAAAAAAAAAAAAAACCCTAAAATAAATAAATAGATAGATATTCATGGACTGAATGAGTGACCAGGTTCACGTCCACTTGGACAAGTTGTCGGAGAACTTGTTATCCATCAAACTTTACTCATCTTCATGGTTGGTGGAATTATCTACAACACTATCTTTGACCAAAACTGAAATCTTGAACGTTGAAATTGAGATTTCTGTTAGAATCTAAAAATATCTTCTATAAACTTAGGAATGCTGAGACCTATTTTCTTCCTATGGACACTTAAATATTTCCTAGGCCTTCTGAAATGTTACTAAAGCTCAAAATATGGGATGTCAGCAAAAGGCTGCTGCCATCTAAGGCATGGTTCCTAGCCTATCCCCAAAGCAGTGACTGAGGAAAAAAAATAACTTAATCCTCCCAGGCTTTTATTTCCTGTAAAACAAGTTTAAGAATCCCTTAGCATAGGGGCCGGTGGTGGCATGGTGGTTAAGGGCGCTGGACTCCCACATGGCTGATCACAGTTTGAATCCCGGACTGGTGGCTTGCTTTCTCTCTCTCTCTCTCTCTCTCTCTCTCTCTCTCTCATATATATACACACACACATATATATATACATATATACACGTATATACGCCCCCCCATCTCTCTCCTCCTCCTCCTCCTCCTCTCTGGCTAAATTAAAATAAGTAAAGCTAAATAAAATAACTCTTAAATAAAACCCAAAAATTCCTTAGTATAATGATCTTCCTGAGGAGTCAAGGGGACAAATGTCAGAAATAAGCTTTTCTTTTTTTTCTTTTTTTTTTTTTTTTTAAGCTTTTCTTTTTTTAAAGAATTATTTTATTGGGGCTGGCAGGTGGCGTGGTGTTGGGGTTGCTGGACTCCCACATGGCCAACCGTGGTTCAAGTCCCGGACCTGGTGGCTTGCTTTCTCACTTTCTCTCTCTCTCTCTCTGTTCCCCTCTGGTCAAATTAAAAATAAATAAAGAAAGTTAAATAAAGTAAGAATTACTTTATTTAACTTTCGTTCTTTCTTTTTTCTTTTTTTTCTTAGAGAGTTTTTTTTGCTATAGGGCGCATGCGATCACCAGAAAGACAGAGACAGAAAGCGAGAAATCACCCCCCAGGGGGGACGACCACGCCGCAATCCCTTCTCCTCCATTCTCCTCTCCGGATCTTGGGCATGCACGCACACGCGCCGGGCGTGTGTTTAAGCCACCGGGTCCAGTACTCAAACCACGGTCAACTACATGGGAGTCCAGCAACATAGCCATTATGCTAACTGCTGGTCCCTTTCTTTCTTTCCTTCCTCCCTCCCTCCCTCCCTCTCCCTCTCTCCCTCCCTCCCTTTTCTCTCTCTTTCTTTCTTTCTTTCTCTCTCTCTCTCTCTCTCTCTCTCTCTCTTTCTTTCTTCTTCCAGAGAGGAACAGAGTGAGAGAGTGAGAGAGAGAGAAAGGGAAAGTGAGAAACTAAGCCACCAGGTCTGAGACTCGAACCACAGTTGACCATGTGGGAGTCCAGCGCCCTTAACCACCACGCCACCTGCTGGCCCTAGAAATAAACTTTTCAAGGAAAAGAGATGCACAATAATAGAGTTTGCTTGGCTAGAGAAGAAACCACTTTGTTTTTTTTTCCTAGTGAAAAATGTGTCCTTAGCATTATCTAGAGTCAATTGTTAGGCATTCACTATTAGTGGGTTATTTTATGACCACATTTTGAATTTTTGTAATAATGATTCTTGTGACAAAGTGTGACACATCATTATACCATAGAGGTATCTTTGACTGTATCGTCTTCATCTCTGTAGCTTAATAAAAGAATAATCTGACTTCCTCTAAGTATTTAGAGGAAGTAATATTCTTTTATCTGAAAAACTTTGGCTTCAAAACACATATTTTGAATATCATTCTTCTGACACAGAGAATTTCTTAATGTTATTTTAGCTTACCAGAGTATTACATTCCTTTCCTACTCAGAAAATCTTTTTCTCCAGTCATTAGAAAACCCTTTTCATGATGATAAAAATACCTACACATATCATTCAATTTATCCCTGAAGACATTATAGTAGCATGATACCTTAAATCTGTTTTTGGAATAAGATAAGTTCTAAAGACACAAGCAAGCAAATTAATAGACAAGTCGATATGGTACAAGGATAAACTCCCCAAGGAACCCACAGGAACACGTCATCATTCTATTTTCAAGTAAGCCAAGAGCTGTGTTACTATAAGCCAATGAAAGATCTGATTCTAGGTTTAGTTATCAAAGTTATGTTTTTACACTTCTTATTTTTTGGGGGGGGGAGGGTTTGCTATAGGGCGTGTGCACTCGCCAGAAAGACAGAGAGAGACAGAGAGACAGAAAGCAAGAAATCACCCCCTGGGGGGGGATGGCCACGCTGCAATCCCTTCTCCTCCATTCTCCTCTCTGGGTCTTGGGCACGCACGCACACGTGTCCAGCATGAGTTTAAGCCACTGGGTCCAGGACTTGAACCCAGCTACACGGGAGTCCAGTGACATAGCCATTACACCAACTGCTGGTCCCATTTCCTCACTTCTTATTGGGTTTTGGTTCATTTTTCCCCCTTTTTTTTCCAGGAACCAACATAACCTTAACATGATAAGGAATTTCCCTCAAATGTTATTGGAATTAGGGTTTCTTAAGGTTGGAATTTTGGTTATCCTTAGTCCCAGCTTGTTGTTTCTAGTCTGTGCAAAATTTTAAAAGTTTATTTGCTTTTCCATGGAGAAAGAGAGAGAGATAGGAACCTCCAATGGGGTCTCACATAGCTACCTCCAGCCTCAGACATCCTGGATCAAGGGCATGTATGTGTGCCTACCCTGTACAGGGGTACACAGGGTGAGAACCCTGGACCTTTCCATGTGGATCATTGCACAGTGTTGGATCATTCCCCTGATACTGGCTGATCCATCTGTACTAAAGTTTATCACTGGCCACTTGAGTCTGGTTTAAGTTGCTCCTTGGAAAAGGAATGATATGCTAACCACTACATGCTATAGGAACTACCTTGACATTATTGCTTCATTAGGGTCTATTACAGTGTTTGCACATGATAGAAACTGAATAAATGTCTGTGGAATAAATGAATTAAGTAATTTTAAGTGGCATCTATTGGCCATAATGAGAAATTTAATGCAATTGGTTTTTCCTATTCACTAACTACTTCAATTTCTCTTTCCCTGTTTGTCTGTCTGACTTCACCTTTCCTATGACGTTGGTGAGAAGGGTGGAAAGGAACTCAATTTGACGAACCTTTATTTGTGGCTCCTCTGTAACCTGGAGCAAAGTATTTGTGAAGACATAGAAGAATAAGGGTTGGGGACCACTGAATGGCGTTGTGCTTAAGGTGCTGGACACTCCCACATGGCCAAAGCAGTTCGAGTCCTGGACCTGGTGGCTTGCTTTCTCACCTTCTCTCTCTCTCTCTTTCTCTCTCTCTTTCTCTGTATGTGTCTCTCTCTGGTCAAATTAAAAATAAATGAATGAATAAATAAAGTTAAATAAGTAATTCTTTTTTCTTTTGGAGAGGTTTTTGCTATAGGGCACGTGCACTTGCCAGAAAGACAGAGAGACAGAGAGACAGAAAGCGAGAAGGGGGGATGGCTACGTTGCAATCCCTTCTCCTCCATTCTCCTCTCAGGATTTTGGGCACACATACACGCTCCCAGTGTGAGTTTAAGCCACCGGGTCTGGGACTCGAACCACAATCGACTACATGAGAGTCCAGCAACATAGCCATTACACCAACTGCTGATCCCTAAATAAATAATTCTTTTTTTAAAAAAAGTGTTTAATAAGACTGTTGTTCTGGGAACCAGCAGTTAACGTAATGGCTATGTCGCTGGACTCCCACATAGTCGACCGCGGTTCGCGTCCCGGACCCGGTGGCTTAAATCTCACGCTGGGCACGTGTGCGTGCGTGCCCAAGATCCCGAGAGGAAAATGGAGAAGGGATTGCATTGCGGCGTGACCATCCCCCCTGGGGGGTGATTTCTCGCTTTCTGTCTCTATGTCTCTCTGTCTGTCTGGCAAGTGCACGCGCCCTATAGCAAAAAACCTCTCAAAAAAAATAAAAAAAAGACTGTTGTTCTTCAGGGAGTTCCTGTCTGTGTGACAAGGACACGGCACCTCTCGTATGTTATGATATTGGTCTTCTCAGTTACTGCCCCCTTAGATCTCTCCTGGAGAGTCCAGTCACTTACAAGTCTTGAAGCATCTTCTTGATGTGGACAGCCTACTTCTTTAATGGGACCTAGTATTAACGTCAACAGTTACCTGCTCCTCTCACCTCTACAGCCTCTAAATTACCAAATTGTTGTTGCTAGTCTCTCCAGATTGACTGATTTGGATACAATCCCAGTTTTAGCATTAATAGTAGTATCTTCATCATAGAGTTTCTGTAAGTTAATTTACATAACATTAATGAGTCAGTATACATAAGGCACTTAGAAGAGTGCCAAGTAGACAGTTTTATAAATGTTTGCTATTATATTATTTCAACAAAGTGGCTGCAGCAATCATATGCTTTTATTAAATTATTCACAGCAAACAGAACAGACATAGTATCATGCACTCAGGGCGTAAGTGGGTTTCTGCAATAAATATTCATAGAACATTTGCTATGTGTCAGCCACTTACTGGGGACAGGGTACAGAGGTTAGTGTACCAGGTAGTATTTCAAAAACATTGTTATCCTTACCTCTTTCTGGTAACAGACCTGACAATCAACATGTCAATCCCTTTGGCCACAATAACTCAGGGGCTAGAGCACTCAGTTCCTTTATTCAGGAGCTGGTATATGCCTCTAATAAAATGAATCAGTCTTTCCCTGGATTCTTTTACTGGCGCTAATAGGGAAGACTGCATTGTTATTTTTTTTTTTATTTGTTTGTTTGTTTGTCTTGCCATAGGGCATATGGGCTTACCAGAGAGACAGACAGGAAGAGTGAGAAATCACCCCCGAGGGGGATGGCCACACACAATTCCTTCTTCAATCTTTCTGAGATTTTGGGCATGACACACATGCCCCTAATGTGATTTTTCAAGCCCCCAGATCCAGAACAAGAACTGTGCAGTCAGCCATGTGAGACTTAGCACCTTACCCTCCACATCACCTGCTGGCCTGCCATTCTGAATCCCAAAGTTGGAAAGATGTGAATGGGTGGAACCTACCATGTGGAGAAAGTTTATGTCATAGGAAAGAATAAGACGAATCACAGGGAGGATTATATCTGATAAGAAAAGGAGAAAGCTGATGATTCCAGCCATTGCTGAGAGCTAAGCTACCCTGCTCCTGGACACCTATGAGCCAGTATGTTCCCGTTTGTGTTCGCCAGTTTGAGGTGGAAAGCTATCATAACCTGTTGAGTCATAGCTAATAGGGGAAGTAAGACAAATAGTACCTCAATGTGAACAGAGCTTACTGTCTAGTGGGAGAGGTCTAGACACTGGACTAAGTGTGCTAAATGCCATGATCTGGTGGGGTGCTACAGGTGCTCACAGCAGGGGGAACCACCGCAGTTTAGGTCAGAGGATGTCTCACAGAGACACTTTCTGAAAGATGTGAGGACTGGGAGGGTGGAGCAGGCTTCTGGCTCAGCTCTGGGTTCCTGTCTGTGAAAACTGCTTCAGCCCTCGACGGGGTACAAGTAGGGCTTTGCTGCTGTGATCCATCATCTCCTAAAGATGTATCCTGATGCATCTCCACACTCACACACCAGAGAATGTAACATCTTTATTCACTCAGTTAAGAAATGTCACAAAAATGTAAACTTTCAGAAAAATGATAGTAAAGGAAACTAGAACTTGGCACAACATTCTGAGAGTTTTTGGTCATTGCAGTGACCTTGATCCAGAGATGAGAAAATGCCTGAAGAATGAGTACATGGTAAAGGGAACCAGGAGCAGGGAGCATGGCAATGTGATGCGAAAGAGACTTTCTAATTCCCCTGAGGAATCTGAAAAATAAATTATATTTTCACCAAATGCCTTGACTGAGAGAAGACCTAGACTCTTGTTGATCGCTGAAAGAAGTCTGTCTTATTTGGTCTCCAGAGTCCTTTGAATGGAAAATAACCCAGGAGAAATTGAACCATGGAGAAATCAGAAAATCCTGGATTCTGCATATTGGGCAGAGCCTTGACTACTGTCTCTCCTCTACCAACAAACCTGAGTCTATTCTATTTTTTCTCTTATCTACAGCTAGTTAACAGTTGAATAAATCTCTCTCTCGCTATTCTCGCCAGATAGACAGAGAGAGACATAAAGACAGAAAGCTATGGTCACGCCGCAATTTTCCTCCATTCTCCTCTATCTTACAGCTGAGTTGTAAGCCAGTTCGACTACGTAGTCCAGCGACATAGCCATCTAACTGCTGGTTCCCAATAAAATAATTATTAAAAAAGATGTGTAGGACTTAGGCAGGTGAAAAGGGGAAAGATGGGGAGGTTCAATAGAGAGCAAGCAAGATGAAGAGAGAAAAGACAGGCACCATCTTCGTATGGCTGTCTATTGGAGAGAAAAGAAGCTGGAAAGAGCATTCAGAAACATAGTCACTGTCAATACTTGGTCATGTGTTAAGGACAATGTAAAGCCATTAAAGCATTTTTTTTTTCAGGAGATGATATGATTGAACTTCTATTTTAGAAAGGGTCAGGACCAGCAGTTGGCATAATGGCTATGTCGCTGGACTCCCATGTAGTTGACAGCGGTTCGAGTCCTGGACCTGGTGGCTTAAACTCAGGCTGGGCGCATGTGCGTGCGTGCCCAAGATCCCGAGAGGAGAATGGAGGAGAAGGGATTGCGGTGTGGCCACCCTCCCTGGGGAGTGATTTCTCACTTTCTCTCTCTCTCTGTCTTTTTGATGAGCGCACGCGTCCTATAGCAAAAAATAAAAAACAAAAAAAAAAGAGAGAGAGAGAAAGGGTCATCTGGCTGCTGGGGAAGAGAATAAAGCTAGAGGTGAAGCAGGAAGGCCAATGCAGTCATGGAAGAGAGTGACATGGCTGCCTTGATTGAGATAGCTGGAATGGCGTTGGAAAAAAGTGAATAAAATCGAGAAGCATCTAGAGATGAAATCCACGGTCTGTGGTGATTGAGCCACATTTGCTCCTTCCCACGAATATAATTATATGTTGGAACAGTGTTCTTTATTTCTTGTCTTCATTTTTTTCCCACTTGGCTTTGAAATGTTGGACAAGTTCTGTTTCTTCTTCATTCATCAGCAAAGAATTTTCTTAGTAGGGCTAGCTGGCTTTCTTACTTTCTTTACTCATCCCATTATTCTTTCTTATTTAAGGTTAGTTTTTATTTTTATTACAGTTATTATGCATTCAAAGAGTCAAAGAGTCAAATAATCCTGCAAGGCTAGTTGCCAAAATATTGCTTTACCCTGCACCTGTTTCTTTCTTCAAGGGCAAGAATTTTCCAACATTGCAAATCAAAACCAAAATGAGATATCACCCCACCCCAGTTAGAATGGCTATTATCAAAAATGCAAAAAAAAAAAAAAATGCTGGTGAGGATGAGGAGGAAGGGGAATTCTTATACATGATTGGATTATTGGTGGGAATGTAAATTAGTACAGCCATTATGGAAAATAGTATGTAAATTCCTCAAGAAAACTAAAACTAAAACTGCCTTATGATCCAGCAAGCAAAGGAAATCAGTATGTCGTCAGAGTGGAATCTGTGTGCCGGTGTTTATTGCAGCACTTTTCTCCATAGCTAAGACACCACCTAAGTATCCATCAACGGGTGAATGGATAAAGAGAATGTAGTATATATACACAATGAAATACTATTCAGCATTAAAAAGAATAATCCTGATCTTTGAAGCAGCATGGACAAGCCTGGAGGACACCATGTTAAGTGAAATAGACCAGGCACAGAAAGAGAAATACCACATGTTCTCACCATAAAGATTACTAGAACCTGGGATGGGTTGGGGGTATGGAAGGATGGAGAGATGATGGTTAACAGATACAAAATTACAGTTAGATAAGAAGAACAAGTAATGGAATTATTTTGTATAGCAGCATAACTATAGTTAACAATAATTTATTGTATATTTCAGATTAGAGAGATTTTTAATATTCCTAGCACAAAGTAACAACAAATTAAGATGGTTGCCCTGGGTCCAGCAAGTGGTGTGGTGGTTAAGGTGCTGGACACTCCCAAATGGCCAACCATGGTTCAAGTCCCGGACCTGATGCCTTCGCTTTCTCACTTTCTCTCTCTCTCTCACTCTCTCTCATTCTCTCTTGCTGTCTCTCTCTGGTCAAATTTAAATAAATGAATGAATAAATAAAATTAAATAAATAATTTTTTTAAAAGATGATTACCTCAATTTGATCATCAAAGAATTTTCTTGGGACCAGCAGTTAGCGTAATGGCTATGTCGCTGGACTCCCATGTAGTCGACCGTGGTTCGAGTCTCGGACCTGGTGGCTTAAACTCACACCGGGCGCGTGTGCGTGTGTGCCCAAGATCCCGAGAGAAGAATGGAGGAGAAGGGATTGTGGCGTGGCCATCCCCCCTGGGGGGTGATTTCTTGCTTTCTGTCTCTCTGTCTCTCTCTGTCTGTCTGGTGAGTGCATGCGCCCTATAGCAAAAACCTCTCCAAAAGAAAAAAATAAGAATTTTCTTAGCAGGACTAGCTGTCTTTCTTATTTCCTTTTCTCATTCATTATTCATTTTTATTTTAGGTTAGTTTGTACTTTTATTTTAAAAAATGCACATGGGGCCTGCAGTTGGCGTGGTGGTTGAGGTGCTGGACACTCCCACGTGGCTGACTACAGTTTGAGTCTTGGACCCGATGACTTGCTTTCTCACTTTCCCTTTCTCTCTCTCTGTATCTCTCTCTGGCCAAATAATTCTTCTAAAAAAATACATGTACCCCACAAATTATTATGTGGCAACTTAAAAATGCACCAACAATTAAATTAAGTTAATAATTGTTTCCAAGGATACTACAAAATAAGAAAAAAAGAGAGACTTGAGCAGAAGGCAAGGACTTATGCATGCAGAGCAAACAATAAGGAGCATGCTATTGCAGAAACTCAAGAATGGGTCAGAAGTCCAGGAGGCATGTGTAGATTAAGAGGCAGGGACAATGTTCCAAATACAGGTACTTTGGGAGTCCTCTGGGGAATATCAGAAATCTAGGAGTACATGGGCATAAACTTGAAAGTCACTTGTGGTTATCTGCTCTGAGAGGGGATCAGATTCTTTGCAGGGTCTGTGACTTGATTAGAAATAACTCTGAGGGCCTGGTTAGTAGCACAGTGACAAAACTCAATGCTGTGCAAGACTAACCCACAGAGGGGGTTCTGGGTTCTAGTGTGGGAACCTCCCTGGCTACGTTGTGTGTGCACCTGCTTATGATCCAGGGCTGACTGAGGGGGTGGATCAAGACATCAGAACCTTTACTGGAGATGCTGTCTGTGTGTATATCTCTCTCTCTCGTTCATGGAAATAAATAAATAAATAAAACCGAAAAGGAAAGAAAAGTTATTTCTGAGAATGTTATACTTCCTTTTAATTGACCATCAAAGGAAAAAGCTGTGTGGAGATACTCTCAGTACTCCTGTCAGGTCAGCCTGTGGTGTGGTTGGGGCAGCTGGATCCCATATGGCTGACTCATAGTTTGAGCCCCAGGCCTGGTGACTTGAGAAACATGCTGGGCACATGTGTGTACCCAAAATCAATAAAGAAGATAGAAATAGAGGAAAAGGGATTGCAGCATGTCCATTCCCATGGTGGCGGGGGAAGGTGGGTGCTTTCTCACTTTCCCTCTCTCTGTCTCTGACTCTTCCAGTGAATGTCTGGGCCCTCTGGCAAATTAAAAGCAAATACAAAGCAAATAATAATAATAATAATAATAATAATAAAAACTCCTGCCAAAAAACCCAGGTAATTCATTCCCTTAAACTTCACTATAGAAAACAATTTCAGGGACCAGCAGGTGGCGTGATGGTTAAGGTGCTGGACACTCCCACATGGCCGACCAGGGTTCAAGTCCTGAATCTGGTGGCTTGCTTTCTCACTTCCTCTCTCTCTCACTCTCACCCTCTGTCTCTCTCTAGTCAAAATAAATAATAATAATAATAATAAATGAATGAATAAATAAAATAAAATAAATAATTATTAAAAAACAACAACAACAAAAAACCAACAATTTCATATGTGGGAGATAGGTAAAGGGCAGTTATGATTTTAAATTCCCATATTGTAGTTTCAGGAACTGATGGGGCAAAATTTGAAACAGCTTTTCATAAGTGACCATCAGAAATGAGCCACAACCCCTAATATCAAGGTCCTCTTTTATTTTCTTCTCTCTCTTTCTGTGTAGGTAAAAGCAGAATGGCATAGTCTTTTAGAGTGGGCAAGGGTCAGGAGGTTATGGAGGAGCATAATAATCTGTGAGTAGCAGTTCTTTATAGTGATTAAATATCAATTTCTTCATAGGCAGGATGGGTGACCACAGATGCAATTCTTTATAAGCCATGACCAGGCCACTGAGTCATCCAGTTTGAAATGACAGGCTACTATTAAAGTAAATCATACAGTGATGAAAGGAGACCAAAAAAAGAAGTACTGACCTTCTTCTTTATAAACCTTTTCATTTTCTTAGCTCATTTTATTTTTAGAAAGTATAATCATTCCTCTTGATGCACTCAAATACGAGGCTTTCTTTCTTACTTTTTTGGCAAGACTTGAATATAATAACCTTACCCTAGAAGCCTTTCTGATTGTCTTTGAAATGGGGGGGGGAGGGGGAAGAAGACAATTTTAAAATATACATGTGGTTGGAAAAAACTTTGGAAGATTATTTAATTTAATTCTTCTGAGAAACAGCTTACTAGAAGGCTGAACTATTTCAGGAAACTAAATTTCTTTTCTTAAAGATTTTCAGGGGAGCTCTCATAACCATTCCAGACACTTAGGAAAGGATTTAAGAATTGAATTGCAGCTAAATTCATCCTGAAGTTTCATGCTTCTACAAAGGATTAAACCCAGTAGTAAGCTGTAGAGCCCTTTTGGTTTTACATGGTTCAGTAGGGAAATTAATTCTTACAGAGGGTAGCTATAGGTTGTACTGCTCAAGCTCTATGCAAATTTTCCTTTGAGCTCATCTTAATCTTGGAAATACACTCTCAAAATCAGTATCGAGGCATTTATTCAGCTATGAATGGCAGTACAGATGAGGAAACTGAGGTACAGAGAGCTCTGGTATGCTATCAGACCATCTTGTTTTTGGGACAAAGATGATGCTTCTTTTCTGGGTAAAGATTTATCCAGACAGTAGTTTCTGTAGATAGAAAATGAGTTTAAGTAGAGCCCTCAGCCTTTCATCTGCCCTGTATGAATCTAAGATGTAAAATTGGGAGTGATTAGTAGGCTTCATGCATACTATCACTTGGAATAAATTTTTATATTTTTAGGGAATTTTTCATGAGGTAGATTTATAACTGATTTTGAATAAAATGAAGTAAAAGAAAAATCGAGAGTTATCCTTAATGATCAATAGCAGTGGAATTTTCATATATCAGCTACCTGTATTTGGGGATGGGTTCATGGTTTACTTAGGTTCCAACTTTCTTATGCTCTCTCATCTTTTACTTACCTACAATATCTTGCCAGAAAAGTGGTATTTTGGGGCTGGCCTAGTCAATTCTGTTGCTAAAATTAGAAAATTCCCGAGACTGGGTAATTTATGAGAATAAAGGGTTATTCAGCTCATGGTTTGGAAGTTCCAAGGTGCAGGGGCCACATTTAATGAGGGTCTTCTGGCTGTATTACTGCGTGGCAGAGGGCAAGAGCCCTGAAATCGGTATTTCTGTATCTCCCTTCTGCTCCCATTCTCCTTACAAACCTGCCAGAAGTCAGTCATGGGGGCCCAACCCTAAAGACCTTAATCCTAATCTCCTCCCAAAGCCCCTACATTTTTACACTGTAGTTGGATTAACCACTCCCAGTTTTACATCCTAATCCTGTTAAAACCGAATCTAACATAAGAATTTTGGGGGAACAGTTTCAGAATGTAGCAGGAAGTTTCTGCAAATTGAGAACGTATGAGGGGATTTCAAAAAGTTTGTGGAAAAATAGAATTAAAGTTTAGGTTTATTTTGGTGCAAATTTTTGGGAAACATATATATAGTTTTTTTTTTAATAATAAGCATTTTCCACGAACTTTTTGAAGAGTCTGAAAACCCATTGTTTACCTTTGGTAATCTGTTTCTTACAGAGGATGATTAGATTTTCTTTAGGGTGAAACTTCTAAAGTAATTGCAACTCCTTGTTTTTTTTTTTTTTTTTTTTTTGCAATGGGACTCATGCACTCACTGGTCCAGGACTCAAACCCTGGAACTAGCCATGTGGAATCCAGCAACTTAACGACCATGTTACCTGCTGGGCCCCCTATGATGTTTTTCTCATATTTAGACCTACGGGTTTTTGCTTGAGCCATATCATTTTGTACTTTTGAGTTAAAAGTACTTAATTCATCATTTGCGCAGCACATTATTAGAGTTAAAAAAATCATACTTGCTAATAGTACCATAAAAAGAGTAATACTAATAACATCTAATGGACTTTCCAGGCTCTGTTTTAAGATCTGTCTAAGCATACTTTTATAAACAAAAAGCCAAGGAAACCTGACTGACTGTCTTAGTAAACTGCTTAGCAAATGCCCTGGGCCAGTGAGTGTTTTGGAATGAGGCCTTTGCTCCTCATCATTCAGACTGTGCCAAACCTCACTTTACCTCTTGTTTTTTTTCCCCCAAGCCATTTTCCTAGGTTTCTTGATATCTGAACTTCTAAAACACACACACACACACACACACACACACACACCAAAAACAAAACCAAAAAAAAAACACAGCTGCCTTTGAAATCTTTCAGGATTCCTTTTCCTTTGTAAAAGTGCCAAAGTCCTCAAAGTCCTACTACTGTAACATGTCTTGCAAAAACTAAACTAAAAAACACATTTGTCCTTTTAAAAAAATAAAATATTTAAATCCATATTGATCATAGCTAAGAAACATTTAGCTGCAAATAGAGTTATGGAACAATCAGTGAATATTAGTAGACAGGAGTCCATAAATTAACTATGAACATCAATGAATTTGTCTGTTGAATCAGTTACTTGATACCTTAGATCAGATTGTTTGAAAAAAGAAGGGCTCAGATAACACAAAACAGGAGCCCGAGAAGCATCCTTTCTCCTCCCGCCTCTGACTTGGGCAGTGATCAGTTTACCCAGGGAGGTGGGAACCCTGGGTCTGCCCTCTTTTCCTTCTCGGCTTTCATGCCTTCCTTTGTTCCCCCAGCAGATACACAATGGGCTCTCCTCAAAACTGCTCTTGTAAGGAGATTTGGCTCAGGATTCATTATCTTAATTTGTTTTCCTTATTCTGTTCTGTCATGGGGCTGTTTGTGCTTATAGAAGTTCTTTGGATCCTGCATACTAATATGGTTTTTCTATTCTCTTTTTCATGTCACTGAATTTAGAAGACATCCCCTCTTTATTCTTTTGTTCTAGTTCTCACTTCATCTTATAAAGAAATTGATCACTTTCTTCATCATCTTTGACTTCTTTGGCTTTTTTTTTTTTTTTTTTTTTTTAATGCCAGAGAGCATGTGCATGCACCAGAGAAAGCAAGAGAGTGAGAAAGAAAGCATTCCTCAATGGGGAGTGTTCATACCACAATCCCCTTTCCTTATTTTCTCCATCCTATCAGGATTTTGGGCCTATTTACACACATGCTTAGTGCTTTTTTCAAGCCAGCAGGTCCAGATTGGAACTGCTATCAGCCATGCAGGATCTGGTTCCCAATGTACAGCTCTTTTTATTTTTTTTTTAAAGATTTATTTTATTTTATTATTACTTTTTTTTTTTTTTCTTGGTACGGTCATCAGAGAGAGACACTAAGAGAGAGAGAGGGAAAGTGAGAAAGCAAGCCGCCGGGGTTGGGACTTAAACCCTGGTTGGCTCTGTGGGACTCCAGCACCCTAACCACTATGCCATCTGCTGGCCCTGCGATGTACAGCTCTTAATTCTCCACTATGGGGCCAGTCTTGTAGTAGGTGCTTTGTAAATATCTGTTAAAAATCTAATGGAAAGTAAATCAGAAAGCTGGAATAGCGTGAGTTTTACCTGTGAACTACTGAGTGTTCTAATCTTGCAGATGGAAGTAGACACCGGAGAGGAACATGGGTAAACACAGGTGTTATAAGATTCTCAGTCTAGGGACCAGCAGTTAGCGTAATGGCTATGTCGCTGGACTCCCACGTAGTTGACCGCGGTTCAAGTTTAACCCGGTGGCTTAAAACTCACGCCAGGCACGTGTGCATGCGTGCCCAAGATCCCGAGAGGAGAATGGAGGAGAAGGGATTGCGGCGTGGCCATCCCCCCCGGGGGGTGATTTCTCGCTTTCTATTTTTCTGTCTCTGTCTGTCTGGCAAGCACATGTGCCCTATAGCAAAAAACCTCTCCAAAAAAAAAAAAAAAGATTCTCAGTCTAGGGGCTGGCAGAGGATGTGCCGTTTGAAGTGGACTCCCACATGGCCGACCACAGCCTGAGTCCGGGATCTGGTGACTTGCTTCCTCACTTCCCCTTTCTCTCTCTCTCTCTTTTAATTATTTATTTAATTTTATTTATTATTTCATTTATTTTAATTTGTCCAGAGCGGGGGGGGGGGGGGGGGGGAGAGCAAGCCGCTAGGTCTGGGACTCAAACCGTGGTCAGCCATGTGGGAGTGTCCAGCACCTTAACCACCATGCCACCTGCTGGTCCCATCCCCTTTCTCTCTTTCCTTGTCTCTCTCTGGTCAAATTTAAAAAATAATAATAGCAAATGTAATTAAATAAATAAATGATTCTTTAAAATAAATAAAAAGCAAAGAATCTTTTACTGCGTGCCAACTTTCTCACCTGGAGAGGCACTTCCAGGTCCACAAATGCTAACATGGTATTTATTAAATACCCAAATCATTTGTAGGTAATTATCAGTTAAGTGTGGTATTATGTTTGCATCAATATGATCATTCTTGATTTTTTTATAAAACCATTTCATTCTGTAATTTAAGAGAAATTATTACTAATATAACATTTTTAGTGAATAATTTCAGTGATTGAGCTTTGGACAGTTTTTAAATGGATCATATGATTGTCTAAAACTATAAATTCTCCTTTTCTGATTTTAGAAAGTAGTGTGACATTTATAGATATAATACCTCGTTACCAAGGGGGAGCAAAAATCTAAAAACCATACAAACTCAAGTAGACTAGACTGTGAATTTTTGAAAGTTATTTATTTACTTAATTCTTTTTGTTACTTTTTTTAAGAATCGTTTTGTTTAACTTTCTTTCTTTCTTTATTTCTTTCTTTCTTTCTTTCTTTCTTTAAATTTGACCAGAGAGGAGCAGAGAGAAAAGAGAGAGAGAAAGTGAGAAATAAAGCAAGCTGCCAGGTCTGGAGCTTGAACTGCAGTCAGCTATATGGGAGTCCAGAGCCCTTAATCACTATGCCACCTGCTGCCCCCCATTTGTTATTTTACATTTATATATAATTATAACACTGCAGTTGCCTGTGTTTCTTTGCGAAGAACTCAGATGAACAGCATTTAGTGCTTACATTGTTGACCCTGTTTTAAACGAGGGGAGGTAGTAGGGGCAAGAAGCCTTTAGGATTGGACTCCCAAAGGGTGTTTCTACTCAGGGCTACACTTTTCCAAATGTATGTTTAAATATTCAGAGAGAGATATAGCCCATTAACAAGAAAGCTATAAATGTTTCTGTAAGGGACAAAAAACTAATGCCAGCCCCCCGCCATATGAATTTCCTTCCAGCTACTACCCTTCTTCCTTCCCTCTTTCCTTCCTTCCTTTCTTTTTTTTAAAATTGCTATTCTTTTATTTGTACTTTATAGTAGAATACCTGTTGATATTGTAGAGTGTTTATCCTAAAATATGCCATTTGGGGTTGTCTGTGACTTTGCCATCTTCCATTAGCAGAAATAAGTGAAAATTTCCCCACAGCTATTATTTCAGTTCTGTGGAATTTTAGAAGGTGACCATATGTGCTTCTCTAATATTTTTTGGGTGAAATTCAAATAAAATAAGATTAACTATTTTAAAGGAAACAATTTGATGACTGTTGTACATTTCATAACCACCACTCTAGTTCTTTTTTTTTTTTTGAAGAGCTATAGGGTGCATGCACTTGCCAGAAAGACAGAGAGAGACAGAGAGACAGAAAGCGAGAAATCACCCCCCAGAGGGTATGGCCATGCTGCAATCCCTTCTCCTCCGTTCTCCTCTCGGGATCTTGGGCACGCACGCACACATGCCCAGCATGAGTTTAAGCCACCAGGTCCAGGACGCGAACCGTGGTCAACTACATGGGAGTTCAGCGACATAGCCATTGCGCTAACTGCTGGTCCTAACCACCACTCTAGTTCTAAATATTTTCTTTTCTTTTTTTTTTTTACATTTTATTGATTCACAAAAAATCTTAATTAATTTAAATTGATCTAAATACTTTGAGTAGAATGAATATACTACAAAGTAGCACCTAGAGACTATATAGCTTACTGCAGTCTTTAAGTAGATGCTTCCTTTCTTATTTTTGGAGAGGTTTTTGCTGTAGGGTATATGCGCTTGCCAGAAAGACAGAGAGAGACCGAGACAGAAAGTAAGAAATCACCCCCCAGGGGCGATGGCCACACCACAATCCCTTCTTCTCCATTCTCCTCTCAGGATCTTAGGCACTCAGGCACACGCACCCGGTGTGAGTTTAAGCTCCCAGGTCTGGGGCTTGAATTGTAGTCAACTACTTGGGAGTCCAGCGACATAGCCATTACGCCATCCGCTGGTTTCCCCCAGCATGTTTTTCAAGTTACTAAGGCTAGGATTTGAACGGTGCAGTTAGCCACGTGGAATCTGGCTCCTTTAACCACTAGGCCACAGGGCCAGGCCAGCCTTAAGAATGTGACAGCTCCTGCTTCTTGGAGGCTCAGAGGCTTGCTCTTGGAACCCAGCCACCATGTGATGAGAAATTGCAGCTCCACAGAAGACCATGCCCAGGCGTTCTAGCCTAAGGCCCTAGCTTGAGGTCTTAGCAGACACCCAGTCTCAACTGCCAGACATGTGAGTAGAGATGGCTGCTGATGATACAAGCCCCAGTCATTGACTCTTTCCAGCTGAGGCTCCAGATACCTCCCCTGTGCCTGTCAGAGTTTCAATCCTGCAGAGTGGGTAAAAGGTACATTGGTTGTTTTATGGCACATTCATTTTCAGGTGATTTGTTGCACACTTGTAGTTAACTGGAACTGAGGTGTTCTATATCTTACTTAATCTCACTTCCCTTTACCCCTGATTGGCAGATATGGCGTCTTTGCCTGGCCTGCAGTCTCCTGTACATATCACATCTTTGGACCTACCTTGCCTTTAGGCAATAGTCACAGACTGAAATGACTTCAGAGATGTAAAGAGCAGAGAGTGGAACAACCCAACTAGCTGGTCTCCGGCTGAGATGCTTGGGCCAGAAGTGCTATAAAGAATCCGGCTTTGGGCCAGCCAGTGTCATGGTGGTTATGGCGACTAGATCCCCACATGGCTGACCGAGCGGTTGAGTCTCAGACCCAATGACTTGAAAAGCACGCCTGGCCCATGTGTCCAAAATCTCAAGGGGAGAATGGAGGAGAAAGGACTATACGTTGGCCCTCTCTCTAGGGGAGAGCTCACCCCCCACCACACACACACACCATCTCTTTCCTACAAGCACCTGTAGCAAATTAAAAAAAAAAAAAAAAAAAAAAAAAAAAAAATGTCCTGCTTAGGTCCTCACTGTCCAGCGAGTTTTGCTTCTTAGGGTGCCTCGAGTACAGGGACTGTTCTCTATTAGGAGCCACTATGGCAGCCTAGGGAGTGCTCAGAAAATGTTCACCATATGAATGAAGGGTCTCTTCCTGACGTAGCAGAACCCGCACTAAGCCACCTGCCTGGGCTCAGGGCTGTTGATATAAGTAACTCAGAGCTCAGTTTGGTCTCTAAGACAATCCTGACCGTGTGGAGGGACAGTGGCCGTGCGACCCAACTTATCCTTGCCTCTAAACTGTAGGGGCCTGGGGGCTGTTCTGCTGACCAGCTCCCTGTGTCTGCTGTGCATCTACACATAGGCAGAGATGCCCAGCGCCCTCTCCATCCACACCTGGGTATTTGCCACCTTCCACCTGTACCAGCCCTAGAGGCTACCCATGAGCCTGGCCTAGTGACTGGTGCCCTTTACAGCTAACGGTTACCCGATGCTAACTAGCTGGGTCTGTGAGCAGTGCGGGTAGAGCTCCACCTGTCTCACAGGGAACCCTGAGACATCGTCCTCGATACCCATGTGACTTTGTGAACCACCTGAGTCATTGCTCTTCCTCCCTGGAGACGGTCCTCTCTTAGTCAGAGTCTGTCCAGCTACCTGCTGTTGGTCCTTCTTCAAGCACCTGCCACACCCCAGCTGACAGATCCAGTCTAGATCTGCCCATTCTGCTGCTGTGCAGCATTCAAACGTAGGAGTGCAGCCCCGAGCATGGAGAGTATGACTCGTGTGTCTGGGAATAAAGATTACCGGATGGGGCAGAGGTGAGTCTAAACTGTCTCTGTGACACTGTTGGTGATGATGTGTGGGTTCCATATCACTGTAGGACAAGCAGAATGGTGACCCTTCCCTAAGACTGACTTCATGTGCTTCTGACAGTTCTATTATATTCAGATCATTATAAATATTTCCCCTCCCTGGGAAGTTAAAAAGACCTGATCTCATCTTCCTCCTAACCCACATCCATGTCCTACACTTTGCTTACAGGTTTCTGTATCTGGAGCAGATTTTGTTATTGTTTTTAAGGTTTTTGTCATGGAGCATGTGCACTCACCAGAGAGATGGAGGGAGAGAGAGAGAAAGTCAGAAATCAGAAATTACCCCTTGGGCGGATGGCCATACCACAATCCCCTCTCTATTCTCCTCCTGGGATTTTGGTAATGCATATACATGTGCCTGGCATGATTTTCAAACCACCAGGTCTGGGATCCAAACTGCAGTTGGCCACGGGGGATCTAGTGCCTTAACTACCATGTCACTTGCTGGCCCCCTAAAGTAGATTTTGAATGGTGTTACTCTGAGGTCAAAGCATCCATGTTTCTTGGGACCAGCTGATGGTGTAATGCTCTAAGGTGCATGTGCATGCTGGAGACAGAGAGAGACACAAAAAGCGAGAAATCACCCCCTTGAGGTGCAGTCCCTTCTCCACTCTCTTCTCAGGCTTTTGGGCTTGCACACACATATGCCTGTAGTGACCTTCAAGCCGTCAGTTCTGGGACTCTAACTGTGGAGTTGATCGTGTGGGATCCAGCCATCTTATTCTCCATGCCACCTGCTGGACCAAAGACCTTATATTTGCACTAGATTTATTTATTTTGGGGGAGAAAACTAGAGCACAAATTCTTAAATCCATTGAGGTATTTTATTGTACATTTTTTAAAATTTTGAATAGATTATAATATTAATGTTTTAGTCTGCTTTCTGTTGATATAACAGAATACCACAGGCTGGGTAATTTATAAAAAAATAGACATGCATCTGACTTTAGGTTTTAGAGGCCTGAAAGTCCGATACCAAGAGGCTAGCATCTGGCTAGGGGCCTCCTTGTTACTTTACCTCACAGTGGATAGGCAAATGTGAGCACAAGAAATAAAAGGACGAAGGGGTTTCTTTTTCATAAGCCCACTCTTGCCATAACCGACTCATTCCTGCAATAACTACGTTAATCCATTCAGAGGGCTGAGGCCTCATAACCAATCACCTCCTTTTTTTTAAGAGAGAGATTTTTGCCATAAGCCATGTGAGTCCTCTGGAGAGAGAGACAGAAAGCAAGAAATCAGCCCCCATGAGGGATGGCCACGCTGCAATCCCTTTTCCTCCATTCTCCTCTTGGGATTTTGGGCATGCATGCACAGATGCCTGGTGTGAGTTTTAAGCTGCCAGGTCTGGGTCTCAAACTGCAGTGAACGACGTGGGATTCCAGTGATGTAATCATTACATCATCTGCGGGTCCCACCAATCAACTCTTAAAGGCTCCACTTCTCATTATTGTTACCATGGCAGTTAAGTTTCAACATGAGTTTCATGGGTTCCACTTAGTCATACATAATAACAGAACAGCTCAGTCTATGATGGTATACTTAATATCTCTCCATGTGAAATACTGAATATAGCAATAATGTAACAGCGCAGTCTACGGTGGTATACTTAGTATCTTTCCATGTGAAATACTGAGTATAGCAATAATGTTTCTCTTTACAAAGTGTTGTTTTAGCAAGGACTCTATATCTGGGTGTCTGGTAGTGCAGTAGGTAAGAGTAATTGGACTGGAAAGGCCCCCCGTTTCAATTCCTGGGTAGTTTTGTGAGTTCATAAAATTTATTTACCCTCTCTGTGCCTTAGTTTCTTTATTCATTAAAATGGATATAAACAATAGTGCATTATCTTATGGGATAGTTGTGAGAATTGAATTAAATATTTCAATACTATTAAAAGGTTAGCACAGTGCTTCACACGTAAGCACTTAAGACTCATTAACTATTATTATTTGTGAACATAGAGCTGCAAGCTCTTCCTAGGTCTGGATGGGTGGAATATATCAGGGTTAATTAGGAGAACTACAAGGCAAGTCAATGCTGCCTTTTTTCTGATAAGAGAATAACTTTGCTGCATCTACATAGTCAAATAACCTAACCCTCAATGACCAGTATGATTACTCAACTTAAAAATACAACTGCTAGGGACCAGCAGTTAGCGTAATGGCTATGTCGCTGGACTCCCACATAGTCGACCGCGGTTCGAGTCCCGGACCCGGTGGCTTAAACTCACGCCGGGCGCGTGTGCGTGCGTGTCCAAGATCCCGAGAGGAGAATGGAGGAGAAGGGATTGTGGCATGGCCATCCCCTCTGGGGGGTGATTTCTCGCTTTCTATCTCTCTGTCTCTCTCTGTCTGTCTGGCGGACGCACTCGCCCTATAGCAAAAAAAAACTCTCCAAAAAAAAAAAAAAAAATACAACTGCTACTTCCTTTTGGCTGGAACTGCCATCTTCCAGTAATTCACCAAAATGACAAACACAAAGGGAAAGAGGAGAGGCACCAGATATATGTTCTCTAGGCCTTTTAGAAAACATGAAGTGGTTCCTTTGGCAACATACATGCAAATCTACAAGAAAGGTGATATTGTAGACACCAAGGGAATGGCAACTTTTCAAAAAGGAATGCCCCTCAAATGTTACCATGGCAAAACTAGAAGAGTCTACAATGTTACCCAGCATGCTGTTGGCATTGTTGTGAACAAACAAGCTGAAGGCAAGATTCTTGCCAAGAGAATGAATGTGCAGTATTGAGCATATTAAGCATTCTAAGAGCAGAGACAGCTTCCTAAAACGTGTGAAGGGAAATGACCAGAAGAAGCAGGAAGCCAAAGAGAAAGGTACCTGGGTTCAATTAAAGCATCAGCCTGCTCCACCCAGAGAAGCACACTTTGTGAGAACCAATGGAAGGTGCCTGAGCTTCTGGAACCTATTCCCTATGAATTCATGGCATGATGTGTGTTAAAATAAACTAAACTATGGTCTATAAAAATTTTAAAAAATTACAACTGCTATATGGGCCAGCAGGTGGCATGGAGGTTAAGGCAGCTGGATCTCAAATGGCTGACCACATGGTTTGAGTCCTGTACCTGGTGATTTGAAAACATGCCAGGCACATGTATATTTGTGCCCCAAAATCCCTAGAGGAGAATAAGGGGATGGGATTGTGGCGTGGCCATCCCCCTTGGGCAGTGATCTCTTGCTTTCCCTACGTCTCTTTGACAAGCTCACATCCCCTTTAGCAAACAAACAAAATACAACTGATATAAGAGCTATAGGTAGATGCTCCTCCTTTTAAAATTTTAAAAAAGAATTATTTATTTAATTTTATTTGTTACTATGATTATTTTTAAATTTGCTATAGAGCTTGTCTGTTCACCAGAGAGACAGAGAGAGAGGGAAAGTGATAAAGCAAGTGGCCAGGTCTAGGACTCAAACTGCAGTCAGCCATGTGAGAGTCCAGTACCATAACCATCATGCCACCTGCTGGCTCCATGCTCCTCCTTTCTTACATGAAAACTCTATCAAAAGATTGAAGTGGAGGACCTGATGAATCTGATGAATGTTCTATTTTTATTTTGTCTTTTTTTTTTTTTTAGAAATAATTTCAAACTTATAAAAGAGTATATGAATAGTACAAAGAACTCTCCTGTTTGCTTTACCCCAATTTTCAACATTTTGCCACATTTACTTTATCATTCCTTGTATTATTACTTTCTTATGTTTATGTTACTTTTTCTTTAAACTATTAATGGCCTTTTACTACAAAACACTTTAGCAGAATTCTCCTAAGAATAAGAACATTCTCTTTCATAACCATGTTTAATTATAAAATTCAGAAAATTTCACCTTGACTTCATACCACTATATAATCTACAGCCTGTCTTCCAATCTTGCTACTTGTTTTAACAATAGCCTTGATGAGATTCTTTGGTTTCTTTTAATTTGGAACAATTCCTCAGCCTTTCACAAACTTGCTTTTTTTTTTTTTTTTTTTTTTTTTTTTTTTTTTTTTTTAATGAGGGAGGGCCGATAGTTTTGTAACTCTTCCATTTGGGTTTGTTTTGTGTTCTCTTGTGTTTAGATTTATGGAGTGATTTTTGGTGGGTACAGCACAGATGTGGTGATGTAACGATCCTTCCTGTGCGTTACATCAGGAAACTCGTACTGTCACTTTGCCCAGCTTGGCAATGCCTACTATCTTCTGATATTTTAATCATTGACCAGCCAAGTAAGAACAGGGAGAACAAAGAATAAACAATGTGTTGGAATCCAGTTAAGTGAAAGGACAAAGACCACACGTTTTCAGAAGGTTTTTGGTATCTTGTTTCCAAGTTTCCTTTTACGCGTAGCTTCGCACTTCCAGTTAGTTTGGGAAAAGCAAGCACTCGTGGTGCCGTGGCAAGGTGGATTCAGGAAGGAGGCCTTCAGAGTGCTACCGGCTGAGCTGAAGTGGTGTGTGCCGCTCAGGCTGCACGGGAGATCCAGGTTTGATTCCAGGCCCAACCTACAGGCCAGGCATGGTGACTCACACGTGTAGTCCCAACGGAGGATTATAACAGCGAAACGTTGTCTTAAAACAAAACAAAACAAAACAAAACAAACAAACAAAAAAACAGGCCAGCAGATGGCGTAGTGGTTATATCGCTGGACTCCCACATGGCCCACCACAGTTCCAGCCTCATGTAGCCTTTCCAGCCTCACGCAGTTCCAGCCTCAGACTTGGTGGCTTGAAACTCACTCTGGACATGTGTGCGTGGGTGCCCAAGATCCCGAGAGGAGAATGGAGGAGAAAGGACTGCAGTGTGGCTATCCCCCCTGGGGGGTGGGGGTTCTCACTTTCCCTCTCCCTGTCTCTGTTTCTCTCATTCCCTCTCCCCAACAAGCACACATGCCCTAAGGCAAAACCCTCTACCAAAACAAAATGAAAATTACTTTTTCAAGCAGGCCCAGACTGGGAGAAGATGTTCTGAAGGACTGATGGATGCCCCACCTTCAAGTAGGCAGGTCTTAAAGTGGATGGGGTGGCAGAGGCTGTAGGTAGACCCAAAGATCAGGAGGAGGAGCTTGACCTTCCTGGCCACCTTTTCCCACTTTACAGCTGTGGAGTTTTTTGTT
This sequence comes from Tupaia tana, assembly GCA_026018925.1. Lineage (NCBI taxonomy): Eukaryota > Metazoa > Chordata > Mammalia > Scandentia > Tupaiidae > Tupaia > Tupaia tana. Next base: position 134,529,995 of record JAKSZU010000007.1, read on the forward strand.
TCTTTAATTTCCCCCCTTATTTATGATAGAATGTGTGCATGTGCATATACATGCCAGAGCCAGAGCAAGGGTGAGAGAGAGAGAGAAAGAGAGAAAGAGAGTGAGAAACACCCTCCACAGGATCTGGTCACACCCTGGTCTCCTCCCTCCAGTCCCCCAGTCTGTTGGGTCATGGGTCCTCGCATGTGTGCCCAGTATGTTTCAGGCCAACCAGGCCTGGGGACTCAAACCGTGGTTGCCATGTGGGAGCTGGTCTCCCCTGAGCAGCACACCACCACTGTGCCACAGAGCGCGTCCCACAGCCCGTGTTCAGAATTAACTACTGGTCCTTCCCATTCTGTCTTCCTTTTCTGGTCTTGACACAAACATGGGGCCCAAAGAGACGAGAAGGGGAGGGAGTGATGTTTGTTAGCTCCTGCTATGATGCACCTATTTATGACTAACAGCTGAGGAATGGTCAGCTGAGTAATCAGGAAGTGAGTTCAGCAGAAAGGGGAAGCAAACAACAGCCAAGGGAGGCAGGTGTCTTTTCCGTGTCACATCAGGACTTGTCACGGGGTGGAGGGGGAGGAGGTTTTGTCCTTTCGGGCAGATAGGTTTCTCTGTGTTAATAATAATTCGATCAAAAATAGATCTGAAATTAAATGTTGCTATTTTAATTACCCAAACTATCCCAAAGGATAACTGAGTTGATTGAATGATGGAAATAGTATTCTATAATGAATGAGCCATTAATAAAAGGATGGGGGGGGGCCTGCAGGTGGTGTGGTGGTAGAGGCAATGGACTCCCACATGGCCAACTATGGTTCAAGTCCTGGACCTAGAGGCTTGCTTTCTTACTTTCCCTTTCTCTGTTTCTCTCTGATGAATTAATAATAATAATAAACTTAAAAATAAATAATTATTTTTAAAAAGATAGGGAAAAATAATGTATGTACATTTGTCTTTGTGAATTAAGCAGTACTATATTATTATTCTGGTTTAATAAAACATTGTTTTTTTAAAGAATTATTTAATTTTATTTATTCATTCATTTATCTTAATTTGAAAGACAGACACACAGAGAGAAAGAAAGTGAGAAAGCAAGCCATCAGGTTCAGGACTTGAACTGTGGTCAGCCATGTAAGAATTCCAGCACTTTAACCACCACACCACCTGCTGGCCCCAAAATATACTGTGTTTTTAGACAAGAATTAGAGAATGTGCCTACATGAAGGGACGGTTCGAATATTCAGATGCTGAATTTTAATCATTCGTGTGCAGTAGTAATCTATTTTGCACACGGCATTTTCAGAGGAAAGAGGTAAATATGTCAGGGGAGGTGTGACGGAGGACCCTGACAGAGTTGGAGAGAAAGCACTGTAAAGATTTGTAGGAAACAGCGATGATCCACTGGGAGCCAGCCTGGATGCGTTTGTGTACATGTGAAGTTGACCGGTACGTGTGGTCAGCCGATCCTACCTAACTGCTCTCGAGCAGTCGTCCATGCTGCAATTTTCTGAGCCAGCCACCAGGTGGCCTTTAATTCCCTCGGGTGTGCCTAGGACAAGTCTAGCGGGTCAATAGGACAGCCTTGGAGCCAAAGGTGGACATCAGTAATCAGTCCCACCCCAGGTACTGGCTTATTACACTGCCCTCCTTGTTTTGTGTAATGCCTGCCAGATGGATAGGCTCTCTTCTGAGAATTTAAACAACGCAGCCACATAAAATGTAATGAACACTTCATTATAAACTGTTTCTATCCCTCCAGGTTAATTTTCTACCTTTGACAATGTCTCTGCATAGACTTTATATCATTGTAACAAATGTTTATTACTTGGTATTCTGCTTTTAATTCAGTCTTATTTTACATATTAGAACTAACATTGCCTGCATACTTATATTTTTATCTTTTAGAAAGTTATGTTTTAATGAGCTTCTCATTTTTTTTTTTCTATTAGTACAAATGGCATTGATACAGATGTGAGAGTTTTTTTTTTTTTATAAATGATTCTTTTTTAAAAAAATAATTATTTATTTTATTTATTCATTCATTTATTTTTTAATTTGACCAAAGAGAGACAGAGGATGAGAGTGAGAGAGAGAGAGAAAGTGAGAAAGCAAGCCACCAGATTCAGGACTTGAACCCTGGTCAGCCATGTGGGAGTGTCCAGCGCCTTAACCACCATGCTACCTGCTGGTCCCAAGATGTGGGAGTTTTAAGATATTTTTTTTCTGTTGCTAGAGAACCCATGACCTCACCAGAGAGAGAGAGACAGAGACAAAGAGGGAGAGGGAGAAAGCGCCTTCCTGCCGGGCGTGGTCATAGTACAATCTCTTCTCCATTTCTCCATCCTATTGAGATTTTGGGACACACAGGCACAGGCCCCTGGTGTGTTTTTCAAACTGCAGGGGCTGGGACTTGAACTGCAGTTGGCTAGGTGGAATCTGGCTCTCTTAACCACTAGGCTATAGGACCAGCCTGAACAAGGAAGTTTTAGATACCAAAGTAGAATTAGAGGATCGGAGAGTGATTTTATAATTCTTATTTTATATTACTAGGTTGCTTTACAGTGGGAAAATCTTTCCAATTACCACTTTTTTTTTTTTTTTTCTTAAAGCTTCTAACCCCCAATAAAATAAATAGCAGGCCAGCTGGTGGTGTGGTAAAGATGACCAGATCCCACATGGTTGATTGCACAGTTCAAGTCCCAAACCCAACAGCTTGAAAAACATTCCAGGCACATGTGCATATATGTCCAAAATCCCAAGAGGAATAATGAAGAAGTGGTTGCAGCATGGCCATTCCCCCCTGGGAGGTGATTTCCAACCCCCATCTCCACCCCCATTTCTCTACAGCGAGTACATGCACCCTATAGCCCAAACTAGCTAAATAACCGGTGTTGGTATCTTCCAAAATTGACTCCCTTCTATCTCTTCTTTTGCCACCTACCCCCCTTCTCTATTCATCTGACATGTGAACTTGTCCTTTGTGAGGAGATAGGATAGGAGCGTGACTGCGTTTTAGCAGGTGTATATCAGCATTGCTTAGGAGAAGGCCTCATCTATCATTCAGATGAGTAGAACCACTTGAAAAGCTCTAGTTTGATCGGTTTTTATTTTAATAGCATAACAGTTTCTGGCGTTGCCTGAATCTATATTTCTTTCATTAGTAACAAGGCTTAGTTCTCCCCTACAATGATTACCTGTCTATATTTACTTATCTGAAACTACTTACCAACTCTGACCCCTCATCAAGGAAAATCTGAGCACTGACTTTATCAGTTTTTAAATATTATGTTTGTAGTTAGGTTTCTCACGCTTATTTTCCAATTTTAAATTTTCATTAAAATTTGGGACCAGCAGTTGGCGTAATGGCTATGTCGCTGGACTCCCATGTAGTCAACCGCGGTTTGAGTCCCGGACCCGGTGGCTTAAACTCACGCTGGGTGCGTGTGCATACATGCCCAAGATCCTAAGAGGAGAATGGAAGAGAAGGGATTGCGGCATGGCCATCCCCCCTGGGAGGTGATTTCTCGCTTTCTATCTCTCTGTCTCTGTCTTTCTGGCGAGCGCATGCACCCTATAGCAAAAACCTCTCAAAAACAAAACAAAACAAAACAAAACAAAACAAAACAAAACAAAACAAAAACCTGCTCCAAAGTTAGGATTGTTCATTTATTCATCCATTCAACAAAGTATTAAAATTTTTTCTGTGGCCAGTATACTGTGATTCTAGGCTTGGCAATAAACAAAGACACAAGTAAAAACTTAGATTTTCCAGTTTGGAATTTTCATATCTAAAAAGGGGTTAAGCCAAGTGCAGAGAAAGTTATATCTAAAACAAAGTTAAAGTGTCAAGACAGGAATAAATCATGTATGCTGAGGATCCAGATTCTAACATGAAGAATTTGGAAAGAATGTATGGAGGAGGTAGTATCTGAGCAGGACGGGGAGGATACAGATGTCCACATGGAACTGAAGGGAAGGAATTCCTGTTATAACTCTCGTGCCAAAAACGCAGTGGGACTTCTAATCCTGAAGATCGATGGGCAGAGTAGAAAAGAAAACAAAGGGGGAGCCCAAGTCAAGAACTAAATGTCTTCTAGAAAAATCAAAACTTTCAGGCCATTCCATGGCCTAGTGATTAAGGCAACCGGATCCCACCTGGCTGACTGTGCAGTTCAAGTCCTGGACCTGGTGGTATATGTGTGCTTTTACCCCAGATTCTGATAGGATGGAGAAATGGAGGAGATGGGATTATGGTGCAACCATTCCCCATGGTCTTTCTTGCTTTTCCTCTGTCTGTATATCTGTCTGTCCATCTTTTTCTGGTGAGTGCATGTGCCCTCTGGCAAAAACAAGCAAAACAAAAACTTCCGAAAAAGGGAAGGCAGATAATGCTTCTTGGTAGTAGCTGGGGAAAAATTAAATGTGTACCATCAAAGGATACTTTGAAGCAAAAGTATGCCCAAGAAACTAATTGATGTATAACAACAACTATGAAGGGGGAGAGCAATCTATTGATTTATCCAGTACCTGACTACTAGATTGGGGGGGAAGTTTGTGGCTGCTCACCTTTGCTGCATTTTGGTGCACAATAGGCATTTTTAAAAAACATTTTATTAATCTATTTATCTACCTATTTATTTGTTGTGATTTTTTAAGCTACCGGGTCCAGGACTTGAACTGTGGTCGGCCATGTGGGAAAGGCACCAGCTTTCTATGCAAAATGCTGCATGACAGCTCCAAGGGAAAGGGGCCGTATGAACAAGGTCAGAGAAAGGGCTGTCTGGGATCTGTTTAGGGAACAGTTGAGTAGTTAGCTGAGTGTGGTTAGTAATGGTGAGAAAGGGAACCAGGGGACACACCATGTGGATAATTGTTTGGATTAAGATCATGCAGGACCTTGATCATCCGCCAACTACTTTGGAGAGTTCCCTCTAAAGGGAATAAGAGTCCTTTTTTTTTTTTTTTTTTTTTTTTTTTTTTTTTTTTTTTTTTTGAGAGAGAGAGAGATTTTTGCTCTAGGGCACATGTGCTTGACAGAAAGACAGAAATTGAAAAATCACCCCCAGGGCGCATGGCCATGCTGTGATCCCTTCTCCTCCATTCTCCTTCCAGGATCTTGTGCATGCACACATAGGTGCCCAGCATGTTTCAAGCTTCTGGGTCTGGGACTTGAACCATGGTTGGCCATGTGGGAGTCCAATGACGTAACCATTACACCATCTGTTGGTCCTGTAAGTCTTTTTTTTTTTTTTAAGAATTATTTTATTTACCTTTATTTATTATTATTATTTTCCAATTTGACCAGAGAGAGACAGAGGGAAAGTGAAGAAGCAAGCCACCAGGTCCGAGATGCAAACCACAGCTGGCCATGTGGGAGTCCAGTGCTGTTAACTACCATGCCACCTGCTCACACCGTGAGTCTTTTAAGAGCATATCTGATCTGTGTCAGGAAGATCATGCCAGTAGCTGTTCATGAACCCTGTTCCATGCCTTCAGCTGCTTTCAAGGGTCCTTGAGACTAAAAATACTCACCGTATTCTTATTGGCATCACCTTCTTAGGAAGGATAGACTTCATGTTTTGTCGTTCCTCAGTGTCTATATTCCCAACCCCAAGGTACAATTTAGAAAGAGGAAGGGGCAGGAGGTTTCCTGAGAACAGGGAAAGGTGCTTGAGCCAGGAAGAGTTTGAGCCACATCCTAGTTGGATCAGGAGGCAACAGGGTGTGTGACTGGAATGGGAAGACAGCCTCATAGAGGAAGCAAAAACGTGCCCAGGAAGCTAATGGATGTATGACAATTCAAAGGGTGAGCTGAGGACAGAACAGAGGGCACGCTCTGGACATCAGTGGCCTGCAGGGTTGAGGCTAGCTCAGAACTGACTGCAGGGTCTCACTCGAGCAGTCTGGGGCTTTCCAACTTTGTACTAAGTCCTGTATGTCTGAGCTGTGGCAGAGACTGTGGCTGGGGTCTTGAACACCCAAGTTTGTGTTGTGGTGCAGAGACATGTAAAAATCGGTGGCAAATTAGGAGCAAGAGAGAAGGACTCTAGGTGTATTCATATGTGCCATGTACTAAAGTTCCCTGTGGATGGAAGGAAAAATCCCAGATATCTTTATGAGCAACCAAATGCATAAAAATTATTTTCTAGCAAGGTCTTTACAAATGATATAATCCAAGACTCTGAAACACAGGTGTGATTTCTAAGCATCCTAATGTATAAAGGGTCTATTTTGGTGGGTGGGGGATGTCACTGATGGGAATCCGATGGATTTAACATGGAGTCCCAGCTGGTACCTCTGAGGGGTCTCTGAGCTGGAGGGCTTAGGTCAGTTCTTGGAGTTTTAGTTCCAGCACCTGGAATTTTTTCTTTTACCAGATGATAAACTTATACCTGTTAAGTTGACAGAAGCTTGACATGCTCATTGGAATTTATGTTTTTTTTCTTTAAAAAGAATTATTTATTTAATTTTATTTATTATTTTTATTTTTATTTGGCCAAAGAGAGACAGAAAGAGAGAGAGAGAGAGAGAGAGAGAGAGAGAGAAAGGGAAAATGAGAAAGTGAGCTGCCAGGTCTGGCAGTCAGACCACGGCCATGTGGGAATCCAGTGCCTTAACCACCATGCCACTTGTTTGCCCTGTTCATTAGAATTTCAATAAAATGAGTTCAGTCCTGATGGTTAAGGAAAGCTGGATCCCACATGGTTGGTTGTGGGTTCAGATCTCAGTCCTCATGGCTTGAAAAAAATCACACTGGGTGCATGTGCGTGCATACCCCAAATCCCAACAGGATGGAGAGGAGATTGTGGCATGACCATGCCCCATTGGCAGGTGCTTTCTTCCTCTCTCTGACTCTGGTGAGCATATGTGCTCTCTGGAAATAAAACAAACAAAAACAAAAGAAGAATGTCAGCAAAATGACTTGTAAAGGAGTTTCTCTTTGCAGCCACCAGATGCCTAGTCTCCATTCATAGCCACAGGAGGAGTGCTGCTGTCATTTCTAGTGCAATGGTTTTTGGGTGACAGCATTATTCATCAGAAGGCTTCTTTCTAAGCTTAGAACCTAGACAAGGAAAGCACCATAGCTGTGAGGTATAATCATAATGTTCCTGTAAAGCCTGGTGAATAATCCCTTCTCACGAGAAGATACTTCTCCAGTGACAGGGCTGTTTGTCCAGTGACTGCAGAAGCAGGGTCTTAGGTGAGTTAGATGCCTTTGGCAACTCTTGTCTCTCTGCACCCATTTTTTCTTCCTAGCCCAGCTCCTCTCTGACACATTCTCTCTTTAGCTGGCTTTAGTGTTACTGATTAAAGCCACAGTCAAGGACTCTTTCTGGCCTGACAGATGACACAGAGTCAAAGTGTCCTGAACTTGAGGGATCATTTACTAACTCAGCTAATAGTGTTTATTAAATCAGGAGTTTGGGAAGGATTTCAGCTTCTCTGATTTTTTTTTTTTTTTTTTTTAAAGTTGACAAGTCTGTGATTCACACTGGGAAATCAGCATGACCCCTTTTCCCAGCAGCTATATATATATATGTGTGTGTGTGTGTGTGTGTGTGTGTGTGTTTTTTTCCTCTCTACTGCTAAAGAAAAGAAGGTTAAGTCATGTGGATAAAACATTCTAGAGATATGACAAATTCCTACAGCAGATCTTGTATTCCCCTTTTCTGATTTCCGGTTTCTGCATTCACAGGAGTAGGTGGCTTTACTTTGACAAGGAGTGGGTGTGATACATTTCCCTTGACCCACGTCCATTGTGAATCTTTAGCTCTAGTTGCTCTGGTCTTATTCAAAGGCTCTTCATTCACGTTTTTTTTTTCTTTCTTTTTGAGAGATTTTTGCCATGGTGTGTGTGCTCACCAGAGAGACAGAAAGTAAGAGATCACCACTCCCTCAGGGTTGTTGGCCATGCTGCAATCCCTTCTCCTTCATTCTCCTCTCTCTTCCATACATGCATGCACATGCACCCAGCATGACTTTTAAGCTGCTGGGTCTGGGACTTGAATCACAGTTGGCCACATGGGAATTAGTGCCTTAGCCATTATGCCACCTATTATCTTCTAACCTCTAATACTAGTTCCAGCATCACACTGTGTTGCAGGACGCTGTGTGTGTGTGTGTGTGTGTGTGTGTGTGTGTGTGAGTGGGTGTGTGTACATGTATATCTTCCTACGAAAATTTTAGAAAATCACATGATGGCGATCCCCTTTGAGTCTCACTGCAAATCTCTTCCAGATACTAGAGAGTGAGCCTGCAATGTTTGGACTCTGAGACAGAAGATTTTTCAAGTGGAAATCCCAGAGGGCGGAAGTAGATACAGCTCAGGGTGAATGAATGCCTTCGGGGTTGTTGGCAGCTTGATACATGGATGAGGACCAGATAGGATGAATCATCTCAGGAAACGTAATTGGTGGATGGAGATGGGAGGGAGTAATGCCCTGCGTGCATTTGTTTTAGAGCTAACTTATTGATCCACAATGATTTAAGCAAGTCATCTGACTCAGTTCTTCTGGAAAATAAACACGGCAAACCCCATGTAATCACAACGATGAGGTAAGAGAGTAAGGGCCGTTGACCCAAGGAAATAATGCTGAGCTGTCTTCTCTGTGGCCTGTCTTCTCTTCAGCTTCCAGGCCCTCAAGTAGTTCAAGATTACATGATAGGAAAGAGTGGGACTTGGAATCAGGCAGATCTGAATTTTCATTAAAGCTCCTCTGTTTACTCTGCTCAGGTTACTTTACCTTTCTGAGTGTTGTTTTTCTCCCCCTCTGTACAATGGAGGTATGATAACTACCTCACAGAACAATTGTGAGGACTTAATAAAATAATACTGTAGAAGTGCTCAGTGGCTTGTAAGTGTTCAATAGATGAAGCTTTCATTATTTAGAAGACAAAACTATGTCTTTAAAAAATGTTTTCACAGGGCCAGCAGATGGCGTAGCAGTTATGTCACTGAACTCCCACGTGGTCGACTGTGGTTCGAATCCCTGACCTGGTGGCTTGAGACTCATGCCAGGTGCATGTGCGTGCATGCCCAAGATCCCAGGAGGAGAATGGAAGAGAAGGATTGTGGCATGGCCATCCCCACTGAGGAGGTGATTTCTCACTTTCCCTCTCACTGTCTTTCTCTCTCTTTCTCTCTGGTGAGTACATGAGCCCCAAGGCAAAAATCTCCAAAAATTTTTTTAAAAATTAATGTTTTTAATTCTATCTTATTGGATAAATTATAGTACTATAGTTTTGTTGGAGGCTCAGAAAGTACATACTTTTTGTTTTTGATTCTGGGTAAGTATAAGAAGGAATCTTGCCTATTTCTATCCAGCTCTGCATTGGTTCCAGTAGTTGTAGGTAGGTGCTAGGTACGTTAGCCATGCAGAATCCCTGAGGGTATGTGATAGTGGGTGACTACGTAAAGGCCTGAGAGAGAACATGCCCACCAGACACAAAGCTACCAAGGGGATCCGTGTGGACATGTGCTGTTTTAAGAGCTGTTGGTTGTCATCTGGGACTTTTTTTCTATGCTTGTCACTCCTTTATACAAATAATAACTGGTATCTATAACCTGGTATATTATGGCAAAGGACAATGGGATATAGGGCAGAATATAAATGAGTGACTATGGTATATGCTCTAAGATGAACATGTATCAGTAGTGTTGATGTTGGTATAAGTGCTGGATCAAGGGCTGCACAAATTAAAACATTTCCCTTCCATGCCTGCCTTCCAGGTAATGACTCAGGTTAGAAATCTTTTTTTTTTTTTTTTTTTTTTTTTTTTTTTAAGAATTATTTTATTTAACTTTATTTATTATTATCATTGTTATTTTCCAGTTTTGATCAGAGAGGAAGTGAGAAAGCAAGCCACCAGGTCCGAGACTTGAACCGTGGTCGGCCATGTTCCAGCGCCCTTAACCACCATGCCACTTGCCGGCCCAAGGTTAGAAATCTTGATGTCCTAAAAAAACAAAACAAAACAAACAAAACAAAACAAAACCCCTAAAAACAATAATAATAAAAATAAAAGAAATTAACAAAAAAGAAATCTTGATGTCCTCTTGGGTTCTTCCTTCTCTGTCCCTTTCACATCTAAAGGTGTATCTGCTGCCTAATCAACCTATGCAGTGTTTCTGTCTCTTTCTCCTGCACACTCCCAGCCTAGGTTGGCCTTCTTGCCCGGATGTAATAGTGTGAATTCTCCCCAAAGCAGAACCTGCTGCAAGGACCTGGGTGCAGGGAGTAGGATGATCATCAGACCACATACGGGTCCTGCCCTGTGACCAAAGCCAAGTGCAGCTGTCTGCTGCTCAAAATGTCAGTACTTGAGGAGCAAGTGTTGGTGAGAAGGAAAAGTAGTTTTATTTAGGAAACTGGTGGCCTGGGAAGATAACAAACTGATGTTCAAAGACCATGTCCAAGGTCTCAAGCCAGGACAGGGTATTTTAAAGAGAAAGAAGATAAGGAAAGTAAGAAGGGGAAAGGGTGCTATGTGCTCTTCTGCCCGGCCACATTGTTGAGACTTCTTGGCACCAGAGTTGCTATGCACATGGTCACTTTTCCCTCAAGGGCAGCGTCCCTTTCCTCTGTGTTTTCTTAGACATCTGCTCTCTGGCTGTGGTTTCAAGGCCTAGCTCCTGTGAAAACTCAGCCAAGTTATGATTAGGATTTTTGCTACAAGTTAAACAGTAAAGGCAAGTTCAGTTAGTAATAGGCGAGTAAGCTGTCTTTGGGTTAATCTATAATGTCTTGTTTAATATGGAGTTACTTTGGTTCTTTCTTATAGCTTGGCTACAAGAGTGAGAGAGACAGGAGGGGGAGATGGGAAAGGAGGAAAAATCAAACTCTATGTGCATTATTGAGGGCTGAGATTACTTTGGGCAGAAGAGATGCGGTCCTCCTGGTTCCTTTTAAGAAGGGCCTTTTAAGAGTACCTTTTAGAATAGTCCACCTGAAGGATTTAAGACATTTATTCAATGCTTCTGTCCACATTAGTTGAGAGGGAAGGATTTAAGACATTAAGAACCTGAACTTCTGACCTGCACTTGCCTGGGGCCTAGTGGGTTCTCAGAGTCTGAGAAAGACTGAGGCAGGCAGCTGAAAGACTGTATGTCACCTGGAATCACAGGTGGGCTGAGCATATGTGATGCGGGCATGACCAGTAGTATATTCCTACTTAGTCATCCTGCCTGGAGCTCTGGCTCCAATCTACCCTACGCAGGATGTTGGTTTAATCTCCCTAAGGAACAGCTCTTGCCGGGTATTTCTCTGCATGGAAGTCTTCAGTCTCTCTTCATGATATCCTGCAGCAGAGCCCAACTCCTTGGACTGGTCCTCTAGGTCCTTTTGGTGCCTACTTCAAACTCTTAAACCTTAGGTGAAACCCGCAGCCAGTCAGCTGGCGTTCTCCAGTTCCTCAGTGCTCCCAGGCTTTTCCACCTGTTTGGCTGTACTTACCCCCATTACCTAGAGAGCTTCCTCCTCTCTTTTGCATTTTTTTTTTAAGAGAGATTTTTGCTATAGGATGTATGCACTTGCTGGAGAGACAGAGATAGAGAGACAGAAAGCAAGCAATCTCCCTCCCCCAGGGGGGATGGCCACATCACAATCCCTTCTCCACTCCTCTCTCATGATTTTGGGCATGCATGCACACCCACCTGGTGTGAGTTTTAAGCTGCCGGGTTTGGGACTTGAACCACAGTCGACTAGGTGGGAGTCCAGCAACGTAACCATTATGCCATCTGCTGGTCCTTTCTCCTTTGTGTTTTGATGTCCTATCCACCCATCAAAGGACAGTTCATGTGCCACCTCTACTCACTTTCTATTGCTGTGTAACAAGCTACCAGGAATTTAGCTAAAGGCTTAAACCAACAGCTACTTATGACCTTGAAGTTCTGAAGATTAGGTATCTGAGCACGTCCAAATGAGGCTCTTTATTCAAGGTCTTCTAAGGTGGAAATCAAGGTGTCAGCTGGGTTGCACCCTGCTTAAGCTTTCTTTTGCCATACGAGGCTATGTAATCATAGGAACGATATCTCTTCATATTCACAGTTCTGCCCACACTTGAAGGGGAAGGATTAGACAAGAGGAAGGAAACACTGGGAGTCACTCTTAGGATTCTGCACACCATACCCCCTCTTCCAGAAAGTCTTTCTGATCCCTTCTCAGAGCCCTTTATGATTACTCACTGTGCATACATGAGCGTTACTGTGATCCATCATCCTCTCTCCACAGAGAATAAAAGGCTATTGTCATTGCTTACCTTCCATTGTCTTTCTTGGTATTAGTTCTTCACAGTTCTTCTATTACTTTTGTGTAATAATATATTTTGATGCTGTACTATATTTAAATACAGAAAGATATATAAAAGGCAAATTTTTAAATGTTAAAATTTATGTATGGAGCAACTAAATAAGTGAGGCCCTATAGGAGAGAAAGTTTGGAATATATTTATTTTAGGTCATCGGGAAAGTCACGACATATTTTTCTATATAGCCTAAAGGTTGTCTGCACTTGCTGGACAGAGACAGAGAGAGAAATACACAGAAGAACCACTCCATTGCCCTCTTGAAGTTCTTGGCACCCAAGAACTAACATACTTGGTAAAGGTTTTATTTCTATTGGAAAGTCCTTCTGATTAATGCTTTGTACCTTCTTTGTTTCTGGAAGTTTATTCTCAGTCTTGTTAAAATTCATGATATAGGCTGCTCGCATTATCTAGAAGGAGCCACTGTATCTCTGTTCACCGAGATCTGCTAACACCTCCCTCCATATTTAGGTTAAACCAGCTTTGGGCTCACAGTCCTATCTTAAGACCTGGTTTAATGGTTATCTTCAGTACATCTTCAAATCTGCTCTCAAAGTCTGCTGGTCAACATTGACTTCTCCAGGGGCTAGATGGTGGTATAGTGAACACTCTGTGAAGCTGACCCATGAAGGAAGGTTTTGGATTTGTGTTCAGATATCTTCCTGAACATACCAAATGCATGCATGCCCATGATCTGGAAGTGGCTGAGGTTGGGGGTGCATTGGGACCCTGTTGGAGGTCCTATCTTTCTCTTTTTTTTTTTCTCGCTCATGGAAGAAATAAACATTTTTTTAAAAAAAGAGTAAAGTTGGGACCAGCAGTTGGCGTAATGACTATGTCACTGGACTCCCATGTAGTCGACTGCAGTTCGAGTCCCAAACCCGGTGGCTTAAACTCACGCTGGGCACGTTTACGTGTATGCCCAAGATCCCAAGAGGAGGATGGAGGAGAAGGGATTGCAGCATGGCCATCCCTCTGGGGGGTGATTTCTCACTTTCTGTCTTTCTGTCTCTCTGTCTTTCGGGCAATTGCATGTGCCCTCTAGCAAAACCTCTCCAAAAAAATAAGACTAATACACATAAACCATGAAAATGCCACTCAGGAATAGTAAGAACTGAATTACTGATATATGCAATAAAGTGAGTAAATTGTTAAATCATTATGCTGATTATGTGAAATTTGCTAAGAGAGTAGATCTTAAATGTTCTTAACACACACCCCAATGCTAATCATGGGAAGTGATGCATGTGTTAATTCGATCATGTTAATCATTTTATCATATATATGTGTATTAAAGCATCAGGTTGTACACTTTAAATAAGAACAATTTAATCAGTCATACCTCAGTAAAACTGGGAAACATCCATAAATTTATTTATTTCAAATAATTATTTTATTTCTCTTTTAAATTAGTTCATTAGTTTTAATTTGACTAACTATGAGCAGAGTGAGAGAGAGAGGGAAAGTGACAAAGCAGATCTAGGACTCGAAACACGGTTGGCCATGTAAGAGTCCAGTGCCCCTTAACCGCCATACCACCTGCCAGCCCCAACACCCATATACATTTTTAAAAACAGATAAAAATGTAAGATGGAAACAAATGGAACACTTGTTTTGCACAATAAAAGTGATATTTCATCTTACTGGTATTTCTCTTTTAAAAATAGAAAATACCAATAAGCAGTTTATATGATGGTCAAGGTGCTGGACTCCCATATGGCCGACAGTGGTTCACGTCTTGGACCTGGTAGTTTGAAAATCATGCCAGGCATGTGTGTGCATGCTCAAAATCCCAGAAGGAGAGTGGAGGAGAAGGGGTTATGGAGTGGCCATCTCCCCCTCGGGGTGTGTGTGTGTGTGTGTGTGATTTCTCACTTTCCCTCTCACTGTCTCTCGCTTTCTCTGATGAGTGCACATGTCCTATGGCAAAACCTTAAAAAAACTTTTTTTTTTTTTTTTTGGAGAGGTTTTTGCTAAAGGACGCATGTGCTCACCAGGCAGACAGAGAGAGACAGAGAGACAGAAAGCGAGAAATCACCCCCCAGGGAGGATGGCCACGCCGCAATCCCTTCTCCTTCATTCTCCTCTCAGGATTTTGGGCACGCATGTACACGCGCCCAGCGTGAGTTTTAAGCCACTGGGTCTGGGACGCGAACCACGATCGACTACATGGGAGTCCAGCGACATAGCCATTACGCTAACTGCTGGTCCCCCCCCAAATTTTTTTAATATAAAAATGAGGTTGGAAATTGAAATTTCTCTTTGACAAAAGGATGCTTGATTTTGTACTCGTTTGGTATCTGTGTAGGATATAAATGTCTCAAATTATAATTCCCCAGAAAATGCAAAAACAGGGCAGCCTGTGGCCTGGTAGTTAAAGCAGCTGGGTTCCACATGGCTGACTGTGAAGTTTTGAGTCCTGATTCGGCAACTTGAGAAACACACCAGGCGCGTGTACATGCGTGCCCAAACTTTCAAGAGGAAAAATGGATGAGAAGGGTTTGTGGCATGGCCATTCCCTACAGGGGTGCTTTCTCTCCTAGCCTCCTTGAATACATGTGCTCTCTAGAAAATTAAAAGAGAAAAAAATCAATGATGGTTCCTATTCCCACCATTTATGTTTTTTTTCCTGATCATATCATGAAACAATATGGTTCATAATTCACTTCATGTTTTAGAGGAGCTGCCTCTACAGTTCTCGGAGTAGATGTGCATTTTTGCCCACCACCCACAGATCATGCAGGCGAAATACACACATACACACATATATCGCGTTCTAGATAAGCATCTTCTTTCATGCAGGAATATTGGGCTGAACTTCCTCCTCCAGCTGAGCTGGAGTATGTTACTTTGTGTGCCTGGATACAGGGAGCGGCTTGGCCCTTTCAGATGACGTGGGATTTCTTTGGGCAGGGCTATCCAATTAAATCCAGACTGACTTTAGTTCAAATGTGATCATTTGACCCAGCTAGGTGTCAGAACAACACGTCCCTCTTGGATTCATCTGAGGTGTTACGTTTCGCCAAGGCTTCCTGCCCTCCTTGTCTATGACAACTTGCTTGGCAACTTGAGCCTGCCCTGCCCACAGTTTGGTCCTCTGCCACTTACCTTATGATGATTATCTCAGTAACAACTCCTGTCTGAACTCACCACCCTTTTCTACACACACACACACCAGCGCAATCACAGCCTGACCAGCCAATTCTGCACTGTCTCCTGCAGAACGTCTCGCCCAGATGGTCCCTGTCCAATGATTCCTCATTTTTTGGAGCACCAGAAATACAGACCCTTCAGATTGAATGTTCTCAGCTGGCGCCTGGGGGAAGCTGGAAGAATTCTGGACATTAAGCTTATCTGAACTCCTAATCTGAAGTATCAGAGCATATCCCATCAACGCTGCAAGAGCTTTAAGTCTCAGATAAGAATTGAGGGTGCATAATGGGTTGAGGTTAAGACCAGGGTTAGACAAAGCTGTGCTTGATGCAGCTTGTGCAATATAGTGCTTTGTTTTTCTTTGTAATTTCTGTCTTAGTGGAAGCCTTTCTACTTGCAGGGCTTTTCTCTATTTTGACTTTTGATTTATATGTTCCATTGTCTTGGATGTTGCTTGAATTAACTTAAAAAGCATATGTAGGGGCCAGCAGTGGCATGGTGGTTAAGGGCACTGGACTCCCACATGGCCAACTGCAGTTTGAGTCCCAGACCTGGTGGCTTGCTTTCTCACTTTTTTCTCTCTCTCTCTCACTCTTTTCCCTCTGGTCAAATTAAATAAATAAATAGAGGAAGAAAGAAAAAAGAAAGAAAGAAAGTTAAATAAAATAATTCTTAGGAAAAAAAAGCGCACGCAATGATGACAATCTGCAGAACTTTCTATTTGTTCCTTTAGACAGTATTGCATAATGGTAGCGTATGGGCTTTTGCCTGATGTGGGCGTGGATTTGAATAGATAAATTCACTTCATAGCCCAGCTATGAGAAGAAACCAAAATAATTCCAGGACACAATCGGCTAGTCTTATTTTTTTTATTTTTATTTTTTGAGATAGGGTGCGTGTGCTTTCCAGACAGACAGAGAGAGACAGGGAGACAGAAAGTGAGAAATCACTCCCCTAGGGGAATGGCCACGCCACAATCCCTTCTCCTCCATTCTCCTCTCAGGATCTTGGGCATGCACACACATGCACCCAGCATAAGTTACAGCCACCGAGTCTGGGACTCAAACCACAGTCGACTACATGGGGTTCCAGCGACAGCCATTATGCCAGCCACTGGTCCCAATAGGCTAGTCTTTAAAAATGATTTGCTTCCCTTTTGCTAATTAACCTACATTTACTGTTTAAGTTGTAGCAATAAACCTAATCATAACTTTGCTGAGTTTTCATGAGCTGAGCCTTGAAGCCACAGCCAGAGAGCAAATATGTCCAAGAAAACACAGAGGGAAGGAAGGCTGGCCTTGAGGGCGAAATGACCCTGTGTACTGCAGCTCTGGTGCCAACAAGTCTCAACAATGTGGCCGTGCAGAAGAGCACAGAGCGCCCCCTCTCTCTCCCACTTTCCTTATCTTCTTTCCCTTTAACATCGCCTGTCCAGGCCTGAGACTGCAGATGGCCTTCTCTTTCTTTCTTTTTTTTTTTTTTAAATAAAGATTTGTTTATTTATTTTATTTTTTTATGATTATTTGTTAATTCTTTGTTTATTTATTTATTTTTATAACTGCTTCAGGACTGGATGATGGAAATATTAATTACCCAAGGCAAGTAACAGAAAACAGATTGAGGTCTTAACAGCACAATAGAAGACATCAGGAGGATTTACAAGCTTCCCACAGCACTTATTTATAATATCTTTCTCCTGAAATTGTTATTACATACAGAGAGGATGGAATTTTTCATCAAAGACCAACAAAAAAGTCTCTTGTATGTAACTGCCCTTATAGATAGCAGAAACTGAGTTGGAAATGATAGTGGAGATTATTTAGTTATAAAACTCTCACAACCACAACCCTTGCTAAACCCATTAATCACAAGAACCCATGCAAATGTTTATTGCCATCTAATAATAATGTCAGTTAGGCCTTTTTTTTTTTAATTTCAAAAAAACTGAATTTTACAGATAACGTTCAAAATATTTGTTATAATTTTGTTTGTGACTCTATAACAACAGAGACAGTATGGTTTTAGATATTTTTGAGAAAATATTTACATGTCAGCTACTCACACTGTTGGAAAGCAAATGCCCAACACATAAGTCACACATAAACCTTCTCAATTCAACCCTGCTTACCAAGTATTCTGTAATACACCATCTACTAGCAAAGATCAGTCTCTTTTTCTTCCATAAAAGTCTTCCTCAAGATAATCCTCTGGTTGTGGCTGCTCTTTTCCAATCTCTACTGATTACAATGCTGGGCTGGAAAAGCCCAGGTTATTTCATGGCACAAATTCTTTCATGTAGCTTCTCTAATCTGCTCTACCAGGCGAGCTGTTTATGGTACCAGGCCATCTTTCCAAGAGCTTCTGTTGGCTTACTTGAGATCTACCTTAGTTTCATAGTTTTCTGATTAATCTTCAGATATGACAGTCTAGTCAGAGCCCTTTCCAATAATGAGCATTTCCAATTTCTGATGAAATGCAACAGGTATTATTATTATTATTATTATTATTATTATTATTTTAGAGAGGTTTTTGCTATAGGGCGCGTGTGCTTACCAGAAAGACAGAGAGAGACAGACAGAAAGTGAGAAATCACCCCCCGGGGGGCATGGCCATACCTCAATCCCTTCTCCTCCATTCTCCTCTCAGGATCTTGGGCACTCACGCACATGTGTCCGGCGTGAGTTTAAGCCACCGGGCCCAGGACTCAAACTGCGGTCGACTCCATGGGGGTCCAGAGACATAGCCGTTATGCCAACTGCTGGTCCCGCAACATGTATTATTAAACTTATGCAAATAACCCTTCTGCCACAAAATAAGAATACTCCCAAATATTTTCCAATTTTAGAGGGGTCAGGAGGGATGAAAAGTTTATGTTTCCATTTAAAGAAACAAATAATAAGAAAAAAATATTTTTAAAAATTGCTGAACCTATCAACACCTCGAAAGAAAGCAAAATCAAGATACTGGGTCCAGGACTCAAACTGTACTGTTGGTCGTGTGGAATCCAGCCACCTTAACCACCACACCACTCAAATTGGCTCAAACTTGAAAATGTTTATCTTTTCTTTTCTTTTAGGTTTTTGTTATAGGTACGTGCACTCACCAGAGAGAAACAGAGTCACACACAGAGAGGGAAAGTGAGAAATTACTCTTCTGGGGGAATGGTCACACTGCAATCTCTTCTCCTTCATTCTCCTTTCAAGATTTTGGGCATTTGCACACTCCTGGCATGATTTTTCAAGCCACTGGGTCCAGGACTTAAACCGCAGAGCCAGCTATGTGGGATCCAAACACCTGAACTACCACGCCACCTCATGGTCCCCAAACCTGAAAATCTTACACGGAGTTATTTGCAATTAATTTACATCTAATCAGTCATTTTGATAGTTTAATTGACTATAATTAATTCAGAATTAGGTATTTTGAAAACTTCATTGGATAAAACACCATAATAAGGTTGAAATTTGGTAAAATTTTAATGTTAATTTTACTGTGAAAAGTTTTTTAAAAAGAATTATTTGTTTAGTTTTATTTGACCAGAAAGAGAGAAAAAGTGAGAAAACAAGCCCCAAATTGTGTTTGTCCATGTGGAGGTCAGCACCCTAACCACCATGCCACCTGCTGGCCCAAAACGTTGTTTTTTTTTGTTTTTTTTTTTTTTTTTAGAGATTTTTGCTATAGGGCGTGTGCGCTTGCCAGACAGACAAAGAGAGACAGAGAGACGAAAGCAAGAAATCACCCCCCAGGGGGGATGGCCACGCTGCAGTCCCTTCTCCTCCAGTCTCCTCTCAGGATCTTGGGCACACACGCACACACGCCCGGAGTGAGTTTTAAGCCACCGGGTCCAGGACGTGAACCGCGGTCCACTACGTGGGAGTCCAGCGACATAGCCATTACGCTAACTGCTGGTCCCCCAAAACATTTTTAATAAGACATACACACCCTAGTTCAAATTTGTGTCTTAGTGTGGATTTACAAATTTACTCTAGATGTCCTGAGCCAGGAATATAATCAAGTTTCAGATAGGTTTGTGGCAGGTTATTCTTTTTGTTTTTTCCTTTTTAGTTCGTTGTAGGGTTTGTGTGCTTGCCAGAGAGAGAGAGAAAGTAGAAATCACCCCCCAGGGGTGATGGCCACAGTGCAATCCCTTCTGCATTCTCTGCTTGGAATTATGGGCACACATGCACATTCACCTGGTGTGATTTTCAAGCTGTTGGGTCCAGGACTTGAACCACACAGTTAGCCATGTGGAATCCAGCTGCCTTAACCTCCACACCACCCAATACTAGCCCAATACTGCCCATTCTTAATTCTCATATGAGTGTAGCACTTCAGACGAAATGTTAAATCAGTGAGTTTCTGCTGTCTGTGGAACTTAATGAATTAATATTTTTTTTCAGACTTCAAGGAGTGATAAATGAAATTTAGAGTCATAGGATATTGATATGCTATTTATGGATTAATTTTTTAATGAATAAATTGTGAACAATAGATTATTAAATGTTGACTTGCTGGTATAAAAACTGCAAGAATAAAAGTAAGTTCTCTAGCTTAATAAAAAACACAGTGAAACCTCAATTTAACTTCTTTGTGAATCTCATTTAGTAGGTTTTCTTTCTTTTAAATGCTGTATAGTAATTATACAGGGAACCAGCAGTTAGTGTAATGGCTATGTCGCTGGACTCCCACGTAGTCGACCGCGGTTTGCGTCCTGGACCCGGTGGCTTAGAACTCACGCCGGGCGCGTGTGCGTGCGTGCCCAAGATCCCAGGAGGAGAATGGAGGAGAAGGGATTGCGGCGTGACCATCCCCCCTGGGGGGTGATTTCTCGCTTTCTGTCTCTACGTCTCTTTCTGTCTGTCTGGCGAGCGCACGCACCCTATAGCGAAAACCTCTTCAAAAAAAAAAAAAAAAAAAAAAAGAAAGAAAAAAAAAGTAATTATACATATATCCTTATGAATGATGATGCCATTAGCCAATCATCAGAAGGGCAAGCATTTTAGGATTTGATTTCTATAGATCTTTTCATCCTAGTCCAACCAGGAGTTCTTATAGGCAGTTATGAGATGGCCATTTGGGATGTAAAGTATAATCTATTGGCATAGGACTAGTAAATATACAAAACACTGACTTGAACCACACAAACCACAGACACACACTTATTCACTCTTTTGTTCGTTCATTCATTCATTCATTCATTCTGCTGCTATGTACTGATCCTTATTTTAGGTACTTCTTTACCAGCCTTTACTTTCTTTTTTCTTTTTTGGAGAGGTTTTTGCTATAGGGCATGTGCACTCACCAGAAAGATAGAGAGAGACAAAGAGATAGAAAGCAAGAAATCACTCCCCAGAGGGGATAGCCACACCACAATCCTTTCTCCTCCATTCTCCTTTTGGGATCTTGGGCATGCACGTACATGCGTCTGGCGTGAGTTTAAGCCACTGGGTTCAGGACTTGAATTGTGGTCAGCTACGTGGGAGTTCAGCGACATAGCCATTACTCTAACTGCTGGTCCCATCCAGCCTTTACTTTCAACATGTAAAGGCTGTTAAAGAAGGATGAGCCTTCTCATCCCCTCCTTGTAAGTGGCCTGAGGTGATCTTTGAAAATGGTTAGCAATTCACTTGACCCAGAGAACCCCACAAAATCACACAAATCAAGAGTTTCAGATATTCATATTTACTTTAAGAACACACATGAAACTGTCCAGGCTGTCAAGGGTATGCATATGGAAAAAACCACCAAATATCTGAAAGATGTCACTTTACAGAAGCAATGTGTGCCATCCCACTGTTGCAGTAGTGAAGCTGGTAGGTGTGCCCAGGCCAAACTGTGCTACACAGGGTTGGTGACCCAAAAGGATTGCTGAATTTTGTTGCGTAAGTTTAAAAATGCAGAAAGTAATGCTGAACGTAAGGGCTTGGATGTAGATTCTCTGGTCATTGAACCTGTTCAGGAGAACAAGTCACCTAGAATGAGTCATTGCACTTAGAGAGCTCATGGTCAGATTAACCCACACAGAATCTCTCCCTGTCACAATCAGGTGATTCTCACTGAAAAAGAGCAAATTGTTCCTAAACCAGAAGAGGAGGTTGCACAGAAGAAAAAGACATCCCAGAAGAAACAAAAACTTACGGGAAGGGAATGAATTCAGCATAAAATAAATGCAGATGAAACTAAAAAAAGAGAGAGAGAGATAAGCCTTCTAAGAACACAGAGAGGGAGCATTGTGAAACAAAGCTGTAAAATATGCTATGGTTTATAGTCGTGTGTGAGAGACGGATATTAATTGAGTAACACTAGTAGAATAACCAGTGTAAATATCTAGTGGGGACATATGGTCAGTCTGAAGGCAAGGCCCTTGAACATGTTCTAGGGGAAGCATGAAGGGGTAAGGGACCAAAAGTGGTGCTGTGGCTGAGTCCCAGAGAGGGAAAGGAAAGGACTTCTGGTACCTGGTGAGGCTAGAGGATGGACAGGGGCAGACATTCAAAGTCTTGGAGGCAGAGTTAAAGAAGAATTGTAAGCAAGGCTGTCTTAGGATCAGATTTGTGAGAGACAATGGCAGCTTGAATACTGTAGTCGTGGTGGTGGGAGAAGAAGGAGTTTGAAGAGCTATTTAGAAGACAGAGTGGACAGAACTTGATTATTGAGTAGATGCTAGACATTAGGGAGAAATAAGATTGAATGTGATTTCTAGGTTTGTGGTTTGAGAAAATGGATGAATGCTTTGCCATTTACTGGGATAGGATATACTGAAAAAAGACCAGGAATGGAAAGATAGATTATGCAATTGGTTTTAGGCATGTTGAGTCTGCAGAACCTTTGAGATGGTCGGGAGGAAATGGTCAGGCAGATAGTTGGATAGGCTGGATATAGATAACTATCACGCTCTATATCCTTACTGTCTAGTATTTTAGCCACGATCTACAGGTGGCCATTTACATTTAAATGAATTAAAATAAAAAGTTTAGTTTTTCAGTTGCACCAGCCACATTTCAAGTCCTGAATATTTGCATGTGACTAGTGACTTTCACATTGGACAGTGCAGTTCTGGAGCCCAGAGAACAGTCTGGGTGGAAAATATAAAAAACAGACATGCATAGCTGAGGTTTGAGAGTGTCTCGGAGAGGGTTACAAGTAAAAAGAGGAAACGGCCAAGACTAACACTCAAGGACCTTCAACGTGCAAAGGCTGGTAAGAAGAATGAGTCTTCTGGGGACTAGCAGGTGACATGGTGGTTAAGGTGCTGGACATTCCCACATGGCCCACCATGGTTTGAGTCCCACCAGTCCCAGACCTGGGGGCTTGTTTTCTCACTTTTTCTCGCTCTCTCTTTCTTTTTCTCTATGTCTCTCTCTGGTCAAATTAAAATAAGTGAATGAATAAATAAAATTAAACAAATAATTCTTTCCAAATTTATTTATTTATTTATTTATTTATTTATTTATTTATTTATTTATATAATGAGCCTTCTAAGGACACAGAAAAGAAGTCAAGGATAGGAGGAAAACTTTAAGAGCTTTGTCATAAAAGTCAAAGGAAAAGAATGTTTTCGGAGGAAGGGATGAGAGAGAGCTAAATGCTTCTGAAAGGTCAAGGAAGATGAAGACTGAAAATACTTACTGGATCACTGAAGTAGAGGTCGTGGTGACTTTGGCAAGAGCTGTTTTGGAGGAGGAATGGCACTGAGAGGCAGACTAGATAAGTGAGGAGGAGGTGATGGAGAGGGAACCGACAACAGAAGATAAGAAATCATGAACTCCTTGTTCCAGGAGTTGCCAGTAAAGCAAGGAGCTACTCAAGCCAAGTCAAACTACAGTTGTATTTCCTTCCTACCTTAGCTACCTTGACTGGGCCGAGCAAAGGCTTGGTGACCATATTAAAGAACATTCTTTAATATGTTACAGTAGAGGGGCCAGCAGGTGGTGTGGTGGTTAAGGCGCTGGAGACTCCCACGTGGCTGACCACGGTTTGAATCCTGGACCTGGTGGCTTGCTTTCTCGCTTTCCCTCTTTCTCTCTGTGTATCTCTCTCTGGTCAAAATGAAAAGGAATAACTACGGGACCAGCAGTTAGCGTAATGGCTATGTCGCTGGACTCCCACGTAGTCGACCGCGGTTCGAGTCCCGGACCCGGCGGCTTAAACTCACGCCGGGCGCGAGTGCGTGCGTGCCCAAGATCCCGAGAGGAGAATGGAGGAGAAGGGATTGCGGCGTGGCCATCCCCCCTGGGGGGTGATTTCCTGCTTTCTATCTCTCTGTCTCTCTCTGTCTGTCTGGTGAGCGCACGCGCCCTATAGCAAAAACCTCTCCAAAAAAAAAAAGAAAAAAAAAAAAAAAAGGAATAACTAAAATGAAATAAATAATTATTTAAAAAATATGTTACAATAGAAAACAATTGAAGGTTTTTCTTTTTTTTTCTTTTTATTACAGGTTGAACATCCCTAATCTGAAAATCTGAAATTTGAAATGCTTCAAAATCAGAAGCTTTGGATGACACCACAAGTAGCAGATTCCATGCCTGACCTCATGTCATCAACCACAGTCAAAACAGTGCAGTGCAGAAGCATATGAAGTTACCTCAGACTACGTGTGTAAGGTGTATATGAGGAAACATAAATGGATTTCATGTTTAGACTTGGGTCCCACCTCCATGACATCTCACTATGTAGATGCAAATATTACAGAATCTGAAAAAACAATTCGAAATGCTTTAAGCATTTCAAATAAAAGATATTCAACCTGTATCTGGAGCCCAGAGCATACACAAGAAGATAGAAAAGTATAGTAAACCTTTGTGTACTTCTTGTCATCTGGCTCTAATATATCTTTCAACCCGCAGTCCTGCCCCATCTGTCTCCCCCCATTTACTTTCTAAAATTAAAAAAAAAATGCTATAGTGTGTACTTACCAGAAAGAGAGAGAGAGATTGAGAGAGAGAGAGAAGGCACCCCCCCTGGTGGAATGGCCACACCACAATACCTTCTCTACTCCTCTTAGGATTTGGGGGCATACACACACACACACACACATGCACACACACATGCACACGCACACACACTTGGCATGTTTTTTTTTTTCAAGCTGCTGGGTCTGAAACTCAGACTGTGCAGTTGGTTATGTAGGATCCAGCTGCTTTAACCATCACACCACTGGGACTGCCCCCCATCCCCTTTGACAGGAGAGGTGTTTTGTTTTGTTTTGTTTTGGCTTTTGTTTATTTCTTCTGAGAGAGAGAGAGAGAGAAAGGGAGCGAGAACTCCCAACAGGATCTTGATGCCTCTATCCACCTCCAGCCTCCACAGCCAGCCGGAGATCATGGGCATATGCAAGCCCGGAGTACTCAAGGAGGCCCCTGAGTGTGAACCTGGCCCCTTCCCAAACAGGCCAGTCTCAGAGGACCGTATTTTACCACTGCGCCACTGTCCTGCTGCTGGGCAGGAAAGTTTTAAGCATGGGAATGGAATCACACTTGTGTGAGAAAGATCATTCTTGCTGCTAGGTAGAACAAGAGTCAGCAGATTTCCAGACAGTAAATATTTCGAGCTTTGCAGCCTCACAGGTTCTATCACGGCTACTCAGCTCTGCTGCTTAATCTGGAAGCAGCCCTAGACAACATGTAAAGAGACAAATGTGACTGTGTTCCAGTACAACCTTATTTATGGACACAAATTAGAATTTCATATGATTTTTCACATGCTACAGAATATATTTTTTTCTTCTTTTGATTTTCCCTTTCGTGATTTAAAAAATGTAAAAGACATTCATGCTCACAGGCAATCCCCAAACAGGCAGAGGGCCAGGGTTGGCCTGTAGGTAATTAATTCCTAGGGGAGAGAATCAATTGGAGGGGAAAAAAGATGCAGGAAGACATGCCTGAGGCTATTGCAGGAGTCAGGAACAAAATCTTGCTGTACTTAGCAAAGAGAAAAGAGAGCCAGGTAAGCAATTATTAGATACCATCCATTCTGCATTTACTGAGGCACAGTGTTAGATCTGAGGGTACACAAATGAGTAAAAAATAGTTTTTGCCATTGAATTTACTTGGGAAGACAGATGTGTTTACTATGTCATGTGGTGAGTTCCATAAGATGGTAATATGGAAGGTAGAAACAGCAAACATGACTTTGAAGGGTGATATTTACGAAGGAACTCGAAAGATGAGTAGAGGTTTGCCATACAGGGTAAGGGGGGGAGGTATTTAAAGTAGAAGTGAAAATTTGAGCAGACACAAAGAGGTTTGAAAAACTAGCTGGCTCTCTTTATTATTATTATTATTATTATTATTATTATTTTCTTTTGAGTACTGCTAGCAAGGGGAAAGCAAGAGAGAACAAAGGACATTTGTAGGCTAAAAACCTGTAATAATGAAGGATCGGGGTTTTCCAGAGGGAAGATAATTGGTGGAACACAGTCCTACATGATCTAAGCCCTGGTAACATCTATCTCTCTCCCCACTGCCCTGCATGTTCACTCAGCTCCAGGCACACTAACAGTTTTGCTATTCCTTTACCCCCCCCTTTTCTTTTCTCTCTCTCTCTCTCTCTTTCTTATTTGACGAGAGAGAGAGAGAGAGAGAAAGCCACCAAGTCCGGGACTCAAACTGCAGTCGGCCATGTGGGAGTCTAGCGCCCTTAACCACCATGCCACCTGCCAGCCCCCTTCACTATTCCTTTGAGACACCAAGTACAGGACAGCTACAGGCCCTTTGCCCTGGCTGTTCCCACCACCTAGAGCCTGATTCTCTCCCTCTCTTCATTCCTCAGATGTCTGCTCTGTCCATCCAATCTAAACAAGATTCTGTTCTGAGATTTACCTACTTGCTTTTCTTTTTTTCTGCAAAGTTGATTTATTTCATGAGAGTGAGATGAAATGAGAGAGAGAGAGAGAGAGAGAGGAAGACAGCACCTTCCATAGGGCCTCATGCTGTTATCCCCTTTCTAGCCTTCCCAGATAGGACATGGGTGCACGAGCACCCCAGGTATACAGGTGCACTAGGGGACTGAACTCATGAGCTTCATGGATTCAGCATTGCTAAGCAGCATGTTCCCACTGTGCCACTGACTGGCCCAGTCTCTTTTTTTAAAATAACATCTACTATTACCATTCATTGTTTGTCTCACATTCTCCCTTCCCCAAATATGAGCTTATGAAGGCAGAGTCTTTATTGCCCCTGGAGTCTAGAAGAGCGTGTGGCAAAACATAGGCACACAAGAAACGAGTAAAAAATTACCTACCAAAAGGAGTGGAAAGAGGGCCTAGAAGGACCCACGATGAGTTGTGGGTGGAGGTGATCGTGCAGGAGTGTAAGCCCAATAGCCTCTACTTTCTTGGCTAAGGGGACAAAGACTAAGGTTTGGGACGTCTTTGGAAAATGGGAGCAAGAATAACATGAGAAAGAAGCTGGGGACTTTGAACTCAAGCCAAACAGATAATGAACTGTACCATGCCGAGGGGTGAGGTGAGGTCCAAAAGAGAAAACAGCTCCTCCCTCCTCGGCTTGTGATAATTTATCTTTCTTGGAGTGGAACATAGAATTACGGGGTGGGGAGAACCCAGTTGGGGCTCCTGAAAGAATAAGCAGGTGGAGGTGAGCGTGAAGAAAAGAGACTTGGGAGGGATCATGCAGCCCATCTGAGAGCACATGTGAGTGGTGCGGAATCTGAGGGCATGAAACCAAAGCACAGACGAGGTTTCTTTGGTGTCATGCTTCTAGGATTGAAAAAAAAAAAAAAAGCCAAACCCTCAACATAAGCATACCTGTGATTTTGGCAGCTGGGAATTTTCAATTGGCTGCAAGTCAGTTTCAGGACAGATTGCCAGCTGTTGTTCCTTTCCCCCTCTCTTCCCAGGGGCAGGGCATTTGTGAAAACAAGCAATAAAGAAACAGACCTGGATTGTCTTATTGTAATTCTTCTCTCCTGGTTTCTGTTGTAATTTTATTAGTACATCAGGGCTCATGCTAAATAGAATCTACTTCTGTGGGCAATCAGTTTTCAGAAAATAACAAGACATGCTTTTTGTTGTTTCTGAGAACTGGGTGAGTGACTGATCTTCAGAACTGTTTTCCTGGGTGATTGTGGATCATGATACCTAAGAGTGTTTTTGAGTCTTCTTTGAATGCAAGAAAATAATGAAAACCAGTAGAGTATGAGGTAGGGTTTTTGGTGCACAATAGCTTCTTTATGAACTGCAGTAAGAAATCTTACTTTCCACAAATGTGCTTAAATTTAGGATTAGAGTTTTATTTTTATTAAGAGTCTGCACATTAACATGTTCTAGGCGAATTGCCTCTTCCTTGTACCTCGTTTCACTCATGATTGTACCCATTTCAATTTGCAGCAACTTCCATCTTTCAGGTCAAAAATTGTGGGCTTTATTTCTCTCTCCTCTCCTCTCCTCTCCTCTCCTCCCCTCCCCTCCCCTCCCCTCCCCTCCCCTCCCCTCCCCTCCCCTCCTCTCCTTTTGGGATTTTGGCATGCATGTACATGCCCTGGGATGTTTTTCAAGCCACAGGTCCTGGACTCCAACTGCAGTTGGCCATGTGGGATCCAGCCGCCTTAACCACTACCCACCTGCTGGTCTGACCACCCTATTTAAAATTGTACCTATAATACACATAATTATTAATATACTTAGCTATTTATTTTATTGTTCATTCAGTTTTTGTTGTGCTTATTAATGTATCCCCAACACTTAGAAAGCCTATCACATGGTAGGAATTTGATAAATATTAAATGAATTTCCGTACTTAACTCATGATAATAAAACAACTAGATTTCAAAATTCTAAGCGACATTAGTGGGACACAGAAATGGTTTATTACTTGTTGATGACGACGTGTATAGTATTCTCAACTGGACTGGTCTGTGAAGTATTTCATGTGGGGTAAAGTCTTTTTACAAACAAAATGACAAATAGTTACTGAATGTTTAAAAAAATAATTGGAATAATAATAATAATCTGGAAAAAATAATGAAAAGCTATTTGATGATGATGAGGAGGATTTTAATGTCTTTGTATTGACTGATATGCAGGGTATTCCTTCTGGAAAAAATGTCATACACTCTAAAGTTATGTGATTCACTGTAATATAAACAAGATTATGAAAATAATAAATTAAATAAAATAAATTCTAAGTGAATTAGCCATAATTTAATATTTCCAGATATAGTGGCTGGGAGGGTGCAACAGGGAGTTTGACGGAGATTCTGGTAAGGGATATGTGGAACTAAGAATCGCCTATTCTTGAAGCTATTCCCAGGTGCTCTACTCCACCTACCTTTCCAGAATCATGCATGTAGAAAGAAAAAGTGTTCCTGAGCGTGCATGGGCAGTTTATTGGAAACAAGGCTTCCTGGAGTCTGTCTCCCTGGAAGCTGAAGTGGCCCTGACCCAGTTCAGAGGCTCTTTCTCTGCAGCGCCTCTGCGATTTCCCTAGGCCTCAGCTCCTCTTCCTTGCAACGGAAAGCACCTGCCAACCCCGACCTCGTGTATGTGAGGCTGTTTGAGGTGTTCTAGGCACTTTTCAGAGGTGCAATATAGCAGCTGGAGAGCGCCTCCGCATGCTGCGTCGCGCATTTTTAGGCTCCCTTTTTGTTTTTGTATTTAATATACATAAAACCGCTTTAGACATTTTCAAGTGTTTTTTTTTTTTTTTTCTTTTTTTAACATTACAGCAAGTTGCATATTTAAATTAGAATTTGGATCGAGGCAGTGAGAAAAAAGGCGAACAAGTCGAGCGCCCAAGGCGCCGAGGAACACGCAGCGGCCGCCGCTACCCGCGATTCTCCATTTTGTATGGACCGGCGGGTTCCGCCGCTGCGGGGAGCCGGGTCGTTGGCCGCCCGGCCAGGGTTTCCCCAGGGCCCGCCCGCCGGCCGCTCCCCGCCCCGCCAGGCGGAGGGCTGGGTCCAGGCGCCGGATCTTGAGCCCACGGTTCAGCAGGCCAGGAGCTCAGCTCCGCTACCCGCGCGAGTCGGAACGGTTACACTGACCGCGGCAGCTCGAGCACGCTCGACGTCTCTTTCCCACGACGTCTACCCGAGGCGCCGCCTTCCACTGCCCGCTCCGCTAGGAGGTGCGCGCTCGAGCCCGCCGCGCGCCCTCGGCCGCACGTTCCTCTCCAGGCGAAGAAAAGGTTGCCGCGCCCGGCGCGCGTCCGCCGGCCCCGCCCCCGACGCGGGCGCGCGCACGTCGCTCCCGCGGCCTCCCCTCCCCCAGGCGGGCGGCGCGCGGCGGGCGGGGTCGGCGCGGGGGCGGGGCCGGCGGGCTCGGCGGGGGCCCGGCCCGGGATTAGTTGGTTTCGGAGAGCGGAGGCAGCCCGGCCGTCGCGAGCGCCGAGGAAACAAAGCCGCGTCCAGGGGCCCGGCGGGGTGGGCCCGGGCTCGGGGGTGCCCGGACCCGCGAGGAGGTTCGACACCGCCGCCGCTTCGCAACAGGTCCGCCGCCGGCCGGGCGGCCTTGCGCCCCGCTCTCGTGCCCGCACTCGCGACCCTCTGGGCGCCTCCGCTCGGCCCGGGCCGCGGTCTGGCCACCCGCTTCGATGCGGTTCGGGTCCACCATGATGCCGGTGAGCGGAGTCCCGGTCGGGGGGCCGGCCGTCGGGTGGAAGTGTTTGGGGTCGGGCCAGGCGCTGGTCCGCCCCCTCGTGCGGGTCGGGGCGGGAGGCCGCGCACTTCGGGGCCCCGGCCGCGGTCCTCCCGGAGGCCTCCTTCCCGGCTCTCCGCCCCACTTCCCGCGGGGGCCGCGGACGGGCCCTCCCGGCAAGGAGGGTCCCCCAGCTGCCCCCGAGTTCGAGGAGCCGCCGGCGGGGCGGCCGCTCAAACTTTAACTCTGACCAGGTCCTGACTTTTTATGCAGTTCTTGAAGGTCAAGACTAGGGAACCTTGTTCTTTGCTTTGTCTTTTTTTATTTTTTTCCTTCTTATTTTTTTAAAAAAAGTTTTTACTGGAGTGAAACATTCATACTGGACAGGGTACCTTTGCTTTATTTTTAATTGAATTTCGATCTTGCTCTCGGCGCTAGCAGCCAAGTCACTCTATCTCTTTGTGGAAAGTGCTTTTTAGTAAATGCTGCAAAAGTTTTAGGTGGCAGGCAGACGGCCGTGTCTGGCGCCCCGTTTCTTCCAGCCGGATTAGCAGGACCGCTGGAGAGGGATGCTGAGTTCTGCAGGAGCTCCGAAGGCTTTGGACGTGGCCTCCAGGCCACAGGTGAACGGCAGGTTTCGGGCTTTTCCGATTCGTCGCTCTCCTTCACCCATCGCAGAATCCGGAGTTGCGGTGGCTTCTGCGGAGTTCAGCAGGGTAGCCCTTCGTGGAAGTTGTGCTTGCTCCTCTCACTGAAGCGGGATCGGTGTGCCAGTCCACGGTGTTTTCTTACGGCTGTATTTGTTCAAACAAACAACTCTATTTTTATAAGATCTGTGCAGTGGAGTGATGACAAAGTTTTGTTTGCAACAGGCACCACGTTGTTGGCTGTCCCCCTCTTTGTGTCCTGGGAGGACCCCTAAACTTTTAACATACTGGACAGACATAATTTATTGTAATTGGTAATTGGGTTTAGGTGGTTTGGGATATTTTGCCCTGGCCGGATTCAAGGAATTTCAAAGGACTCATAGCATCTTGTATCTTATTTTTGTTTAGTACCTGGCGATGAAGTCATTTGTGAGGTGAACGCCGGATATGGAAAGGTCTACTGTGGTTAAGGGTGAAGGATTTTGGTATTAGGATCTTTATTCTGTGAATTTACAATTTTCTGTCCTGAAGTAACTTTTGTAGGTTGTCTGTGAATTTTTTTCCTGAAAATAGGAGCAAGAGAATAAGTATTGGTTGTTGTATTATGTTTTTTTCCTTAAAGATGGGTGTTGTAGCCTTTGGGGTTTCTTTAAAATGTAGGGAGGGTTTCTTTCTCCCAACTGCATACGAGATCATCAGAAATCGTAAGTTATATGACTCTTGAGAATAAATACAGTAGTATGGTTCTTTTGCTTACCTATTGGTGTCAAACTAGAAATTTATTTATTTATTTATTTATTTATTTATTTATTTATTTATTTATTTTTGCTATAGAGTGTATGTGTTTGCCAGAAAAAGAGACAGAGACAGAGACGGGGGGGGGGGGGGGTGGGGGGGGGGAGAGAAATGGCCACACTGCAGTCCCTTTGCCAGAAAGAAGTAGGGGGGATGGCCTCACTGCAGTCCCTTCTCCTCTATTCTCCTCTTGGGATTTGGGCAGTATGCAGACTGGAATCTTTTTAAAAAGATTTAATTTTATTTATTATTATTACTACTACTGTTATTTTAAAATTTGCTGTAGGGCATACATGCTCATGAAAGACAGACATCAGATCCAGGACTCAAACCATAGTCAGCCATGTGGGAGTCCAGCGTCTTTAACCCCCACCCCACCTACCGGTCCCCAGACTAGAATCCTAACACAGACCCAGCGTGATGTAGCTGACTGTGCACCAGCTTCAAAGTCAGATTGTTTGCCCAGCATACCTTTAGTGACCACAGGCACTTAGATATTTTTCTTAAAATGATTTGTCCTTCAGTTTTACCATCTGTAAAATGTAGTTGGTATTAGTACCCAGCTCTAGAGTTACTGTTTATGAACGAAGTGATTAGTACAGTGTCTAGCTTGAAATAAGTACTAGATAAAAGCTTTCTTGAATTTGCAATCTTGGTTAAACCAGATGTTTTTATGCACGTAGTACCTAAAATTATTAAACAGTTTTTCATATGATACCCTCATATATGCGCTTTTTATATTGTAATATTTTGGGTACATGAAAATCTGTTTTCTCAAATCTATTTTTTTAGCTTTTAGTATGCTTGGATTTTCATTCCAATCTGAGTGAGGGTTTTTTAAAAATATTTTTTATTACATTTAATCACATATATCTTTACAGTGCACATTTTTTTTTTTTCAGCACGAACACCACTCATATCAGTCAAGACAAAGACATTACTATATTCATTATCATCAGCAATTAGCTTCTCATTTTTTGTCAATTAAATGTACTTTTACTTTTTTTTGAGAGAGAGATTTTTGCTATAGGGGGTGTGCACTTGCTGGAGAGACAGAGAGATAGAAAGCTAGAAATCACAACCCCCTGGGGGGGATGACCACACCACAATCCCTTCTCTTCCAGTCTTCTCTCGGGGATTTTGGGCATGTGAGCACAGGCACTCAGCATGAGTATTAAGGCACGAGGTCCAGGACTTGAACCGCTGTTGAGTACGTGGGAGTCCAGTAATATAACCATTACTTCATCTGCTGGTTCCCTGAGTTTTACGGTATTTTACTTGAAAAATTCTAACAAATTTACGTAGAAAAGCATTATGCTTAATATGAAGAAAGAAAAAAAGAGTGGGGCCAGAGGTGGCGTGATGGTTGAGGTGCTGGATGACTCTGCGGTTCAAGTCCTGGACCTGCAGGTGTGCGTGCCCAAAATCCTGAGCGGAGAATGGAGGAGAGGGCTTGTTGTGTGGCTATCCACCCCCACTGAGTTTTCACTTTCCCTCTCTGGTGCACTCAGTGCCTTATGGGAAAAAAACTTAAAAAAACAAGCAAACAAAAAAAATGACATAACAAAATTTACCATTTTAACCCTTTGTAAGTGTACTGCAGTTCTTATGCATAGTACTTGTTTCATTTTTAAAGGCATTCCAAAGAT
The DNA here is from genome assembly GCA_026018925.1 of Tupaia tana. Classification (NCBI taxonomy): domain Eukaryota; kingdom Metazoa; phylum Chordata; class Mammalia; order Scandentia; family Tupaiidae; genus Tupaia; species Tupaia tana. The sequence continues at coordinate 134,563,126 of JAKSZU010000007.1, forward strand.
AAGTTTGCTGTTTAGATTGCATTCGATTTAAAATGTGCAAATAAATTGTGTTCATGTATTTTCTCACCAGATGGTACAGAATCAAGTGGTTTTCTTTTATGTGGGTCATGAAGTGATAATTGGACCTGAAACCAGAATGGAAGATGCATTTTAGTAAGCTGTCTAAAAATAAGCAGTCATGCTGGAGATTCACAATAGAGTTAATGATAGGTTACTGCAGAAATGGGGGTGATAATTACTCTCATTTTCGGATACCTGCCATGGTTAGTCTCTCTGGTTCTGTGATAGTTCAGCAAACTAACTCATCTTTCGTACTTGCCACATTCTTACTTTTCTTCACTGAGAAAGGGGCTATTTGCTCTTTGGGAGAGTAGCTTTTTAGTGACCCACTAAATGATGACATCTGGTAGGACAGTATTGTCAGTACATTTGTATTGATTATCAAATACATTGTATTTGCTTATCAAATAAAGATGGGAATTATTAAAAGAAAAACTCCCGGTCATTTGGAAAGTATTTTAATTATCTTTTAGCCATGACTTTCACTATCTGAAGTGTTATATTTAAACAGAAATGTACTTTTATGAAAGAGGTAACTCTTAAAAAAGCATTTATTGCTGTTTTCAGGTACTAGTTTTATAAAATTTTCTGTTTGTTTCTAAAATGGTAAATTAAGAAAATTTACTAGGGACAGCAGATGGTGTGGTGGTTAAGGTGCTGGACTCCAATATCGCTGACCATGGTTTAGTGTAGACTTGATGGCTTGAAAATCACTTCATGCATGTGTGTGTGTGTGCGTGCGTGTGTGTGTGTGCGTGCCCAAAATCCTAAGAGGAGAAAGGAGAAGAAGGGATAGCAACATGACCATCCCCGCCCACCCCAGGGGGGTGTTTCTCACTTTCCTTGGTTCTGTCTCTCTCTCTCTCTCTCTCTCTCTGGTGAGCACACACGCCCTTTGCCAAAAACTTTGAAAACAAAAGAAAATCTACCTATAAAACTACACACAGTATTTGGCAGGGCCACATGGAAGGCCAGAGGGCATTTATTTGCCTAGTTACTTAACAGTAGGAGATGTAATATAGCTGGTGTATCTGTCCAGCTTATGGGGGACATGTTCGTATCTGTGCTGCCCAGGATGCTAGTTACCAGCCCTCTGTGCTACGGCACTTGAAGTGTGGCTAATGGATCAGAGGAACTCAACTTAAGAAAAAATTAATTGTATTTAAATAGCCACATGTGCCTGGTGGCTCTGGTATTGACAGTGCAGTCCTACTAGATCTCATATGTGACGTTATACAGACAGTATTTTCAAGAATATAATAGCTTCGGGACCAGCAGTTAGCGTAATGGCTATGTCGCTGGACTCCTATGTAGTTGACCGCGGTTCAAGTCCCGGACCTGGCAGCTTAAACTCACGCCGGGCGTGTGTGTGTGTGCACGAGCCCAAGATCCCAAGAGGAGAATGGAGGAGAAGGGATTGCGGCGTGGCCATCCCCCCTGGGGGGTTATTTCTCGCTTTCTATCTCTCTGTCTCTGTCTTTCTGGCGAGTGCATGCGCCCTATAGCGAAAACCTCTCAAAAAAAAAAAAAAAAAAGAATATAATAGCTTCAACTAAAAAGCTCAGTTGGACTGATCGTGGTTTAATTTTAAAGTTTATAGTGTTTTTATCTCTCACTGCTGCAGAGGCATTATAATTATTTCTAGTTATTTTCTTATTTTCTTTTTTTTTTAAGAATTATTTTAAGTTTATTATTTTTATCATTAATATTTTCCAGTTTGATCAGAGAGAGAGAGAGAGAGAGAGGAAGTGAGAAAGCAAGCCACCAGGTCTGAGACTTGAACCGTGGTTGGCCATGTGGGAGTCCAGCGCCTTTAACCACCATGCCACTTGCCAGCCCCTCTAGTTATTTTCTGACACTATAAAACAAAATGTGATTGTGCTTCTGTGTTTAGGAGTCAAGGACAAAAATGTATCTCCTTTAGCAGTTTGACATCTGGGCAGAATATATATTTCTTCCTTTTAAAAAATATTTAATTTCGTTTATTGTTATTATTTTTAATTTGCTCATTATAGAGAGACAGAGAGAGAGGGAGAGGGAAAATGAGAAAGCAAGCTACAAGGTCTGGGACTTGAACTGTGCTTAGTCTTGCGGGAGTTCAGCGCCCTTAACGATGACACCACCTGCTGGCCCTAAAATATATATTTATAAAAGTAACTGCAATTTAAGCAGCTCCACAGACCAATAGCTTAACTTCTGCTTAGATACTTGGTTACTCTCAAAAACCTGATTTTATTTGCATGTATTTTCCAAACTGAAATTGTGTTTAGAAACTAAAAATCTTTCAAGTTACGGATTTGAAACACTGGGTTCATATGTGATTATACTGTGTTCCCAAAGAGTTCCTTCTTGTTGAGTAATAATGTAGCTTATCAGATTTGGTTCCAGAATAAAATTTAGATTAGGTGCCTAAAGATAGGTTCTTAGCTTTATAGATTATTTATTTTTTTTTGGTAATTCTCAAGGGTTGTTAAAAAGATCTTCTATTTTTGGGACCAGCAGTTGGCAATATGGCGATGTTGCTGGATTCCCATGTAGTCGACTGTGTTTCGAGCTCGGACCCGGTGGCTTAAACTCACACTGGGCGCGTGTGTGTGCATGCCTAAGATTCCGAGAGGAGAATGGAGGAGAAGGGATTGCAGCATGGCTATGATTTTTCGCTTTCTGTCTCTCTCTCTCTCTTGTCTTTCTGGCGAGTGCATGTGCCCTATAGCAAAAACTTTTCAAAAAAAAAAAAAATAGATCACCTATTTTTAAAAATGTGCAACAATATCTCACATTGCATGTGCTGTAGCTAGTTTTATAGCCTTGTGACTTTGGCTGTATTAATTAAAAGCTGAAACATTTTAAAACTTATATTTTAACCTGTTTTAGAGAAACTAGATTTAGTCTTTATAAAGAAACTTAGATGAGCATGTGTGTGATTGTGTGTATGTTTTTTTTTTTTTTTTTTTTTTTAGTTTTGCTTTAGGGTACATGTGCTCACCACAGAGAGAGAGAGAGAGAAAGGAAAAGTGAGAAATCACCCCCAGGGGACTTAACCACATAGAAATCCCTTCTCTAACATTCTTTTTTTGGGAGAGAATTTTGCTATAGGGCGCGTGTGCTTGCCAGAAAGACAGAGAGAGACAGAGAGACAGAAAGTGAGAAATCACCCCCCAGGGGGGATGACCACGCCGGAATCCTTTCTCCTTGATTCTCCTCTCGGGATCTTGGGTATGCACGCACACGCGCCCGGTGTGAATTTAAGCCGCTGGGTCTGGGACTTGAACCACAGTCAACTACATGGGAGTCCAGTAACATACTGGTCCATTATACCACTGGTCCCCCTTCTCTAACATTCTCCTCACAGGATTTTGGGCATGCTTACACACGTACCTGGTGTGATTTTTTAAGCCACTGGATCCAGGACTCCAACTGCACAGTTGGCCATGTGGCATCCAGAGCTTTAACCTCCATGCCACCAGTTGGCCCTCACCTGTTTATATTTTTAAAAATAACTTGGAATTTATTTATCTAGCAGGGGCATCAGGGATCATTTTTTCATACAGTTCTTCAAGGAAGAACGGTTTTTCCTCTCCCTTTATTTCTATTTTTCCTATGGCAGATAGTAAAAACAAAGAACCAAGACTTAATTTTCTGGAGTTTTTAAGGATACCATAGACCATAGTGTGTATCACACTCCTTAAAAGATCTACAGCTTGTTTAACATTGGTCCTTTCTTGAGTTTCCTATGTTGTCCAGCCACTCTTCAGCTCAAATAGGATAACTGCATATCAATATGTGTTGGTATGTGTATTACAAACCTCTCACCAGTTATCTTTCCAACCAAACATCTCAAAGAATGACAAGGGGATGTAAGAGTCGAGGAGTCCAGAATGTTCTTTCAAGCACACGCCACTTAATCTAGTCAAACATTATTAAAATATTTTTCTTTCTTGAAGATGTGCTGAGTACTGAGTAAAATATTTTTCTTTTTTCCTTTTTTTGGTTTAATTTATTCATGATAGAATATGCATGCAGGAAAGATGAGGGTTGGTGCGAGAAGAAATGACACCCTGGACAGGGTCTCATTATGCTGTGATCCCCTTCCCTCAATCCTCCAGCTAGTCAGGATCTTGGGCCTGTGTGCACACCCCAGTATGGTCCAGGTCAACCAGGGATCTGAATCCACAGTCAGTCATATAGCCCCCAGCAATGAGGTTTAGCACCCTACTGGCTGCACCACTGTGACCTGGCAAGAACATTTTTCTTTAATCAGATGTTATTGGAAAAGAAAACATAGATGATGGCACAGTATTTGGAATGTATTCTTGGGTTGGAGTGGCAGGTGAGCTGTTCAGGTTCTGCACATTGTTGAGACAAGACACAGAGAAGTTCTGGACAGTAGGACATCCTTTAGAAACACTACATATTAAAGAGGCAGTAATTATTAAAGCATTTTCACACTGTCTTATCAAAAGAGAATTGTCTTATCAAAGAAATGCAAGTTCTACATACTATTAACTGATGGGCAGGAAAAGGAGTCCTACAAACTTACCAACTGTGGGCATTTTTATCTGTTTCCTATATAAAATGTATGAGAAACAAATTATTTGCTTGGATAATAGAACCAGATTTTTAGTGAAAATGTTCATTTGGCTGTAAGTACAGAACTTTCACTTTAGAAATACATACTTCCATTGTTTTTTTAGAAACAAATAAATTTCAAATGTTTTCGACCAAAAATCTCTTAAGGCACAAGCAAAGAAAAGTAATAGAAAACCATAAGGAATAAACAACTATAGAGTCCCAATATAAACTACTGGTTATAATGATTAAAAAATAGCTAAGGACATTTACTGATCTTATACAGTACAAGGAGTAATTTATATATAAACTAGGGTGGGCAGAATCCTCGCCGTCTGATTTCTGTCTCAGGGCAGGTGAGGAAGCCTTTTCCTAGAGCACCTTTATGTGCCTAACACAGTACCCAGTGGTTTAGATTGGTCATCGCATTCATTCTCGGATTTCACTGTGAAATTGATCTTCCTAGGCCAGCAGGTGGCGTGGTAGTTAAGGGCACTGGATTCCCACATGGCCGACTGTGGTTTGAGTCCCAGACCTGGCAGCTTGCTTTCTCACCTTCCCTTTCTCTCTCCCTCTCTCTGGTTAAATTAATAATAGTAACGAATGGAATTAAATAAATAAGTAATAATTCTTTAAAAAAATGGTCTTCCTATTCTTATTCGAGAGATAAGGAATTTGAAACTCAATAGGGTTAAATAATTTGCTCCTAGTTACCAGAAAAAATGAGATTTGAGCCAGATTCTCCTGCAGATATACACACTGCTCAATATGGCAAACGCCTGGGTTAGAAAATTTTCATATACTTGACAAGATAAACAGTGGTCATGATGTTCTTTTGGCTAATGGTAACTTCACACACTGCTTTTCACAACATATCTATAACTATTCTTGATGTAGAAATAAAAAGGGAGACATCCTCCCTTATTTAAATCCAAGCTGGATGAGAAGATTGGTAAATGGTTACCAAGAGTCAAATGATTCAGAGGTGGTTATCTCCCTCTGGGCAGAGGGAACATCTCAGCAACTCTTATTTGTATTTATATCCCGTCTTCTCATCCTACTGTAGATCTCAGCTCTTCCACATCTGCTGGGAAAATGTGTGTGTGTGTGTGTGTGTGTGTGTGTGTAATAGCTAGCTTTTGTGTGAGTGGTGTTAGATAATCCTTTTTCTTGAGATGATGTCTTTAAACAGGGCTTGAAAGTGCTGACATAGAAAAGGAGGGGCCAGAAGTAGAAAACGTGTGTGGGAGCCGAGGGCAGGAAGGGTAGCGTACGTGGTGAGGTGGCCGTCATTTTCCTTTAGCAGTTTCCAGGACTTGGTGCGGTGCGGAGGTGGGGGTGGTGGCACAGCGCCTGCTCTCCCTGATTCAGGGCTGGCTGTGTAACAAGGAGCGGAGGTTCAGTTCAGTCGTCAGATGCATTTGCTGGAAATCAGTTAGGAACTGACTTTGAAGAGTATCATGTTAAATCGCTCTTCTTTGTTCTTCCCCATTAACCTGTTGATTGTTTTGGGGTTGGACCCGTTCAGCCCCTTTTAAGTGAGCATCTTCTGTAACCCAGGCCCTATTCTAAGTACCACTAAATACAAGAAAGAATGCATTTTCAGGGAGCTTAACCTTTTGGAGCTTATTAGGAGATTTGTGAGGGGGAGACAGAAAATAAACAGGAAAGGAAAACAGAGTTCACTGAGATTTAATAAGATTGTGACTGGGATGGCTGCTGTGGGTCGGATGTTAGGGAAGAGACGTTGCAGCTGAGCATGACTGACAAGAGGCTCCCGTCTCAGGAAGTTTTATGGGAGGCACATTTCACATGGGCCCAATTCCTTGGCCACCATTTTCCTCTAGCAGTTCCCAGCTGCTTGCCTGGCACAGTGAGTGTGGAGGCCTGGAGGCTGGCAAGGCCAGGGCTTTGGGGCGGTTTGGACGGTGGCAAGAGCTGAGTTAGAGTAGGCGGCAGAGCGGCCCAGTTGCGGCACAGTTGCTTTCTGTGAGGCTGATCCCCATGGAAGGTTCTGGGTGTGCTCAGAGGAGTCCCTGAATGTATCAGGCACACACATGCCCGTGATCTGGGACTGACTGACAGGCTCCAGGTGGGTCTCGGCATTGAAACTCTTGGGGATGCTGTCTCATGTCTCTGTCTCCTCGCTGTATCTCTTGCTCATGGGAGAAAGAAATAGCGACTAGCAGATAGATTTTCCTGGGCCAGGGGAACAGTGTAGCTGGCATGGGAAGGGATGTGAAAGCCTCTGGAGCAGTTCTAGGTGGTAAACACGACACAATCTGATGGATGAGAAAAAGCGCACTCTTGCTGGGTGGAGAATGGATGTTAGAGGTGCCAGAGTGGAAGACGAGGGGAGATGGGAGCAATGGGGGAGGCTCAAAACACCACTGTAGGACAGTTAAACCACTGAAGATGAAGACAAGCGTGGTTTTACCACACTGAGGGCCTCCTAGTTGACTGTGAACTCAATCCACACAGTTTGTCACCTGCTCTAGTAACTTGCTCTCGTGACATTCCAAGGCCCCAGGGGTGAGAGAAGAAACGGTGACACTTAGCCAGGGATGAGAATTAGACCCAGGCAGGAATGATAGAGGATCAGCTCCTTCCTGTAGGACTGAAGAAGAACCAGACTTTTTATAGCATCAGAGACCCTTGAAGAGCTACACAGAGCAGTTTAAATTCAGGCTTGAGAGAAAGCCTTCTGTCACAATGTTCTGTAAAACCCAGTAGGGCATATTCGGACATATTAAGTGAAGGAAGCCATAACTTTATAAATGCTTTATGACATTTTTATTTTCGACTTTGTGACCATGTAGCCCTTGAAGCTTCTGATGCTTCCACCTAAAATTTCCTTGACCTTTTTATTTTTAATTAAATTAGTGGCATCCTCGTTTCCTTGACAGCGCGATCTAGAAAAGTCAAGTTAGAGCTGACTTTAATTCTGGAAATGGTCTCTTTCTTTTTAAAGAAATAATCTCTCCCTCCCTTTTTAAAAAAAAGAATTATCTATTATTATTGTTACTATTATTTTTAAATTTGCTACAGGGCACATGCTCTAACTAGAGAGAGAGAGAGAGAAAGAGTGAGAAAGCAAGCTTCTAGGTCTGGGACTCAAACTACAGTTGGCCTTGTAGGAGACTGGCACCTTAACCACCACGCCATCTGCTGGCCCTAGAAATGGTCTCCTTTTTTGTGGAGAGGTTTTTTGCTATAGGGCGCGTGCATTCGCCAGAAAGAGAGAGACAGACAGAAAGCGAGAAATCACTCCCTAAGGGAGATGGCCATGCTGCAATCCCTTCTGCTCCATTCTCCTCTCGGGATCTTGGGCATGCACACACACGTGCCCGGCTTGACTTTTAAGCCACCGGGTCCGGGACTTGAACCACAGTCAACTACATGGGAGTCCAGCGACATAGCCATTATGCTAACTGCTGGTCCCTAGAAATGGTCTCTTTATGCCAGTGTTTTTCTACCAGATTTAGGGGGATAACTGCTCATTTGTGCTCTATGTTGGTAACTCTTTTAAAAAAGTGTATTGGTGTCCTGAAAAGATGAACCATTTTGGTTACACTTTTAGAGGTGGCTAGGATCCTGCTGTGGTTCCGTGTGTTGCTCACGTGGGCAGAGCCCTGGGCACCTATCCTTTGCTTCCTCTCTTCCATCTCCTTCTGTAGCTGTTTAGTCACTGGGGTACACTAATCTCCTCCTCCAGTCTCTGCTTTTCCCACTTTCTTGCCTGAGGGTTCCAAGGCTCTCCTTATTTATTTTCTTACCTTTATTCTCTAGCCCTTCAGTCATCCAACACACTGCTTCCCTGGTGGTCTTTCTGCAGTAGCAACTTAACAGAATTCTTCAAGACTAACTTGTGTTACTTAAAACATAAAATGTATTCTTTTTTTTTTTTTGGAGAGGTTTTTTTTGCTATAGGGCGTGTGTGCTCGCCAGACAGACAGAGAGACATAGAGACAGAAAGCGAGAAATCACCCCCCAGAGGGGATGGTCACACCGCAATCCCTTCTCCATTCTCCTCTTGGGATCTTGGGCACGCACGTACACGCGCCCGGCGTGAGTTTTAAGCCACCGGGTCCGGGATGCCAACCGTGGTTGACTACGTGGGAGTCCAGCGACATAGCCATTACGCTAACTGCTGGTTCCCAAAATGTATTCTTAGCCAGAGACAAAGTTCCCTTTTATCTAGCCCTGTGAGTTTCAGCATTTTTGAATCAGTGATATATTTCCATTCCAGAATTTTTAGCAGCTCAGTGGAACTTACAGAAAGACTCGGAATACCAATCAAAGGACCAGCAGGTGGTGTAATGGTTATGCAGCTCCCATGCAGTAGGCTGCAGTTTGAGTCCTGGACCCAGTGGCTTAAAACTCACATTGGGGGGCATGCGGGTGTGTGCCTAAAATCCTGAGAGGAGAGCGGAGGAGAGTGCAGACATCCTCTCGGGAGGCGAGTTTTTGTTTCTCTCTCTGTGTCTATAGCTAGCCCATGCCACATAGCAAAAATCTTTCAAAAAAATAAAAACAAAACCAAAAAAACACCAGTCAAGCTGGCAGTTAAAACATGGCACTGACCTGGCAGAGGGGTAGTGTGAGCGTCTCCTCCTGTGCTGACCCCTCCTCCCATGGGCCACTGCACACAGGGAGGGCTGCCTGCTGACTGTGTGCGTCAGGGCTCTGGGGCTTAGGATGTCCACTCTCCTCACTTGCAGCAGCTTGTTCCCAATCGCATGTTGCTCTTGTGACTTGCTGTACTCCATCAGATTGTCCTGTGTGTGTGTGTGTGTGTGTGTGTGTGTGTACCCTTAAAACAAGTTTTATACATTGAAGATTTTTGTGACACACACGTGGCTCATGGATTGAGAATTAATTTGTCTCTCCTTGCTCAGCCTTGTCTAATCCACCTCTAGTTTTCAGCAGTTCTGGAATTGTGGTTGTGACAGAGGGCTGGGCTTACTTATGTCGCTATGCCTCTGCCTAGGTGGTCCTCTTCCGCAGCTTGTCTTACTCATCCATCAGTTTTCAGGTCCGTGGCACTTCCGTGAAGCCCTCATCTACTCCTTGCAGGGCATTAGGTGTTTTCCTCTCAGCACTGAACCCTGTCTCATATGGCATGGTAATTGTTTGTAATGCCTCTTCATTGTTCTCTAAGCCCTTTGAGGGTGTGGACCATGCCTTTTCGTCTTTGTGTTTCTAGCATTTAGCACAGTGTTGACACATTGTGGGGATTTAATAGATATTGTTTGGGTGAATAAATGAATATGCCTATTTCGGGTTTTCTTTGGTGATGATAGTTCTTGCCCACACTTTCACACAAAGTGGAAGGTAGAAAGGAAAGAACTAGAAGCAATGGATTGGTTATACACAGCATTATGGATAGATCTTAAAAAGAGAGTGCTTGGTGAATAAAAGCAAACAGAATGGAGTAGCATCTCAGTGCGTTTGTGGAAAATAAGACATGGGCCCACAAAGCACAGCGCTCAGTTTAGGATAAAGCTTAAACAGTTGTGGAAGGGGAAGCATGAACTAATATATATTTTAGATCTTTCACTTTATTTGATATGATACATAAACAAGCAGGGTAGCCTAAGGAATTGCTTAGAGGATGTACTTGGAATTTGAAACCTACCTAAATTCATCTCAGGGGTATTTGGAAAGGAGAGGAAAGATTTCTTCACATATCCCCAAGTAAGCAGAATGCTTTGTTTTCTCCATTTGAGACATTGTCTAGCTTTGACATTTTTGCAGTAGCTCCATGTGTTTACAGGTAAGAGTAGATGTTTTTTGATGTGAACATACTATTTGTCAGATTCTTGTCCCCTGTTAACTTTCCTGTCTTCCGTGGAACTTTGAATCCCCGAGTCATCTTATCAGTTCAGTTGAACAGACATACGTTGCAGATTTCCTCTGTGTAAGATTTTAGGTGGAGTTTTTTGGAGAGTGGTAAGTAAAGGAGGAGAAAAACCAAAAGGAAACATGTACGAACCAATGCCTTTGTTGTGAAATTTATAGATAGGTCAGATTACACAGGAATAAGAATATCTACAGGGTAGGTGGCTGTCAGAGAGGCACAGAGCGCTTCCTTCTGGCTGGAGGACAGTGTGCACGTACTTGTGCGTGTGCACGCCCAGAGGAAGATTGGAAGGAGTTTTATGATCTTTGAATTGTTCTAGAAGAATAGGGATAACTTCAACACTAAGGGATGGGCTATAGGGAGCAGAAGTGAGGAAAACTACTTTGGGGAGAGAAGTAAGGAAAAGTGTGGATTTCTAAATTTTCTTATTTGAAGCTGTAACTGCAGAGCAGATAGTCTACAATAAGTTTTAAATTGTGATGTTCTGATAGTGTTATTGATTAACTATTGGTATTATAATAGTTAATATACACTATACAATTAATATATACTGCTATTGTGTGTTAGTGAAACAAATGCTATACATTATTATTATTATCATTATTTAACTTAAGAGAGAGATTTTTGCTATAGGGCACATGTACTTGCCAGAGAGATGGAGAAACAAAGTGAGAAATCACCCTCTGTGGGGATGACCACTCTGTAATCCCTTCTCCTCCATTTTCCTCCTGGGATCTTGGGCACACACGCAAGTGGCTGGCATGATTTTCAAGCCACTGGGCCTGGGACTTGAACTGTGGTCGGCCATATAGGAATCCAGTGATGTAACTGCTACACCACCTGATGATACCGATGTTATTTTATTTATTCTTTCAGGTTTTTAACATAGGGCTCATGTGCTTGCTGAAGAGAGAGAGTGAAAGTGAGAAATCACTCCCCCAAGGGGGAATGGCCATGCACACTCCCTTCTCTTCCATTCTCCTCTTGGAATTTTGTCACATACGCACACTCACCTGGCATAATTTTCAAGCTGCTGGTTTTGGAACTTGAACTGCAGTTGGCCATATGGGAATCCAGTGTCTTAACTATCATACCACCTGCTGGCCCCAGTGCTGTACATTATTTATAGCAAATTACTTAGAAATATAGCTTTGGAACCAGCAGATGACATAATAGCTAGTTGCTGGACTCCCACATGGCCAACTGCAATTGGAATCCCAGACCCGGAGATTTGAAATTCAAACATGTGTATCTGTGTGTGCATGCATGCCCAAAATCCCAAGAGGAGAATATTCCCATTGCCTAAAACCTGCTTGTATAGTAGATGCTCAATATATTAATGGATGAACGAATGAACGATATTGAAATCAGCCTGGAGGTAGAATTGAGAAGACAGAACCATAAACTTATTTAGAGTGATTGGCTTTGATAACTGTAAGTCTTAGTGTAGAGATGATTGTTATCTGTTTACATACATTAAATGGTTGTTACTAGATATTCAAGATCAGCAGGCTATTTTTGAGAAAACATTAATTTTCAGTATGTTATAAATTTTTCATTTAATTAAAATAACCACTTTATATTTGCTGTATCTTTTTTCCCCAAATGTTGATTGTCTCAGAAAATGTCTAGTCTAGATAATATTGAATGACTGGCTAGGATAACCCATGTATGATTACCTTTTTAAATTTTTTAAGGATTATTTAATTAATTTATTATTATTATTATTTTCACATGAGTTTTGCCAGAGAAAGAGAGAGAAAGAGAGAGAGAGGGAGAGAGAGTGAGAAAGCAAGCCACCAGGTCCAGGACTCGAACCATGGTTGGTATGTGGGGATTTCAGCACCTTAACTACCACCTGCTGGTCCCATGATTACCATTTTTTTTTTTTTAACAGATCATTCAAATTGGTATCGAGATTTCATGTGTTGATTTACAAATTCTAACTTGCTCTATAAATAGCAAAAGGAATGGTTTGTGCTGTGAGAAAAATTAATTAGATGTGGTTTGCTTTAAATAAATTCAATGTGGCTGGTAGAAACTGATGGACTGTTCTTGAAAGTATGCCATGATCGGGCCAACCAGTGGCCTGGTGGTTATATCAGCTAGATCTCACATGGCCCACTGTGTGGTTTGAGTCCTGGAACGGCAACTTGAAAGACACACCAGGTGCATGTGCATTTGTGCCCAAAATCCTGAATGGAAGGAGAAATGGAGGAAAAGAGATTGCAGCATGACCATTCCCCATGGGGAGGTGCTTTCTCACTTTCCCTCTCTCTCTGGTGATCACATAGTCTGACAAAAATTTTTAAGAAAATAAAAGCGCAATGATAAAAAGTGGTAGGTACATTTAGCGTAGCAGTACGTTTAATATCACTGAGCCTTACTAGCACATTGGTAGACAGAACTCGTGATAATTGATGAAGATTTTAAAAAGCAGCTTAATGGCTGTAAGATTAAACCCTAAGTGGGAGAAACAGCTCAGAAAGCATAATAGGCCTTTGTGCAAGCAGTGTAATGCAGTTGGAACCCATCATCAGGAATGCTGGGGAGTATCTTTCAGGGAACAGATTCAGAGTTGTATTGTCTACGTGGCTTTGAGGAAGGCTCTGCAGAGGCCCCCGTGAGTTGTCCACTCAGGTACTGGGGAGGCAGGCTGGCATCATGAGCAGCACACTGCACAGAAGGAGGGCAGCCCGGCCCACAGCAAGGGCAGAACTCACCTGAACTACGGAGTCATGCTGGCGAGCAGACGGCACCGTCTGTGGGAGCGGGAGGTGGAGGAGCCCAGACTGCGTCTCGTTTCTACAGCCCTTCCACTGTTGGAAGCCAAGCTTGGAATAAATGTCTGAGTCTGAGAGATGGAAGGAACCTTTGGGGGGCTAGCAAGTGGCATGAAGGTCAAGCTGGTTGGGTCCCAGTTGGCTGACTCTGGCTTGAGTCCTGGATCTGACAGTTTGAAATGCGTATGTGTATGTGCATGCCCAGAATTCCAGGAGAATGGAGGAGAAGGGATTTGAGGTATGGCCATCCCCTCTGGAGGTGATTTTTCACTTCCCCTCTCTCTGTCTCTCTTTATGTGAGCTCATGTGCCCTTATAGCAACCCCCACCCCCAATAAAGAAGCTTTGGTTGATGTTGCTAGGTTGCTGTTTGTTAGTTCAGTCCCTTTTCTATTCATGATGTTAAGAGAGGCGTTTTTATGCCACCATGTTATAGGAAGCCTAGTGGCACCTTCCTTTTCCAGGAAGTAGTCTGGGCCTCTCTTCATGGGAGGAACAACAAGTATGAAAATGAGGTAATAATTGTACATTTATCTCTCCACAGAGTTACTATGAACCACAGAAACCATCCAGGCTTCTCTGAAGTCTCACTACTAGTGTAATGGGGATGGGTGGGAAGTATCCTGTGCATTGCAAATTTGAGGAGGGTTTATATTATTCTTTTTACAGATCACGCATTTGTCTTTAAGAACAATTGTTCCTCCTTCATATTCTTTCTTTCTCTTGGTAAACCTAAGGGATTTGAACATGTTATTGTAAACCTTAATTTCCTTTCTGTGACAAGGAACATCTTAATCTTACACTTGTGGTTCCTGCTTCCTTTCTGTGGAACTTCACATGATTTTAAAAATCAGATGAATAAACTTTTGCCTCTGATTCAAAGTTCATTTCTTCTTTTTTTTGGAGACGTTTTTGCTATAGGGCGCATGTGCTCGCCAGACAGACAGAGAGAGACAGAGAGACAGAAAGCAAGAAATCACCCCCCAGTGGGGATGGCCATGCCGCAATCCCTTCTCCTCTCCGGATCTTGGGCATGCACGCACATGTGCCCGGCGTGAGTTTTAAGCCACCGGGTCCAGGACGTGAACCGTGGTCGACTACGTGGGAGTCCAGCAACATAGCCATTACGCTAACTGCTGGTCCCTCAGAGTTCATTTCTTATAAATGCCCAGCCAGGTTTCTTTTTTATATTTCCTCTTGGAAAGACCTTTCAAATTTTAGTATGAAATAATTGCTCTTTGAAAATGAATCATTCTTATGTCAATGCCATAATGTTGTAGTTACAGTGAATACATGTGCAGTGAAAACAGGACTCTTAAAAATAAATCTGTGACCCACTCTTTTTAAGTGAAAATCATCTGTGCCCTGGAGTTTTTGGCAGGGCAAGTCTGTTTGGATACGGCTTTGGCACTGATTACTGTGCAGGGTGTGTGGAGGGTGCCTGGCACAACTTAATGTAAATAGTGTTTTATCTTTTCCTGAATTTTCTTTCTCCCGAGATTAGTCTCTGTAAAAGGTACAAGTAAGTAGCAATCATTATATTAAGTGTATTTTAAAATTGTCAACTGTTGTAAAACTATTTTAACATTGAGGTTTAGAAATTTAGAAGTCACATCTGTATTGCTCTCCTGATACCACTAATTTATTTTCTGTGTATTTAGTACTGGTCAGTTCAGATGTGCGTGTGTGTGTGTTTTTAAGAATCAGTTAATTTTTTTTTCACATGAGTTTTGCTAAAGACAGAGAGAGGGAGAGTAAGAAAGTAAGCCACCAGGCCCAGGATTCAAACCACAGTAGGCCATGTGGGAAGTCTAGCACCTTAACCACCATGCTACCTGCTGGCCCCGTGTGTGCGTTTGTGTGTGTTTGTGTGTGCGCGCGTGTGCATTTGAACATTTTTCTTCTCATGACAGAAAGACACAGAGATTTTTTTTCTTTCCATTTGTTTAATTAGATATGGTAAGTGCTGTTTTGAACGAAACAATGAATAATGATCTTTTTTTGAAATTTTCGTTTTTCTTTATTCTAAAATGTTTTAGAATCAGATGCTGGAAACTTATTAGATATAACTTTTTTAATCAGTAAAGTTGGTAGGCTCAAATTATTGTTGTCTGAAGGATTTAGTTGCTAGAGTAGCCTCATATTTTCCTTAAGTAAGGTTTTTAGTATGCTGATAAAAACCACTTCACCCAAATGAAAGCACCACCACAACAAAAACCTTGCTTCATCTTGCTTTTGTTTTATTATTCAAGGAATTAAATTATGTTTTTGAAGAATTCCTATATTACTTTGGAGTGTAGTAGATTTGTAAAAGAAAGGTCAAAAGAAGGATATCTGTGTCTGTGTTTTCTCATGTTAACACGACAGGTAGTTAACCAGCTTTCTCTTCTTTCGTGTAAAGGGAGATGGGAATTGCTATCTATTGAAGAAAGGCCTGTGTTTCACTTTCTCTATAAAATTTATCACACGAAAGCTCCTTACTGTGGCCAGAATATAAATTAAGATTTGAAATAAGTGATAGTTCCCTGTTTACGGCTTGAGGACATCACTATGTCAGTTACTTGAAAGAATGATTGTGGGGCCAGACAGTGGTGCAGCAGTAAAGCATGAAGCTCTGCAGGGCAGTCCTATGTGGGAATGATCCTGGCTTGAATCTGAAGATCTTCCTAAGTCTGCCAGACATGTGCTTGCTGTGATCCAGGGCTGGCTGAAAGCCGGAGGTGGATCATGGCATCAAGATCCTGTTGGGGGTGCTGTGTCTCTGGACACTGGTGCTTGGCAGGCTAAGGCCACATGGGAGATCTGGGTTCGATCTCTGGCCCACCCTGAAAAAAAGCAGGCATGATAGTGCATGCCTGTGGTTCCGGGTACTTGGGAGGCTGAGGCAGAATGATCGGGACATAGGGAGACCCCTGTTTCAAAAACAAAAGCAAAACCCCAAAACTCCCAGCTCTCATCTTGAGATAAAAACAAGTCAAACTATTCCCTTTACTCTGTCTTCTTCCATCTGTGCTTTCATTTTCTTTGCCTTGTTTAAAGCAAAATGCCTTGGAAGAGTTATCTGTGCTGTGTCTCTACTAACTTCCCTTAGGATCTTTAACCTGTTCCAGTCAAGCCGTTATCCCCATTAATCATTGTCTGTCAAGGCAATCAGCCGCCTCTGTCCACCTTGTCAAGTCCAGTGATCAATATGCAGCCATTATTTCTTAGACTGCTAAGCTTTATTTGACTCAGTTGATCATATCTTCCTCCTTGAAATTCTTTCTTCATTTGGTTTCTGAGACATACTCCTCTTTCTGTTTTTTTCTTTCTTTTTTTTTTTTTTTAATTGGTGGATCTTTCTCAGGCCCCTTTGCTGGACCCTGCTTTGCTGGACCCTGGTAGTCTGAGACCTTGAGTGGCTTAGGGCACTTGCCTCAGCTTTCTTTTCTGTCTCTAGCCATCCCCGGTTCTCATCCCATCTAATGGCTTTAAGTGCTTCTGCGTGCTCACTTCTTACCTACATCATCCTGTTCAAACTTGTACATTAACCAGCCTCTTCAAACATCCATTTGAATGTCTGATAGCTATCTCGGATTTAACAACCGGGCCCCATCTTATGGGCCTTCTCCAGCCTGCTCCTCCTTCCTCAGCTCAGTAAATTGTACCATTTACCCAGCTATTTAGGCAACAAATCCAGATTCACTCTTATTTTCTCTCCACTTTTGTATCCCACATCCTGCCCATCAAGCAAGTCTTGTTGGCGCCAACTTTAAAATACCAATATAACTCTCATCCAGCCATTTTCACCACCTTTCCAATTACCTGCAGTCCCTGCCACCATCCTGCCTCATCCCATGTGCTGCATTTACCTCCTAATGGGTTTCCATGCCTGTCCCCCTGTTGTCTGTTCATGTAGTAGCCAGGGTGATTAAAAAAAGAATAATCACTTTGCCACCCTGTATCAGAATCTTTAAGTAACCTCTTTTTATTAATTGAGATAAAATTCATTTCCATAAAATTCGCCATTTTGAAGTGTGCAATTCAGGGGTTTTTATGCGCAACTATCACTACTCTCTACAAGGATATTTTCATCACTTCAGAAAGTAGCCCTGTGCCGGTTAGTGTCCATTCTCCATCTCTCCTTCCCCCAGCTTCTGGTTACTGATCTCCTTCTGTCTGTAGTGGTGATTTGCCTCTAGGGGCCTCTAAGATTAAAATCTAAAAATCCTTGCTCTGGCCTTAGACCGGGCATGTGGATTCCGGACTAGCAGTGTCAGCGCCACCTGGGAGCTTACTAGAAATGCAGAGTTCTCAGTTCCCGTCCCAGATACATGGACTCAAAAGCTCTTAGGGGGAGACCCTGCAGTCTGTGTTCCACAACCCTCGATCCACTCGAAATTTGAGAACTGCAGTCTTACATGGTCCAGTCTCCACTTGCCGCTTTAGAAAGAATCTCCTATAATCCTTTTCTCCTACTCCCTCTGCCTTTCCCACAGATGTGACAGTCTCCTTCCCCCATCAGGGTCTTTGCATTCACTGTTTCCTCTGCTTAGGCCATTCTGCTCCCAGACCTTAAGCTGCCTGTGTCCTCGTCATTTTGATGGTTGTTCAGGAGCCACCTCTGATTGCGTAGAAGTTGAAGTCATGGCCTTGAGTGTGGGAAGGGGGCCCTCGAGCTGAGCATCTTTTGTTCGCCCCTCCAGATGGATTCTGCACCCTCTGCCACCCTCCTTGGTGCTCCAGGATTGACTTCTGTAATCGGCACCCGGGGCTCCCCTTGCCAGCTGCTTCTAGATGGGTCTGTCTGGGGGCAGTAGCAGGAGTAGGTAAGAGAGAGGGAGCTCAGGTGGGGTAGTTATTCCTGGCACCTTCCCTGTGACTTTGTCCTGAGCTGCTGTTTTTTTCTATACAGCTTTCTCATTCTCTTTGAATTTTGTATTGTATGCTGTGTAGTTATTTAATAAAGATGATTTCTGTAGTAGGAGCCAGGCATACAGTAGTAGGTGATCTATAAATACTGAATGAATGAAAAGAATGTTGGAAAAGAGGTAGGATTGTAGCAGGATGTGAGCTGAAAAAATGAGACATTATACTCTTAACTCAGGGTCTATGAGGGGGTCTTCCAGAGTTCATGGAAAATGTGTCTTATGAAAACTCTACATGGATTTCAAGATGTTTTCATACCAAAATAACCTCAAACTTTATTTCTCTTTTCCATGAAGTTTTTGGATTCCCCTCTTAACAGCCGTGCCATATACTATATACTATATGCCATACCTCTCAGCAGTACCTGAAACAAAACTTCTAAGTGCTGAATGTACAATACTGAACAAAGACAAAGCCCTTGGCTATGTGGACCTTACATTCTAGTAGAGAAGTCAGACTAGGGACCAGCAGTTAGCGTAATGGCTATGTTGCTGAACTCCCATGTAGTCGACCACGATTCGAGTCCCGGACCTGGTGGCTTAAACTCAGGCCAGGCGCGTATGCATGCATGCGTGCCCAAGATCCCAAGAGGAGAATGGAGGAGAAGGGATTGCAGTGTGGCCATCCCCCAGGGGGGTGATTTCTCGCTTTCTGTCTCTCTGTCTCTCTCTGTCTTTCTGGCGAGCGCACACACCCTATAGCAAAAACTTCTCAAGAAAAAAAAAAAAAAGAAAAAAGAGAAGTCAGACTATATAAATGTGAGCTAAATAAATAAATACATGGTATGTTAGGGACTGACTCCGCTCAAGGAGAGAAATAAAGCCAGGGAGTGAGCTAGGGTGTGTTTGTGTGTGTTTGTACTTGATGTTGGAATTTTAGGTAGGGTGGCTAGAGAAATCCTCTCTGAGAGGGTGACATCTGAGGGAAGTGAGCTATGCTGGTATACAGGAGCAGCATTCTGACCAGAGGAACAGCAAGTGCAAAGACTCCCAGGTGGAGACCAGCCTGGTGTGTTCAAGAATCAACCAGGAGGACATTGCTAGAGCAGAGGGAAGGGGTGGGTTAGAAGGAGATGCGAGCTGGAAAGGTAAGACGGCAGGTGTTGGTGCGGCTGATCGTGGGCTGTGCAGGCTGTGGCCAACTGTTGCTGCCCTTTACTCGGCGCCTGGTGAACACGTTAAGTGATGTTGGGTTGTCTGAAAAGTCACGACACATTTTTGCATAGAAAGATACATTGTGACTTTTCTGATGACTCAGTAGTTATTGGGGACTTAAAGACTCATATTTTGAAGATGAAGAGAATGATTTTTAGAGAGGTGATGTTGCTTCCGTAAGGTAGTCTAACTAATTATGAACAGATCTGGAGTTTGAACCAGATTTCTAGCCTGAGAATCCACAGGTATGTCATGCTACTGGCCCAGATCAGGGACTGTTACTGTAATTGAGCTCACGATAGAGTTATTTGTCATTTGTGGGAGGGAGAAATGGTCACCATTCACACCAGTATTAATCCTTCGGGAAAATTAACCATAAATAGAACACGGCTCTCATCATCATTATTTGTAATTGTAATTTTTAAAAAGTGAACATATTGGGGGGCCAGCAGGTGACGTGTTGGTTAAGGCATTGGACTCCCACATGGCAGGCTGCGGTTCGAGCCCCAGAATTGGTGGCTTGCTTTTACTCTCTCTCTGCACAAATTAAAAAATAATAATAATAAAATAAATAAATCTGAAAAAAAGTGAACCTTTTGTTTTTTCAGGAAGTAAAAGACCAGATCACTATTAAAGTTTGGATTACTGTACAATAGTTAAGTACGAAGCATTTCATAATATTTTCCTACTGTAGAGGACAGCTAAAAGACTAGAAGATAGAGCTGGCTGAGTTGCACAGTGGTAATGGTCTGCTCATGCTTGTTGGATCTATGTGGAAGATTGTGCGTTTGGTTCCTTAGTCAACCTGTATGTACTGGCATGTACTCCCGTAATCCTGGCTGACTGCAGGGCTAGAGGAAGGCCTGTTGAAGATGATTTTGTGTGTGTGCATGTGTATGTGCATCTGTCTGTCTGTCATGCTTACTCATGGCAGAAAGAAAGAAAGAAAGAAAGAACGAACGAACGAACGGACGGACCGCATAGCTTAGTGGTTAAAGGGGTCAGATAGATCCCACATGACTTACTATGGTTCAGATCCTGGCCCCAGCAGCTTAAAAATATGCTGGTGCATGTCCATACATGCCCACAATCCTGACGGGATGGAGAAATGGAAGAAAACGGATTATGGTGTGACCATGCCCCATTGCCTCTTTCTGTCTTTCTGTCTGCTGCATGCATATGCCCTTTTAACATTAAAAGAAAGGAAAGGAATAAAGAAAACAACTTTTTAAAAAGATTAGAGGATAGATTAGAAGAACATAATTGTACTCTGACCTTCTCTTTTCAGTAGCCAAGTAAATCACTTCTCAGTCTTTTTTTTTTTCTTTTTTCTTTTTTTTGAGAGATTTTTGCTATAGGATGTATGCACTCACGGGAGAGAGGGAAAGACAGAAAGCAAGAAATCACTCCTTAGGGGGAATAGCCATGCTGCAATCCCTTCTTGTTTTAGGATTTTGAGCATGCACGTTTCCACACCCAGCGTGAATTTTAAGCCCATGGGTTTGGGACTTGATTAACTATGTGAGAGTCCAGCAACATAACCATTAACACCATCTGCTGTTCCCTTTTTCTTCACTGATAAAGAAAAAAGTAATACCTGCTTTGCTTATCTGAGAGCTGATTTAAGCTTCTGATACAATGTGTGTGAAAGTGCTCTGAAGGAACAAGTATGCAGAAATAGGTGCTGTTATCTCGCCTAGTAGCCTTTCATGCGTTGGGATAGTGCATGTTCAGTATACACTGTGAATCAAGTATTTCTGTAATTTTATACTTACCTTTGAGACTCATACTTAGAATAAAACAGTTACTATTTTTGAAGTGGTAAACTTCAAAGAAAGTTTTGTGTGGGTGAGAACTATTTCCTATGGAAGTGTACATTGTTTGTCCCCATCATCAAGTGTGCTGTGTGTTTTGGCCAGCATGGCAGCAGGGTGGCATTCTGGGAATTTAGTTCATCTTTGTTACCTTTTTCAAGTGGTTTTGTCAAAGCCTTATGACACTTGTGTAGCAGTTTTAAGTACCGCCTTGTTGGCTTTGTAAATTGAGGTCTCGAACTGTGTTCTTTAGATAGTGCAGTTTTTCAGGATGTGAAAAGCCCGAGATAATTAGCTTGAAAGCTTCTGAGCTCATACTGGGGAATTCTATACAGGTCTCTCCCCCGCCATATATTTTTGTTTATTGTTTCAACAGTATCTACCATTTTCATTTTTCTGGGCTACCTGTATGTTATATATGTGTTTATATGAGTTAAGTTTTGATTGAAAAAGTGGACACTGGAACGATTTTAAGAAACATAGGGTGTTGGGACCAGCAGGTGGCATGGTGGCTAAGGCGCTGGACACTGCCACATGGCCGACCATGGTTTGAGTCCCAGACCTGGTGGCTTGCTTTCTCACTTTCTCTCTCTCTCTCTTTGTTTCTTTCTGGTCAAATTAAAATAAATGAATGAATAAATAAAATTAAATAAATAATTATTTAAAAAAATAAAAAGAAGAAACATAGGGTGTTTTAGTGCAAGGAGGAGCTACAAAGCCCCAGGCGTGTTCTTTCTCTTATGCATATCGCCTCTTATCCTGACCAAATCTTAGGGCATCCGTTGGATGTCTGGCCAGTTCCTATCATCAGACCTAATCAGGCACTGGCTTTTTTTTTTTTTTTTTTTTTTTTTTTTTTTTTGAGAGGTTTTTCGTATAGGGCGCGTGTGCTCGCCAGACAGACAGAGAGAGACATAGAGACAGAAAGCGAGAAATCACCCCCCAGGGGGGATGGTCACGCCGCAATCCCTTCTCCTCCATTCTCCTCTTGGGATCTTGGGCATGTACGCACACGTGCCCGGCGTGAGTTGTAAGCCACCGGGTCCGAGACGCGAACCGCAGTCGACTACGTGGGAGTCCAGCGACATAGCCATTACGCTAACTGCTGGTTCCGGGCACTGGCTTTTTCTTATTTTCTTTTCTTAAAAAAAAATCTTGTCAGAGGGCACATACACCCACTAGAGGGACAGAGAGGAGGGAAAGCGAGAGAGTGCCCTCTATGGGGGATGGCCACGCAGCAATCCCTTCTCCATTTCTGCTTTTGCATACGTGCCCAGCATGTTCTGCAGGCTATTGGGTCTGGGACTTGGACTGCACAGCCAGCCATGTGGGTCCAGCTGCCCCAACCACCACGCCACTGGCTGGCGAAGACGCTGCCTTTTTACAAAGAACAGCCTAATACTGCTTTCTCAACTCTGGGTTAGTGAGTGAGAAGCTTAAGCTGGAAGGGGAGGTGCGTGACTGTTGGCAGGCACTATGACCCCCAGAGGGGGGCCATGCTGCAGTCCCTTCCCCTCCAGTATCTTCTCAGGATTTTGAATATGTACACACATGTGCTAGCATGATTCTCAAGCTGCCGGGTCTGGGACTTGAACCATACAACCAGCCATGTGAGATCTAGCACCTTAACCTTCATGCCACCTGCTGGTCCCATTTGATAGTCTTTAATCAGACCTTTATACGATTTGTTTATAATATGTAGTACACTAAAAACTACATAAGTATTATATAAGTAACATAAAAACATTGTTTTATTTGAACTTTTGTGTTGATTTGAACTTGAGTACTCCAGGGTCTCCAAGGTTCTGCAAGCTTTGCCTGTGAAGGACAAGGGTCCAGCTGGCCCAGCTCCAAGTCCCTCCCCCAACTTTGGCCAGGGGACAGCCAGACTGTTATTATGTACATTTGCACTAACTGAGATTTTGTTTGGAAAAAATGTCTCTAAGGTGAACACCACTAATGCAGACAGTACTGGTAATTGTTGTTTCTCTTTTAATTTTTAGATGTTTCTTACAGTGTACCTGAGTAACAATGAGCAGCACTTCACAGAAGTTCCGGTCACTACAGAAACAATATGCAGAGATGTGGTGGATCTGTGCAAAGAACCCGGAGAGAGTGATTGCCATTTGGCTGAAGTGTGGTGCGGCTCTGGTATGAAAGGAACAGTGCTGTGTTTTATTTGTTTTTTTATGCTAGAGGGACTTTGCATGCATGTGGGGGAGGTGGGCAGTGAGATGACAGGAGGGAGGGGGGAAAGAGGAGGGAGAGAAAGCACCCCCACCCCAGTGGGCCTAGTCACGCTACAGCCCTTTTTTCACCAGTTCTCTCTCCTGTCAGGATCCTGGCCATGCACGTACACACCCAGCATGGTTTTCAAGTCAGCAGGGTAAGGATTCGAACATTGGCAGACCATGTGGGCCCTGGCTTCCTCTGCATCGTGCTTAACCACTGTGCTATGGAACTGGCCCACTCTTATGCCTTGGTTCTGCTGTCTCTTACTAATTTGGGTTCATAGAAGTGACCCTGTGTCCATCAGGAGATAGTGTTCTCGATCCAACTTTTTTGTGACATATAAAGGCTTTTTGCTGTTTTTCTGCAATAAAGTGAAGATACCACAGTAAAATAAAAAAGGTCATAGGACAGCTCCTGGGGCATTGTGGTCAAAAGCATGGTGCTCAAAATATTTTTTGTATGTTTAGATTTTACTTAATTGGATATTTGAGGCCCAGTTGGTTTTTCTCCTCTTTAAGTTTTGGTAGGTTTTAGGGTAAGCAATATAGTGTTGAGGAACTGTAATGGCAGATGGCAGTATCGAATTCATGCAGTGTCGTGAGCCTTGGAGTCAGTTCCTGGTGTGCTGCGTTGGTGCTCTGAAGGGCGGGAGCCCGGTTTCCTTTTGACCTCATGGGAGTTTGTGGATGTGGGAGTAATGTTCCCTCATTCTGTATGGTTCCTTCCCAGCCTGGGCAACATCCCACAGGTTCCGTTTTCTCCTTGGTCAGTGCCCGCTAGCCCCGGAGTAAGGATACACGTGGTCTGGGTTTGTGCCATCCTTGATAGGTGTTTTCTGCTGAGCCTTCAGTTCTTTCCAGGCAAGTCTCTTACTCATCCTTGGTTGACGTTCCTATGGTTGGGTGTTTGAGGTCTTCTGTACTTGGAATTATTCTTATTTACTTAGTAGCTTGGTTACTAGGACGTTTGCGTAAATAAACCCAAGTGATCTTTTAAAAATGAAAATGGGTAATTTCACTTTCCTGCTTAAAGCTCTTTAGTGGCTTCTCTTCTAAACTTCTTATCTCAGATTGTGAAGACTTACAGATTTGTTGTCTTTGTTGTCATCTGGCACTATTTCCTTCTTTGCCCCCTCCGTAGCTTTTAAAACATTCCTAGAATACTCTCAGCTGTCTCCTCCCTCTGAGCCATTGGCAGTAGCTGTCTGCACCGCCGGGATTGCTCTCCCTGTGGTTTTGTCACTAGTGGTTCCTTCTGGCCTTTGGGATTTCAGCTGAGATGTTACTTCTTTGCAGAGACTTTTGCTGGGTACTCTGCTAAAAATGGCTATGAAGTTATCTCTCAGTTATATCACCCTGACTTAGTTCTCTGCAGAAGTCATGTCACTCTTAGTTTTGGGTGTGTTTATTAGTTTATTGCCTTTTAATCCCTATAGCCCCAAATACATGCACTAGAAGAGTTGAGACCTTGTTTATCTTATTCATTGCTATATCCCCAGCTCAAGCGGAGTGCCTGATACCTAGCAGATATTCAGTAAATATTTACTGAATAAGTAAACAAGCTCCTAGCTGCTGCTGGTAGTCTCCTTGCTTTGAGCAGATTACCTTACTTTGTACTTTACCAAGTATAATCAAAGCTGGCCCTTGTGAGTGTCCTCAGTTTCCTTCCTCTGTACCTGACATTACTTCTGTGCAGCTAGCCCTTTTCTCACCCTTTTAGAGAAAGAAATACTCCCCCCACCAGGGTTTACTCTCTTCCTCTGAAACGCTGAATTCCACTCTTCTTTTTCCTCTGTAGTATCTTACTCAGTTGAGTTCAGTAACCCTGACTATGTGATGATGATGAACAATGTTTAAAAAAATTTTTATCGGGGACCAGCAGTTAGCGTAATGGCTATGTCACTGGACTCCCACGTAGTCGACCACAGTTCGAGTCCCAGACCCGGTGGCTTAAACTCACGCCGGGCGCGTGTGTGTGTGTGTGTGTGTGTGTGCCCAAGATCCCGAGAGGAGAATGGAGGAGAAGGGATTGCGGCGTGGCCATCCCCCCTGGGGGGTGATTTCCTGCTTTCTGTCTCTCTGTCTGTCTCTGTCTGTCTGGCGAGTGCACGTGCCCTATAGCAAAAACCTCTCCAAAAAAAAAAAATTATTTTTTAATGCCTTTTTTTTTGTCATTAGGGCACATGCCTTTGCCGAGAGAGACAGAGAGAGAGAGAGAGAGAGAGAGGAGGGGAGGGGAGAAGAGGAGAGGGAGAGGGAGAAATCACTCCCCAGGGGGGATGACCATGTCACAGTCTCTTCTTCTCCCTTCTTCTCTTGGGATTTTCTGCATGCACACACATGTGCCTGACATGATTTTCAAGCTGCTGGGTCCAAGACTTGAACCATGCAGTTGACCATGTGGAAACTGGCACCTTTGCCTCCATACTATCTGCTGTCCTTAATTCTCTTTTAAAAAATAAACACTTCAGGGACCAGCAGTTAGTATAATGGCTATGTCACTGGACTCCCACTTAGTCGACCACGGTTCGAGTTCCGGACCTGGTGACTTAAACTCACACCGGGTGCGTGTGCGTGCATGCCCAAGATCCTGAGAGGAGAATGGAGGAGAAGGGATTGCAGCGTGGCCATCCCCCCAGGGGATGATTTCTCGCTTTCTATCTCTCTGTCTCTGTCTGTCTGGCGAGTGCACGCACCCTATAGCAAAAACCTCTCCCCAAAAAATAAATAAATAAATAAAATAAACACTTCAGTGAAAGTCTTTTTAGGAGCCAGTCTGATTGTGTGCAAGCATTTTTTTAGGGTAGGTAACAAGAAGTGGAATTCCTTGGTTAAAGGTTCACACAGTTTTTCTTTTCTTTCTTTCTTTCTTTCTTTCTTTCTTTCTTTCTTTTTTTTTTTTTTTTTTTTTTTTTTGAGAGAAATTTTTGCTATAGGGCGTTTACACTCACTGGAGAGGCAGAGAGAGATAGAAAGTGAGAAATCACCCCCCCCAGCGGGGATGGCCATGCTGCAATTCCTTCTCCTCCATTCTTCTCTCAGGATCTTGGGCTCATACACACATGTGCCCGGCGTGAGTTTCAAGTTGTTGGGTCTGGGTCTCGACCATGATCGACTACGTGGGAGTACAGTGATGTAACCATTACACCATCTGCTGGTCCTGTCACACAGTTTTTCTAAAAAAAATAATTTTGGGGACCAGAAGATGGCATAATGGTTACATCACTGGACTCCTATGTAGTAGACTGTGGTTCAAGTCCCAGGCCTGATGGCTTAAACTCACGCCTGGCACATATGAGTGTGTGCCCAAGACCCTGAGAGAAAAATGGAGGAGAAGGGATTGCAGTGTGGCCATCCCTCCTGGGAGGGGGTGATTTCTCATTTCCTGTCTCTCTGTCTCTCTCTGTCTTTCTGGCAAGTGCATGCACCCTATAGCAAAAACCTTTCAATAAATAAATAAATAAACAAATAAATTTTCTTGTCTACATTTAAGGTGTGTGACATGATGTTATAGGATACATATGAATACTGAAAAGGTTACTGTAATGGAGGAAATTACTATTAAGGTTCACATATTTAAAAATACATATTTACCAGATTTTCCTCCATACAAGTTATATCAATTCATATACCTTGCAGTTATTTCTAAAATATGCCCTATCGGGAATATACTTTGCAATTATTTCTAAAATATGCCCTATCGGGACCAGCAGTTAGCGTAATGGCTATGTTGCTGGACTCCCATGTAGTCGACTGTGGTTCGAGTTCCGGACCTGGAGGCTTAAACTCATGCCGGGTGAATGTGCGTGCGTGCCCAAGATCCTGAGAGGAGAATGGAGGAGAAGGGATTGCGGCGTGGCCATCCCCCCTGGGGGGTGATTTCTCACTTTTTGTCTCTCTGTCTCTGTCTTTCTGGCGAGCGCACGTGCCCTATAGCAAAAACCTCTCCAAAAAAATAAAAAAGCCCTATCAATGATTATATTTAAACTTTTGTTAAACTGATAGATAAAAACATGTCTTTTGTTTAAATTTGCATTTTTATTTTAGAGATTTTTGCTATAGGGTGTGTGTGCTCACTGAAGAGACAGAGAGACAAAAGGCAAAACATCACCTCCAGGGGTGATGACCACATCACAATCCCTTCTCCTCCTTTCTCCTCTCAGGATCTTGGGCATGCACACACATGTACCTGATGTGAGTTTCATGCCACTGGGTCCAGGACTTGGACTGTGGTTGGCCATGTGGGAATCTAGTACCTTAACCACTATGCCACCAGCTGGCACCTAAATTTGCATTTTTCTGATTAAAAGTAAAGTTGCTCATTTTTTCATTTGTTTATTGGTCACTTGGGTTTCTACTTTATTCCCCATTTTTTAAAAAGAATTGTTTAACTTAATTTATTTTAATTTGATCAGAGAGGGACAGAGAGAGAGAATGAGAGAGAGAGAAAGTAAGCTCCAGGTCTGAGACTCAAACCACAGTTAGCCATGTGGGAGTCTAGCACCCCTAACCACCATGTCACCTGCTGGCCCCACCCATGTTTTTTTAATATCTTGTGTTCATGCTTCCTCTAGCTTTTGCCTTTCCCTCTTGATTTGTAGATGTTTTCAAAACTCTATTCTGGATCTCAGGCCTCTTTGTCTGTTAATTAAAAAAAAAAAAAAAATTCTGGGACCAGAAGATTATGCGGCATAATGGCCAAGTTGCTGGACTCCCACATAGTTGACTGTAGTTTGAGTTCCGGACCCAATAGCTTAAAACTCATGCCGGGTCATGTGCCTGCGTGCCCAAAATCCCAAGAGGAGAACGGAAGAGAAGAGATTGCAATGTGGTCATCCTCCGTGTGTGTGTGTGGGGGTGATTTCTTGCTTTCTCTCTCTCTGTCTCTGTTTGTCTCTCTGGTAAGTGTACACATCCTATAGAAAAAATCTCTAATGACAATGACAAAAATTCCTACTCCAGAGTTGTAAATGTATTCTTCTATCATTTTGCTCTCTGAAATATTAAAGTCTTTTCCGTTCATTTTGTTTCTTTTTCTCTTCCATTTCCTCACCATTCTTTGCTGAGTGACATATCTTGGGTGTCATGTTTGAGCTAGGGACTGTGGGAGGGATGCAGAGATGACAGTTCCCTGCCTTCAGGTGTCGTACAGCACTGAAACAGAAGCAAATATGAGCAGATACTGATGACGCAATGTGATAACTACAGGAAGAATTCCCTGCCTCTGCAGGAGAGGCGCGTGGGCCCAGTGAGGCATACCAGCGAGGCCGCACAAAGGTGGAGGGGTGGGAGCACAGGGTGTTAGCGGGGAGCTCCGAGGAGCTGTGAAGCATCTGTTTCTGTGGCACCAGCTAAAGCCTGGTCATCTGCTGTCACAGCCATCAGGATGTTAGCGCCTACAGCTTGTAAGAAGGATTATAACCCTTTCTGGGCAGCCCAGCACGACTGGAAGTTACCTCACTTCCTTTGAGTTCTGTTTGCTCCTGGAACCTGGAGATTTTAGGTCATTTCTTTGGAGTGCAGCTCGTGTTGAGAGGGTCTGTGCATTTGCGGGAGATGGCTGGAGGGTTTACTCAGAATTTCTTTGGGAGGTATCTCCTCAGTATGGGTGTTCCTTTGTAGGAATAAAATTCTTGTGAATTACAGAAGGGGAATTTCTTTTTTAAAAAATTACTTATTTAATTTAATTTTATTTATTTTTTTAAATTTAGTGAGAGGAGGGGGGGGGGGAGTGAGAGAGCAAGCTGCAAGGTCCAAGACTCAAACCGTGTTTGGCCATATGGGAGTCTAGTGCCTTAACCACCATACCACCTGCCGACCCCCAGAAAGGAGATTTCTGTGTCAACCCAGTATGTTCTGTAGCTGGAAGCGGGACCAGAACTGTATTTTGTTTGTTGCAACCAAGCAGATTAAATTCAGGCTTAGTTTACAAAACTGGCTGCTGACGGCTTGGCTGCTCCCTTTCTCTGCTCACCTTGTTTATTTAAGGCCCTGAGATAGTGTCTCTGATTACCGATAAGTGTATTGAGCTTTCTTAGGCTACTTCAGTATTCTTATATTTGACATTATTTTGATATTGCTGGAACTTTAAGCAGTTATCTTCTGAAGCTGTATGTTTGGTTTTCTCTTCTGACCCTTAAAGTGAGATTTCTTTGAAGTGAGCTTGAGATGCGCTGTTTTTCCTGAAGCTCTCATTTTTACTAGGGCATTTCATTATGCCCTTCTTTTTGTCTCCAGACTGTTCTGTCAACAGGCAGTCTCCCTGGAAGAGGGGCCAAATATTGGGTCATTGGAAAAGTCATGATGTATTTTTGTGTAGAAAAACATAGAAAAAAATACATCATGACTTTTTCGACAACCTTAGATAGCCCTTTACTGGGAAATAGGTAAGTCTACATATCTCATATAGAATAACCTGTATTAAAAACTGTAATTAAAAAAGAAAAAGACTGGGCTATTATAAAGTTGCCTTTTTTTTTTTTTTTTTTTTAATTTTATTTATTTATTTCTTCCATGAGTGAGAGAGACAGTGCCCCACAGTGGTATGACCTGTTGGGTGGTGCTGTGTGGGGTGGTGACACCCAGCCTCAGCCAGCTCTGGATCATGGGCACAGGCCTACCTGGCATTCTCAGGGAGGTTTCCCAATTTCCATGTGGGATTGCCTTGCAGAGTATCTCATCTTACCACCATGTGGTCCCTAGAAAGTTGCTTTATAATTACTTTCTTGTGTGTTTAGAAAAATCATAGAACATTAACTTTTTTTAAATTTAATTTTTTTTTTTTGAGAGAGAGATTTTTGCTATAGGGCACGTGTGCTCACTGGAGAGCCAGAGAGACAGAAAGTGAGAAATCACCCTCCCAGGGGGACAGCCACGCTGCAGTCCCTTCTCCATGCTCTTGAGATGTTGGGCATGCATGCACACGTGCCCAGTATGAGTTCTAAGCTGCTGGGCCTGGGACTCGAACTGGGGTCAGATCCGTGGAAGTCCAGTGATGTAACCATTACGTCATTTGCTGATCCTGAACATTAGCTTTTTGAGGGACTAGACTGTCTGATCTAGTAAATTCCAGAAGTTAAATGGCATGTCCGTGGTTCGTAAAGAGCCCACTGGTTTAGACTTTGGAGCTCCTGGCAGCTGACCCAGCGCCGTTCTTTTTTTCAGTACTGCATTCTGGTTTGACACTGACTGTGTGTGGCCTAAGATACTTCATTTTCTAAGAGTTCTTTTAACAAAAAAATTAAGATGCTTAATATTTTCTATATCCATGATGTATAATTTGCATGCGTAGAGGGCAAATGATATTTTTGTCTTTGTTTTACCTGAAGATAATGTGATTTCTGCTCATTTTTTAGAACGTCCAGTTGCCGATAATGAGCGAATGTTTGATGTTCTTCAAAGATTTGGAAGTCAGAGGAATGAAGTCCGTTTCTTTCTTCGTCATGAACGCCCCCCAAACAGGGACATGGGTAGGTACTGTTCTGTGGGTCCATACTTTATATGTAAGCTTTCCTTCCTTCCTAATTAATTAATTAATTAATTATTTATTTATTTTGCCTGAGATTGTGTCCACTTAGCAAAAAGACAAGGGCTGAGGGAGAAAGTACCTGTCACTGGGGCATTGTCATGCTGCAATCCCTCTACTCCATTTCTCCATCCTGGTGAGAATTTGAGTGTGCATGCACGTGAGCCTGGTGTTTTTTCCCAAGCCACCGGAGCCGGGATTCCCGCCACGGTCAGCCATGTGGGATCTGGCTCCCATAACTGTCAAGCTTCAGGGCCAGCCTGATTCTTGAATGTTCACGTTGTGCATTAGAGTTGCTGGGAGTAGTAGGTGGCATGTAATGGGAAGCCAGGCAGTTTGAGAGGCGAGTGAGAGCTTAGGAAAGGAAGTCTATTCTAAGACTCGTCAGGAAGGAGAGAAAGGGTGTGGTTTTGTTTGATGATAAGAGAAGTTTGAATGAGTCAATAGACAGGAAGTTGAAACTGTGAGAAAGAGAGGGAATACTTGAAAGGTAGGAGCTCTGAGAAGTGCTCCCACAGCCCTGATGGCAAGGCCCCTTAGGCAAAGGAGGGAACCTTCAGCTATAACAGGACAGACAGGGAACTGGCAGGTGCAGTTGAGTGCACACGTTTCGTGGCAGCAGGCTGATGGGTTTTTCATCCGAACACATTGTTTCTCTGAGGTGGGAGGCAAAGCCATCAGAAAGTGACAGTCATGAAGGTCGGTTAGAACTTGGAGCTGTTGTGGAGAATGGGAGAGAGAGTACAGAACAGGAGGCCAGATTGCTGGAACCGGTGAGGCCAGCTGATGTGAGACGCTGTGCTGCCATATGTGATTGTGCCCCACTAGTGCTCTGCAGCCCATAAGGTGGGTTGTAATGGAAGAAGAAAATAGCCTGATTGGTCCAAGCTTGGACTTTGGCCGGACAAATTCTGTGGAAGGGACAAGGAAAAAGAGGGCATGGGCAAGGTGACATCCAAACTGGGTGGGGAAGGACTGAGCGAAGTGGGAGGAACTGTGGGGAGAGTAGTCAGAGCTAAGGGGCTGCGGGTCTGAGTTAGAGTCATGAGCAGGTATAGTGAGGGGAAATGAGTGAGCTAGGTAGAGTGAAAGGAAATTAGGGGAAGAGCAGAATGTTTGGATTTAAAGTCGTAGTGGTAGGGTACTTCTATGGTAGTGTCCTAAACTGGCCTGAAATGAGCCTGAGTTGGAGTGGAGACAAGAAGCTTCAGAACGCAGCAGCTCATAGAATTTGGGTGGTGAAGTCATCCAGAGTAAAGGCAGGACTTGGAGGGAACAAGGGAGCCAGGTAGTCATATCTTTAGTGACCAGAGTTTATAGGTGACAATAAGGAGCAGGTGGAGAGAGTGTGGGTTGGAAGCAGCACTGGACGCTGGGGACAGTGACCCTGGAGGTCTTCTAAGATGTGAAAGAGTAGGTCACCAGATCTGAGATCTGTGGGGAAGCTCTGTTCTCAATGGGAAACCCCAGTTGAAGTAGGATTACTGTGTAATTCCAAAAGGGTGGAAGTTGTTATTTTGTTATTTTTTTAAATTGCCAGGGAGTGCTCTAGGGAGAGAGAAAGACGGGTGGAAGAAACTCTCCAGTGGAGTGTGGTCACGCCACCATCCTTTTTCTTCCATTTTTCTATCTTTTCAGGATTTGGGGCACACATGCACGTGGACCCAGTGTGTGTTTCAAGTTGCTGGGGCCAGGATTCAAACCACAGTTGGCCATGTGGGATCTGGCTCCCTATGCACAGGGCTTAACCGTTGTACTATGAGGCCGACCCTATGAATGTCGAAGTTTTTAAAATGGGAAGTTAAAGATAGTATGACTTCCACATGCAGTCCTTTGAAATAAGGCTATAGCTAACAAATGTTAATTGTTGGACATTACGAAAATCTGTTTTATATGAACTGGCCCTATACCCTAGTGGTTAAGGGAGCTGGCACCCCCGTGGGTGACTGTGGTTCAAATCCCAGCTCCAATGGCTTGAAAACATGTGCTGTGTGTGTGTACATGCACGTGCATGTCCAAAATACTGACTGGCTGGAGAAATGGAGGAGAAAGGACTGCAGCATGACCACACCCAGCTAGGGAGTTCTTTCTTCCTCTCTCTCTCTCTCTCTCTCTCTCTCTCTCTCTCTCTCTCTCTCTCTCTCTCTCTCCATGTGTGTGTGTCTCTGGCAAGCACACATGCTCTCTGGAAACAAGAAAACACAAACAAGAAGTGTGTTTTATTAATAATTGTTGCTTTAATACACACGTCCAGGTGGTACTTGACAATTAGAAACTTAAATTTAGAGGGGGTGTGGCAGAATTGACTTAGCCTGGTCTCTTCCACTCTGCAGATGAGAAATGCTGATACTTAGGGGGTAAGTGACTTATCACAGGCCACACACTTAGAGACAGAGCCAGGAGTGGAGCCTGAACCTCCTCAGCCAGACTGCCTCCTCGCCTTTCAATATCACTGGTGTTTGCAATTTATTTTAAGTAAATTTATATCTTTACCCCAAGCCATCTTTCTTTGTGGTTTTAAATTGGTATCTGCATCTCTTTATTTTATTCTTTATGTTACTACATTCATTGTTTTCTGATTAATGAATTGAATTTTCATCTACCAGTATAGCCATCTTGCTGTGTAGAGTGAGGTAAATTATTAAGAAGTTTCTCAATAGTGTAATAGGCAGTTTCAGTGTATCTGTAATGTGAGAAATATAATCTGGATAGAGAAGCTGTTTTTACATTGTTGCAAAACGGCAGTGCCCTGCAGTGTTTAAATTGGGTAAAACAGGATTGCTTTCAGTCTCCTTCAGTAAGACATTAATTTACCCTTTTCAGTCTAAACTTCTAGATTAAGGATTAGGAAACTGTGACTATATTCTTTTCTCAGTTTAGACCTCTGATACAAAATGTATAAGAAATTATTATAGCTCTTACTTTTTACCCTAATTATGTAACTGATTGTACAAAGGAGACACAAGCTAAGTGCTATCTCTTTGAGGTAGCAGAGAAAATAATTATTCTTAAAGTACAGAATTTTTTTCCTTGCAGAAATATTAAGATAAATTACCTGAACTATTTTGCCAGAAAACTGAGTATTTTAAAAATAAAGCTAACATGTTAACGTTAGGTGTAAGTGTGATGATACTTAACTCCAAGAAAAGATTATTTATTTATTGGCTTGGGAATTTGTGCTAAGCGTTCTGGCAGGTATAATAATTTGAGTCAAGAGAGATTTTAATCTAAAATTTCTCTGGAGATAATTTAATAATTCTTATAGTTTTTAGCTTCATTTGATTTTTTTTTCTCTCTTTTAGATTTTTGCTCTAGGGTGCATGTGTTTGCTGTAGAGACAGAGAGAGAAAGACAGTGAGAAGGAAAGTGAGAAACCACTCCCCAGGGGTTATGGCCACACTGCAGTCCCTTCTCCTCCAGTCTCCTCTTGGGATTTTGGGAATGTGCACACATGAGCCTGAGAGTCCAGTGCCTTAATTACCACATCACTTGCTGAACCCCATTTAATGTATTTTTTTTTTTAAGAGAGATTTTTGCTATAGGGTATGTGTACTTGCTGAAGAGACAGAGAGAGAGAAAGTGAGAAATCACCCCGTGGGGGGATTGCCACGCCACAGTTTTTTCTCCTCCATTCTCTCAGGATCTTGGACACGCGGACATGCGCCTGGTATGACTTTCTTTCTTTCTTTCATTTTTTTTTTTAAGAATTATATTTTATTTAACTTTACTTATTTATTTTAACTTGACCAGAGAGGGACAGAGTGAGAGAGAGAGAGAGAGAGAGAGAGTGAGAGAAAGGAAGCCACCAGGTCTGAGAATTGAACAGTGGTCAGCCATGTGGGAGTCCAGCACCCTTAACCTACATGCCACCTCCTGGCCTCATGCACCTGGTGTGACTTTCAAGCCACCACGTCTGGGACTTGAACCACGGTCAGCCATGTGAAAGTCCAGCAATGTAAGCATTATGTTATCTGCTGGTCCCCATTTAATATATTTTTTAATACAAATTCTCTGTTGATATCATTTCATATAATGTATTTGTTTAAATTAAGATTTTTACTTTTGTAATACATTAATTGGTACTAGGAGACCTATATATATTTTGGCTTA
Organism: Tupaia tana; assembly: GCA_026018925.1. Classification (NCBI taxonomy): domain Eukaryota; kingdom Metazoa; phylum Chordata; class Mammalia; order Scandentia; family Tupaiidae; genus Tupaia; species Tupaia tana. Next base: position 134,598,142 of record JAKSZU010000007.1, read on the forward strand.
AAGAATTCCGTTTAGCCAAAAAAGCACATCACACAGTGTTTTTCAGTAAATTACTTTCCCAAACTAAGGAAACAGAAATTTTTACTTAAAGAAATGGGAAGTACTTCATAGCACTTACGAATGACCACAAAATGTCTTTAATAAACCAAACAATCAAAATACCACTTGTTCTAGTTTTAATTGTTTCCTTCCCATGGAAGTCATAAACATTGATATTAAGTACCAAGGATAGATGATTTAATTTTCCCTTGTTTCTTTGAATGAAATTCTTTTTGATGTCACTGCTGAGTAGCTAAGTAGAAAACTAAGTACAGCTATAAGCAATAGTAAATATGGGTGTGAATTACCTGTAGTCAAAAGTACATTGACTTTTTCTGGGTTGGCAGATGGCGTGGTGGTTGGGGCACTGGATTCATATGTACCCAACTGCGGTTCAAGTCGCAGACCTGGTGGCTTACTTTCTCACTTTCTCTCTCTTTCTGTCCCTTTCTGTTCAAATTAAAATAAAATAAATAAAGTTAAATAAAATAATTCTTTTAAAAGGTATATTAATTTAAAAAAATAATTATTTGTTAATTTTATTTTTTTATTATTTTTTAAAGAATTATTTTATTTAACTTTATTAATTTACTTATGTTTACTTTGACTAGAGAGGGACGGAGAGAGAAAAAGAAAGAGAGAGAAAGCAAGATGCCAGGTCTGGGACTCAAACTGTGGTTGGCCATGTGGGAGTCCAGCACCCTTAACCACCAGGCCACCTGCCAGCCCCTATTATTATTTTTTTTTAACTTGACCAGTGAGAGGCAGAGAGAGAGAGGGAGCAAAGGCAAGAAAGCAAACTGTCAGGTCCAGGACTTGCACCATGGTCAGCCATGTGAGAGTCCAGTGCCTCACCCACCATGCTACCTGCCAGCCCCCAAAGTGCCTTAATTTTTTTTTTTTTTTTGGAGAGGTTTTCACTATAGGGCGCGTGCGCTCGCCAGACAGACAGAGATAGACAGAGAGACAGAAAGCGAGAAATCACCCCCCAGGGGGGATGGCCATGCCGCAATCCCTTCTCCTCCATTCTCCTCTCGGGATCTTGGGCACGCACGCACACGCGCCTGGCGTGAGTTTTAAGCCACCAGGTCCGGGACACGAACCGAGGTCGACTACGTGGGAGTCCAGCGACATAGCCATTACACTAACTGCTGGTCCCAAAGTACCTTAATTTTGTTAATCTTTTCTCCTTTTGTATGAGAATCGGGTAGTTTTCCTTGTGAATAGATGTCATGTGATATGTCTTAGTGCTTGCTATCCATGTCCCACATAATTGGTTTTCTTTTTTCTTTTTTTTTTGAGAGGTTTTTGCTATAGGGTGCGTGTGCTCGACAGAAAGAGAGAGAGAGAGACAAAAAGTGAGATATCACTCCCCAGGCAGGATGGCCATGCTGCAGTCCCTTCTCCATTCTCCTCTAGGGATCTTGGGCATGCACGCACACAGGCCCAGGGTGAATTTAAGCCACTGGGTCTTGGACTTGAACCGCAGTTTACTACATGGGGGTCCAGCAACATCGCCATTACGCCAACTGCTGGTCCCCCACATAATTGGTTTTCTAAAACAGGCTGAGTTATGAGACCCTAACTCCTTTATGTTTAGAAAATATTTTGTTTTGGGGACCAACAGTTGGCATAATGGTGATGTCGCTGGACTCCCATGTAGTTGACCATGGTTTGAGTCCCGAACCTAGTGGCTTAAACTCACACCAGGCACGTGTGTGTGTGTGTGTGTGTGTGTGTGTGTGTGCCCAAGATCCCGAGAGGAGAATGGAGGAGAAGGGATTGCTGGGATTGCAGCATGGCCATCGCCCCTGGGGAGTGATTTTTCGCTTTCTGTCTCTATGTCTCTGTCTTTTTGGCGAGCGCATGCACCCTATAGCAAAAGCCTCTCCAAAATTTTTTGTTGTTGTTTTGAGTGTATGTTTACCTTAAAATATTAGACAGCAATAATAACAACTTGGAAATGCACTGCTACTTACATATCTGTCACCTCAAGTGTTAATGCATCATTTTTGAATTTTGTACTTAGTGAGTGGACCAAGGTCTCAGGATCCAAGTTTAAAAAGAAACGGTGTAAAAGTTTCTGGTGAACATCGAAGAAAGGAGAATGGCGTAAGTGAATGTTTTTATGTATACCACACACACACACACACACACACACACACACACACACACAATGATACTGTTTTTTTTTTTTTTTTTTTTAAGTTGCCAGAGGGTGGTTGTACTCAACTGAAAAAGACAGGGGATGGGGAGGGAGGGAGAAAGCACCCCTAACAATGGGGCATGGTCATGCTGAAGTCTTTTCTCCTTTCTCCATTCTGTTGGGATTTTGGCCATGTCTTGTTTTCAAGCCACTAGGGCTGGAATTAGAGCCCTGGTCAGCCATGTGGGATCTGACTCCGTTAACCACTAGGTTATGGGCCCTGCCCGATACTACGTTTTTAACTTTTAATCTCATTCATTGTTACTTTGTAGTTCAGTAGAGGGAAGGATGGCACCTCCTTAAAAGGTTATTTTGAATTTATTGCATAGAAGCTATTGACTTTAGTAATCTCTATGTGACTTACTAATGTAAGAAGTTAGATGCTGAAATGTACTACAAATTTGAACAAAACAGATGTCAAGCAATTTTGAAGAATACTTGTTTTTTTGGTGATTTTGTTTCTGTAGTTGCTTTAGAAAAATGGAAAATTATATATTAATGCTCTTTCTATCATATATGGATTTGAACAGTTGTCTTTAGTGTACTTTGAAGATACTGCTTTTCAAAGGTCAGAATTTTCAATACTGTTATTAGCTAAATTACCCTTCTCCAGTCTGCAGTAAGTCTACCATCTAAAATACTGTTTGCTCCTACTGTGCCTTTCCTCAGATCCGTCCTTTCTCTTGTTGGATCTTCCAGTGTTGAAAGATGAGATAAAGATGGTGCAAAAGGTCTTAGTTGTCAACAGGAGTTTTTGGATCTTGATACAGTGTATTTCTCCCTCTCCCTGACTGGAGTTTAGGTTTTAAAAATAACAGCTTTATGAAAGTATCATTGAAATTAAATAAACTTCACATATTTGAAGTGTCCAATTTGATAAGTTTGACATAAGTACACACTTGTGAAACTGTCACCATAAATAATCAAGATAATAAAAAATACCTGTCACTCCCGAAAGTTTCCTCATGTTCATTTGAATTTCTTTTTCTTGTCTTCCTCCCTGTACTCAAGGAATTGTTAGTGGGTCAGTTTTCTGTGTCTAGAAAAATGACATACAAAAAAATGGAAGCGAGGTAGAGAACAGCTAGACTGATTATGGTTTGGTGTTTGTTTGAACACAGTTAAAACAGTTAACTGTGTATGAATGATCTCTGTGATTCGGCTGTTTGTTAAGCAAAGATTCCACGTTTGTTTACAGGAACTCAAGGCAGTTTAGCGTATTCCTTACCAATCTGGTTGCTGTTTTCTCTTTTTCATTGCACTGGCTAGTACCTCCCGGACAATGTTAAATTGATGTTGCGAGAGTGAACATCTTTGCTTTGTTCCTGATAACAGTGTATCTTGTTTTGTTTTTTAGATAGGGTCTCACTTTGTTAACTAAGACCGTCTCAAATTCATGATCTTCCTGCCTCAGTTTCCCATAGATACTGGAATTATAGATGTATGCCAACATGCCCAAGTATGTCTTGAATTTTAAATGCAAGTGTATTTTTTTAAGAGAGGTTTTTTCTATAGGGTGTGTGTGCTTGCCAGAGAGACAGGAAGTGAGAAATCATCCCTTGCGTGGGATGGCCACACCTCAAATCCCTTTGCCTCTGTTTTCCTCTCAGTATTTTGGGCACACACGCACACGTGCCCAGCGTGTTTCAAGCCGCCAAGTCTGGGACTCAAACCATGGTTAACTATGTGGAAGCCCAGTGACATAACCATTACACCCATTTGCTGGTCCCACAAATGTATTTTTAAATGGTGTTCTGATCCTGCAGTCTATACTTGATGGCAGCGACACAGAATTAGGTTTAACATGATCAAACGGTATTATTCCAATATGAATTAACTATAGAACAGGTAATTCTGATTATTCCATATATGTCCCTGACTGTTGAACTATTTAATTTTAAATCTGCATCCTACAGTAAGAGATGATCAGACCGGTATTAGTGTGTTTTACATCATAATAAGTTATTACAGTAATTGTTAATATAAACATAGCATTTAATATTGTGAAAAAAATAAAATAAAATATTATAAAGTATTATAAAATTTAATGTTATAAAAATGACTATATAATTTTGTCATGGTTCATCCAGATGAAGCTTGTAAATAGGCTTTTGAAGGAGAAGTCTCTGGGATCATTTTATGGTAAGTTGGGTTATGTGTATTTGTGTTATTTGTAGGTTAATAGTCCTAGGATGGATCTGACTCTTGCTGAACTTCAGGAAATGGCATCTCGCCAGCAGCAGCAGATTGAGGCCCAGCAACAAATGCTGTCTAATAAGGTAATGTCTTGTTTTGAAAGACCTTAACAGGCCACCCTTTTAAATGTAAACGGTTTACATGCTACTCTCATAATTAAACAGTTACGTCACAGATAGGAGTCGATATTATCAGCCCTAAGGTCACCTGCCCTGTGATGATTTCTTCTAACATTTACCACAGTCCGTACATCATCTCAATTGTTCAAAAATGTCCTGACCTCTGATTGTGATCAAAGGTTATATGGCGACTTTGGGGATCAGTAAAACAGGAAAGGTGTAAAGAGCCCTTCATGTTATTAGTAGGAACTACTCTGGGCCACAGCAGGAGGAACCGTGAGGTTTAGTGTGTTACGCTGTTTCCTACTGCGGCTAGGCACCAATACCAGGCAGCTCACCTATATTTGGGTACCCGCAAACTAATCTTAGTCCTGGCCATGAACAAGGAAAACAGAAGACGCCTCTGTTACTGTCAACACCAGTGTCAACTGCAACTTCTCCTGCCAGCCTAAGGCTTCTAACCTAAACCAGAAACAATCAGATTTTTCTCTGTTTGGAGTTGCTTAGTAAATATTGGAGGCTTTGCAAGCTATGCTGTCTCTGTTAAACTACTCAACTCTACCTTTGTAAGCAGCCGTAGATAATAGGTTAAAAACAGAAGGGGTATAAAAACGATAGCAAGCTGAATTTGACCTGCAGGCTGTACTTCGCCAACCTCTGGTCTTCACTCAGTTTCCACAGCTGACCAATCTTTTAGTGATGTAAGTTTCCTGAAGCTGAAGTTGACAATGGATGGTTTGACATGGCAGGATATGTAGCAGACTTTGAAATAACGGCCAGAGTTTTTTTTAAGGTAGTTTTCCACATGCACTTTGGCTTTCGATGTAACATTTCCTAGGGCTTCCTACGCTTCTATTTATAATGCCAGACACGTTTTCAAAATCGTGTGTATCAGTTACCATTTATTTAGTGTATAGTATGTAAGATAATACTCAAAGAGATTTACATTTTCACATTTCATTCAAGCCTCACTGTAGTAACAGAGGTAGTGTATATATGTCTTCAGGAAAGTCATGATGCATTTTCGTATTTAAAAAAAGGAAAATTATATATAAATATATATATATATATATATATATATATATATTATATATATTTAGTTTTTGTTCTCGAGCACGTGCACTTGCTGGGGGTGGGGCAGGGGAGAGAAATCACCCCGGGTTGGGGGGAATGGCCATGCTTGCAGTCCCTTCTCCATTCTCCTCTTGGGATTTTGGGCAAGCATACACACATGCCTGGCATGTTTGTCAAGCCCCTGGGTCCAGGACTCGGAACTGCTCAGTCAGCCAATCTGGGATCCAGCAGCCTTAATCATCACACCACTGGCTGGCCCTAGGTAGTTGCTGTTAATCATTCCCATTTTATAGATGCAGAGACAGAGACTGGTAAATTTGGTGACCTTAGTAATTTGCTCAAGGTCTCATAGCTAATAAGTGGCAGAGCTTGGGTTTGAATCTAAATTTAACTCCAAATTCAGTGTATTTAACCACTTTCTTTTATTGCTTTCCATCTCTACATGAGCTCCTTTTTAACATTGTTGCTGCAGTTTATGGAAACTAGTTCAAAAATCACGGCTCGTTAGCTGCATAAGAACCATCTGGATTAAAAACACGGGTTCCTGGATCTTCCCCCTAGGAGATTGTAGGGTGGCTCAGAATGTGTGTTTAGACAGACGTCCAAGGTGATGCTGCTGGCACTGTATAGGACAGATGGTGAGACCAGGCCACTTTACAGTTGCACCGCAGTCTCGGTGTCTAAGGGTTATGGTTAGATTATTTTGGGTTAGTTGTGAACCTGTTTAAAATGATATGCCTCATTGCTTTTGTCTTTAGGAACAACGCTTAAAGTTTTTAAAGCAACAAGATCAGCGTCAACAGCAACAAGCTGCCGAGCAGGAGAAGCTTAAGAGGCTGAAAGAAATAGCTGAGAGTCAGGAAGCTAAGCTTAGAAAAGTGAGAGCACTTAAAGGCCACGTGGAACAGAAGAGGCTCAGCAATGGGAAACTTGGTGAGTAGCTTATCAGTTTCCTTTACTACTCGAGGCTGCAGAGTCAAACTGTTTAGGTTTGAAGAAATCACATCGGTGTAGGAAGTTTATATACATTTATAGTAAATAATAAGAATAAGGTGACTTTAAACATTTTTTTAAAAGAAAGGATATAATTCACTAGTCTGATACTGCTGGTTCCTCTGAATCGGATTTCTCTGTTGAATGTTTTAGACAGGTTTCTAAGATACTTTTGGAAGTGCAGTAGTTGGGATTTTTTTTTTTTTTAATTCTGAATACCTTTTGATTGAGAATTTGATAAAAGTAAGGACTTTTATTCATGGAATAGCTTCATCATTATAATACCATTTTGATAAAAATTGAAGTGGTTTAATAGTTCCATCTACTATTGTAAAATTGAACTGAAAAGTTCTAAAGAAATCATTGTTTCTAAATCCATGTTGACTTCAGTAGATTCTAAAAGAAACAGGTTGGTTCTAGGACATTCTGGAAGATTTCTCAGCTTTTTACTAGGAAGCCTGTTGTAAAGCCTGGTTGCCTGGGAAATAGTCCTCTCTTTTTCTTTTCAACCGTTGTTCTTGCTCTCATTCTAGTGGAGGAGATTGAGCAGATGAATAGTTTGTTCCAGCAAAAACAGAGGGAGCTTGTTCTGGCTGTCTCAAAAGTTGAGGAACTTACGAGACAACTAGAGATGCTCAAGAATGGCAGGATAGACGGGCACCATGACAACCAGTCTGCAGTGGCTGAGCTTGATCGCCTCTACAAGGAGCTGCAGGTAAACCACAGCCACGTATTAAACAAGACAGGACTTCAGTAAGTTCGTAGAAAATGGAGCTAAAGGACAGGTTTATTTTGGTGCAAAAACGTTTTAAATCTATGCTTAGTTTTTTCATAATATGCTTTCCTTGTGAACTTGTAGAAGATCCCTTGTATGCTGTAAGCTCTTCTCCAGAAAATTAGAGTTGTCCATATACGCTGAAGGAATTGCTAGAGTTCAGTTGCTTTTCTGTAGAGGAAGTGGGAGCATGGTGGGTATTTAAACCCCAGAGAATGGAGAATAAACTCTGTAGTACCTCAAACAGGAAATTTGAGGCATTCTTCATAACCACAGCCAGTGTCTAGCACAGATGTCACTTAATTTTAAGCCATGAAATGCAATGTGGAAGGACCTTGCATTTTTAGAAATTATATAATAGTTAACCATGTGATTATGTGCTTGAGAAATTTTTCTTCCAACTCCTTAGCCTCCCCCCTCCCTTTTTTCTCCCCTCCTTTTTGTTCAGTTAAGAAACAAATTTAATCAAGAGCAAAATGCCAAGCTACAACAACAGAGGGAGTGTTTGAATAAGCGGAATTCAGAAGTGGCAGTCATGGATAAGCGTGTTAATGAGCTGAGGGACCGGCTGTGGAAGAAGAAGGCGGCGCTGCAGCAGAAAGAGAACCTACCAGTGAGTGGGCTGCTGTGCCTTGGGCCGGGGAGGAGGAAAACCATGGCCAGCCTAGTGAGGTCAGTTATTCATAACCAGCTTCTGAATCATCAGTCTGGGACCTTTCTGAAAAGAGCAGCAGTGTTTACGGATCCTCCAAAGATAATCCACCACGTTTTATATTTTAATGTTATTACCTGTATAGCTTTTCTTTTCTTTCTAAAGCTCGTAATAAAGTATGGGTAAGAGTTCATTGTAGAGTGATCTTGTTCTGGGACATTTCTTGCAGACTCTATGGCTGGGTTCTGAAAGTACTCATTTAGAAAATGATGCACATTTCACAGCTTTTCCTGAGTCTGATCATGCACTGTGACTTGTGATACTAAAGGACCTGTGCTTTCTTCCTAAGGTTTCATCTGACGGAAATCTCCCCCAGCAAGCGGGGTCTGCCCCGAGCCGCGTGGCTGCAGTAGGTCCCTACATCCAGTCGTCTACTATGCCACGGATGCCCTCAAGGCCCGAACTTTTGGTGAAACCGGCCCTGCCTGATGGTTCTGTGGGCATGCAGGCTTCAGAGGGGCCGATGAAGATACAGACACTGCCAAATATGCGATCTGGGGCCGCTTCACAAGTGAAAGGTAAAAAATGAGGCGTTTCCTAGTCCTTAACACAGCTTAGTTCTTCCTGTCCCCACTGTTATTTTTCCCGTTTGAGTTCTAACAAAAATTTGTATTCGTAGCCCTCATTTATGTTTGGAAACTAAAAATCCCTTTGTGTTCTTCCTAGTGATAAATTTTTAACCCCAAACAATACAATTCTGTTGAGGAAATGAAAGAAAATAGTTTGATAGATCTGAAAATCATTTTTAAAAGTCCCTTTTGTTACTAAGGAAATTTGGATCTGATGTAATAACTTGATAACATTTTGTGTAAAAACATCATATATGTCAATATTGGTGGTGTCATTTTTACATGCTATGAGGTTGTGAATCTGATGAATGATAATAATAGTTGTATGTGTGTATGTGTGAGAATATGCCCACTGATAGCTTTTAGATAACAGTAAACATAAGTGAAAACAGGACTTCTGGCATTAGTGATCTTGCACTCTTGCATTCCCAGATACATGGGGAAGTGTGAGCCAGTTTTTAGTGGAGTAAAACGGAGAGTTTGTAGGCAAGGCAGAGTACTCACGGCTTTCAGTAACCTTTTCATTCAGATCCATGAAAGGAAAAGCTAGTACCCGGTAAGGTGTCTTTTCTCTAACCATTGTCATATGCAACAAAATGGCTAACTTAAAAGTATTCTTTATTTCACCAAAGTGACTTCTATGAAGCAATAGTGCTGTGTAGTCTGAATTTTATTGTGGAGAGAATTCTGTTTTGTTTTTATAAAAAAAAAATAAAAGCCATAGCTTTTAAAATGTAAATATTAGTGAAGAAAAAACCTGAACACTCTGATTTGTGAAAGGCTGATTGAAGTCATGGGCTAAAATTTCACCTTTCTCCCTTTTTGTTATGCATATGTCACTTAATCTGTCTTTGATAAGGTATACCTTAGACACTTAGGTCAGCTGAATAGGAAATTGTTTCCTGGGGGAAAGTACTGTTTTCTTATGCAGTGAAGAATAGTATCTCCTTGCTGGTTCAAGAACACTTTCTGTTATCTGTGAGTAATTTTCAATTGCTTGAATATGGTGGGAAAATCTTAAATTAGAAATACGAAATCTAATAAATAAATTTACTAGTGTTGTAAGTAAGGGATTTAAAACTATTTTTTAAAATTAAAAGTCTTAGTAGTAAAATGAACCACTGAAAATCTTTTTAGAATGCTCAAGTTACTTACAGCTGCTTTTCTGCACTCTAGGCTCTAAAATTCACCTGGTGGGCCCTGATTGGAGTCCTTCAAATGCAGATCTTTTCCCAAGCCAGGGCTCTCCTTCTGTACCTCAAAATGCTGGGAATGCTCTGGACCAAGGTGAGGTTGATTTGTGCTACTCCCAAATGTTATAGTTTGGAGTAGTAGTATAGTTTGGTCCTCTAAAAGGCACTGTGTATTCTTTTTTAGATAGTTAGTTTCTAGTGTGCTAAAACTAGGGACACTACCTAACAGTATTCAGTTTATTTGCAGAACACCTTCATTTAGCTGGAGAACTAAGGTGCTATTATTATAGTGTTTGGGTTATTTTTTATCAACTTAATTTAAAAATAGGAAAGTACTTTGTAGGTACAGTGTTTTAGAGATATTCAGGAAAGTGAATAAGAAATTGTATTCTTAACAGTTTAGTAACAATATGATTTTTTTCTGCCTTCAGTTGACGATGGGGAGGTTCCACTGAGGGAGAAAGAGAAGAAAGTCCGTCCCTTTTCAATGTTTGACACAGTAGACCAGTCTGCTGCCCCGCCTGCCTTTGGTGCTCTGAGGAAAAACCAGAGCAGTGAAGATATCTTGCGGGATGCTCAGGTACTTAAGAGTATTCCAGCTTTTATGGCCAACCATGGTTTGAGTCCCGGACCTGGTGGCTTGCTTTCACACTTTCCCTCCCTCTCTTTTTGTCTCTTTCCAGTCAAATTAAAAAATAGAAATAATAAATATAAAAGTTAAATAAGTAATTCTTTAAAAAAAATTTTGGGATCAGTAGATGATGGAATGGTTACGTCACTGGTCTCCCATGTAGTCGACTGTGGTTTGAGTCCTGGACCCAGTGGCTTAACCCTCACTCCAGGTGCATGTGTGTACGTTCCCTAGAGGAGAGTGGAGGAGAAGGGATTGTGGCATGGCCGTTGCCCCTAGAGGATAATAGCTAGCTTTCTGTCTCTCTGTTCTCTCTTGTCTTTCTGGAGAGTGCATGTGCCCTATGGCAAAAATCTCTCTAGAAAAAAAAAAAATATATATATATATAATGGTAATTCTATAATGCAATTTTTAGAAAAGATAAAAGTGTTATAAGAGAAAGAGCAAAAGAAACACAATATATTTGGAAGATTTTAAAATCTAACAGCATTCAGTTAATTTCTCTTGTTTGAGTGTGTTTGTGCTGTCACACCATATTGGGTATGGCTGACATCATTGTTTCTGATCATATTTTATGTGATTCTCTAAAATGTGCAAGTATGTTGGAGAACGTCATATTTGTGCTGTTCAGGTTATCTTATTTCTTCAAAATCTGAAGTTGATTTATGTCAGACAACTTGATGGCAAATCTCCCGTAACCTTTAGGATCTTCACTTTCAATAACCAGGTTATGGTAGAATGGTCCCAGTTAGGTTGCATGAAGTTATAATGAACAAGAATGGTTTTCATTTATTGGTGTCATCTGTGAACCTGAAAGATGTTTCAGTTAAAAGTTTCAAGTGGGCACTCAGAGTTGCCCAAATAGCAGGTGGAAACAAGGAGGTCACATGAGGAGGACTTGTATTGCATTACTGAGGTCCCTCATTAAATGTGATTCAATATACCAGCAGTTAGCATAATGGCTATGTCGCTGGACTCCCATGTAGTTGACCGCGGTTTGTGTCCCGGACCTGGTGGCTTAAAACTCATGCCGGGCACATGTGTGTGCGTGCCCAAGATCCCGAGAGGAGAATGGAGGAGAAGGGATTGCAGCGTGGCCATCCCCCCTGGGGGGTGATTTCTCGCTTTCTCTCTCTCTGTCTCTCTCTGTCTGGCGAGCGCACGCGCCCTATAGCAAAAACCTCTCCAAAAAAAGAAAAAAAAAAATATGATTCAATATAGAGATTTACAACTTGGTAACAATTTTAAAATGTAGAGCTAATATTTTTATAGTGACATTTGTGATGTTGGGTTATGTGGAACATCTTGTTACACAGTATATTTTAACTGGCTGTTTGTGCACTTACAGGCCACAAATAAAAACGTGACTAAAGTACCACCTCCTGTTCCTACAAAACCCAAACAGATTAATCTGCCTTATTTTGGACAAACTAATCAGTCACCTTCAGACATGAAGCCAGATGGAAATCCTCAGCAATTGTCAGCAGCTGCTCCGTCCACAGGAAATATACCCAAAGCAACAGGGCAGCCGCCGAGAGTGCTGCTGTCTCCCAGCGTACCTTTAGCTGGCCAAGACCAAACCCTTTCTCCAGGCTCTAAACAAGAGAGCCCACCTGCTGTTGCCGTCCGACCCTTTACTCCTCAGCCTTCCAAAGACACCCTCCTTCCACCGTTCAGGAAACCCCAGACCGTGGCAGCAAGCTCCATATATTCCATGTACACACAGCATCAAGCTCCAGGAAAAAACTTCCAGCAGGCTGTACAGAGTGCACTGACCAAGACACATACCAGAGGCCCGCATTTTTCGAGTGGTAAGTCCTTGATCTTGTCTTCACTTGAGTAGATGATGTGTTTGAGTCCTAGAGTTGCCATCTGTCAGCAAACAGCAAAATACCTAACTCCAATTTCAACTGATGCTGTTGTTTTAAGAGTGTTGTTTAGTTGCCACCTCTGTTTTTAATTGGGAGTTTAAAAGAGTACCTGCTAAATGTCAGCTGCTGCAGTATGCACCAAAGACCATGGATGAATGAAGTGTGGTCTCAGCTCTGATGGAGCTCCTTGGAGCTTCTTGGAGAGTGGGAAACAAACGTCCCCAGGCTGTTAGAACCAGAGGGCTACGCCTTCACTGTGGGTTTAATTAGATGCTCTCAGCATAAAAAGGGCTGACAACTGCTCCTGTCTACATGTCCTTTTTTAAAAAAAAAAGAAAGAGGGAACCAGCAGTTGGCATAATGGCTATGTCGCTGGACTCCCACGTAGTTGACCGCGGTTCACGTCTCGGACCCGGTGGCTTACAACTCACGCCGGGCGCGTGTGCGTGCGTGCCCAAGATCCCGAGAGGAGAATGGAGGAGAAGGGATTGCGGCGTGACCATCCCCCCTGGGGGGTGATTTCTCGCTTTCTGTCTCTATGTCTCTCTCTGTCTGTCTGGCGAGTGCACGCGCCCTATAGCGAAAAAAAAAAAAAAAAGAAAGAAAAAATTACATTCTATACTGTATTTAAGTTATTTTAATGAAGATACAACCACCAGTTAAATGAAAAAACATAGGATTAGTTTGTGTTAAACATATGCAATCTGGAAATTTGTTGGGCTCTTTCTAAACTGTTTGCTAGTTTATAGGACCAAAATAAAATTGAATATGTTTTGATTCAATGAAATGACTTTGTAATCATGAAAAAAGCATGTAATTGTGGCTTAGATGTCAGAGTGGAGCTGATCAAAAAACCAACATGTGCTGCTGCTTACTCTTACTCTTTCTTTTCATAGGTCTTTGGTGAGAACTGCTAAGATGAGAATGTGGGGATTAGATAATTTTGATATAGTCAGAATGTTAAGGGAGAATAGCTTTGATACATATAAGTTGTTCTTAATTTTTGAAGCCAAGTGTGGTTTCTAACATTGATTCACTTTGGGACGCTATGGAAGACGGGAGGATACATGTTAGGTTTTAATCTGGACACATGAGAAGATTACCAATTTTCATTGGTTTTAAACTTTGTTCACATTTTTACATTAATTCAATAGATACTACCGTCAGTGATTTCTTTTTTTTTTTTTTTTTTTTTTTTTTTTTTTTTTTCTTTTTTTGGAGAGGTTTTTGCTATAGGGCGCGTGCGCTCGCCAGACAGACAGAGAGAGACAGAGAGATAGAAAGCAGGAAATCACCCCCCAGGGGGGATGGCCACGCCGCAATCCCTTCTCCTCCATTCTCCTCTCGGGATCTTGGGCACGCACGCACACGCGCCCGGCGTGAGTTTAAGCCGCCGGGTCCAGGACTCGAACCGCGGTCGACTATGTGGGAGTCCAGCGACATAGCCATTACGCTAACTGCTGGTCCCCCGTCAGTGATTTCTTATCACTGGTAACATTTCCTGCTATTTCATAAAATAATGGTGCATGTTAGAATCAGTAGGTGTTTTTATTCTATAATAAGTTTGTTATACAAAGATGGAACCCTTGCTTTGTCATGTGTTCAGTTGTTTTAAAAAATTATTTACATTTGAAAAGCACTGGGCCAAAGGTGGTACGGTGGTAAAGATGCTGGATTCCCACATGGCTTGGACCTGGCAGCTTGGAAATCACCACAAATAAATGGATAAATAAATAATTTTTTTTTGTTTAAAAAAAAAGGCATTGTGTAGTAACTATGAAATTAAAAATGACTTTAGTTATTGTTAGCTATTAATATTTTGGTTACTTACAAGTTTTGTTTAATTAACACTTATGAAGGCTTTCCTTTTTTTGCTTCTCTAATTAGTGTATGGCAAGCCTGTGATTGCTACTCCACAAAATCAACAGCACCCTGAAAATATTTATTCTAATAGCCCAGGCAAGCCTGGTAGTCCAGAACCTGAAACAGAACCTGTATCTTCAGCTCAGGAGAACCATGAAAATGAAAGAATTCCTCGACCACTGAGCCCAACCAAATTACTGCCTTTCTTATCTAACCCTTACCGAAATCAGAGTGATGCTGACTTAGAAGCCCTGCGAAAGAAACTGTCTAATGCACCAAGGCCACTAAAGAAACGCAGCTCTATTACAGAGCCAGAGGGGCCTAATGGGCCAAATATTCAGAAACTTTTGTATCAGAGGACCACCCTAGCCGCCATGGAGACCATCTCTGTCCCATCATATCCATCTAAGTCAACTACAGTGACTGCCAGCTCAGACAGCCCAACAGAAATCCAGAATCCATATTTACATGTGGAACCAGAGAAGGAGGTGGTCTCCGTGGCTCCCGAGCCATCATCCCCAGAGGATGTGGGGAGTGCCCATACAGAGAACAGTGACATGTCAGCTCATTCTCCTAGCCTTGATTTTGTACCTGAAGGAGTCCCAGACAATAGCCCAAATCTCCAGAGTAACGCAGAAGAACCAAATCCAGAGGCACCCCACCTGCTGGAAGTGTATCTGGAGGAGTATCCCCCATACCCACCCCCGCCATACCCGTCCGGGGAGCCTGAGGGGCCCGGAGAAGACGCTGTGAGCATGCGCCCACCGGAAGTCACCGGGCAGGTCTCTCTGCCTCCTGTAAGTAATGTGGCATGTTGTGTGTGTAAAGGACATTTTTGTATTTTAGAAAGAGCTCTTTTATTCTTTTGGTGAAGGAAACAGTTTTGTTCTTATCCTATAAATAACACATTCACTGTTTTCTTTGTAGCTGACGTCATATATTAGGAAAGCAGCACTTAACTGGACTGAAAAGTCCTGTATTTGAAACTTTTTTTTTAAGTTTTAAATTTTTATTTCTTCTCTGAGAAGGAACTAGTGGTCTGGGGTACTCGCAGCAGAGTCTTCATGCTGTGATCTACCCGTAGCCCCAGCTAGCCAAGATCACGGGTACACGTGACCTCAGGACATGGACCCGGGACTTTCCCATGTGACCGTAGAATCACGGATTATTGCATGACCACTGTGCTGCCAAGACTGGCCAGCACTTTCAAACGTGATTACTAGCTCAGCTCTGTGAGGTCAGGCAGTGGTACAGCTTCTCTCACTGCTGTATCACTCTCTTTCCAACTTTTCTTTTTATAGCAGTGAAATTTATTTTTAATGAACTGATAGGCAAAATTTCAGCCTTTCAACAGAAGTAAAATTGGAAGAGTTCTACATGAAGTGAGGGCAGGGAGAGGGCCTGGGCAGGAGTGGGATGCACCTCTTTAACCTTCCCCTCCATCAGTGACGTTGAAGAGCCCTGGTTGTCACGCGGAGCCTAAGGTCTCCCGTACACGGACATTAAGTTGCTCCAGCACTCTGTATGCACTCCTTCCAAACTTGGAGCTTTAGTCTAGAAGTTTGTCATTTTGAAATAGGGGAGAGGAAATAAAAATCCCAGAATATCTAAATAAAGTCTGCTTTTTCACAATTTAAGTCGAAGTTGTTTTGTTTCAGTAAGCACAGAAAGAAGTTAGATGCTGAACTGTTAATGACCTATTAATTAAAATCCTGGTCACTTTTGAAGGATTTAAAAAAATATATGCTTTATAAGTTTGCTCTTTTAGGTAGGATAGTATTAAAAGATAGTGGTTGTCCAAAGTTACTTTGACTATTGGTTACAGTGAACATTTCTTTAACAGTTTTATGTAGCAAACATTTGATACTAGTGAAAACAAAGTTTTAAAATTTAGGTTAGCATTTTTTAAACAACTCTGTGCATTCTGAGTTCTCAGACTTGAGTCTCTTCATTTGAATTTTAAACATGAGAAAAGAAAGGTTTTTACAACCACTATGGTCAAAGCCAACCTACACGATAGATATTAATATTTGTTACTCCCTACTCCTTTTTTTTTTTTTTTTTTTTTTGGAGAGGTTTTTGCTATAGGGCGCGTGCATTCGCCAGACAGACAGACAGACAGAAAGCGAGAAATCATCCCCCAAGGGGGGATGGCCATGCCGCAGTCCCTTCTCCTCCATTCTCCTCTCGGGATCTTGGGCATACACGCACATGCACCCAGCATGAGTTTAAGCTACCGGGTCCGGGACTCGAACCATAGTTAGCCACATTGGAGTCCAGTGACATAGCCATTATGCTAACTGCTGGTCCATCCCTGCTCCTTTTTTGTTGTTGTGTTAAAATTTTCAAACTTTCAAAGAGGAAAAAGGTGTCTGTAAAAGTATCATACTGTACTTTTTAAGATTCTGTTATTCTTTTCCTTGGCATGTGATTTACATTTTCTTCATGGTGAAATAGAAGCCACTATGCTGTATATTCTTTTTTTTTTTTTAAGAGAGTTTTTTTATTACCATAACGTGCATGTGTTTGCGGAGAGACAGAAAGTGAGAAATCACCCCTTGGGGTTGGCCATGACGCAGTCTCTTCTCCATTCTCCTCTTGGGATTTTAGGTACACATGCGCATGCACCTGGCATGAGTTTTAAACCTCTGGGTCCAGGACTCAAACTGTGGTCAGCCATGTGGGAGTCTAGCGATGTAACCCCTACAGCATCTGCTGTTCTCTATCGTGTACGTTCTTTTATTTTTTTAAGAATGATTTTATTTAACTTTATTTATTTATTTTTAATTTGACCAGAAAGGCAGGGAAAGAGGGAGGGGGTGAGGGGAGAGAGAGCGAGCGCGCGTGAGAGCGAGCGAGCGAGAGAGCAAGCAAGCTACCAGATCTGGGACTCGAACTGCGGCTGGCCATGTGAGAGTCCAGCGCCTTTAACCACCACGCCACCTGCCAGCCCCTTGTATGTTCTTTAAAAGTGGGGCTGTCAACTGTCCTCACCCTGTGCGACCCACATGTTGTGCTTCCATGGTCATTGACATTGACATTTCTATTTTTTTTTCCTCAAACATGTAACATTTGTGAATGGCTTTCACAAAGCCATTTGTGAAATAGGTCAGTTGCTGCCTCCTGTTTTAGCATGTATAGTATATCACACCTCAGGAAATGTTTCCTTAGTTTGGATATGTTTAGAAACCTATTTTATAAGGTGTTAGATCTGGACTTGAAATCTTGCCCTTTTATTTTTGGCCTGACTAATTAAAACAGTTGAAGACTGGTAAGATTCCTCCTTGGTCTATGTAAAACAGACCGATAATCTGACTTACCTCGGCTGTCTGCCTCCCCGAGGAGGCAGCGTATGCGATGGTTAGGAGAAGGGGCTTCCCTGGGTTGGAACTGAGCACTGCTGCTTATTGGCTGTGTGCCTTAGTTTCTTTTCTGTAGGATAGTAGGGTTTTTGAGGATTAAATGAATCATCTTTCAGTATATGTCAGCTGCTATAATTCTGAGTTGTACTATTGCCCAGTTCGACAGTGTGGGGTTTGCTGTACTTTATTAGGAAAGTAACTTAAAAAGACCCATCTTGGCTAACGATTTCATTCAAAGTCTTCCTATGCATTTTTAGTCATGAAAAAGCAAGCGAGCAAGAGAGAGAGACAAGCACCCTCAACAGGGTCTCACTCTGCCAACCTGCCCCCAGCCTTCCCAAGCAGCCGTGATCACGGGCATCTGTGCATGTGCTCAGCACAGACAGGTCAACCAAGGACTCAAACCCTGATCTTCCATGTGGCTTTCAGCATTACAGACCTGTGCCTCACCACTATACTATCGTGGTTGAGCTATTCTTGGCATTTTACAGAAATTTAGCCTACTTGCCACTTTAGATTATATTCTTAGCTTATTACATGCTATAATGTATTACCCAAATGTAAATAATTTGTTTTTCTTTTCTGAAAATTTGCCAGAGGGCATGTGCATTCAGCAGAATGAGACAGAGAGGGAAATGAGAAAGTGCTCCCCATGGAGGATGGCTGTCCTGCAATCCCTTCTCCATTTTTCCCTTCTTTTGGGATTTTGGGCATGCATACACACATGCCCAGTGTGTTTTTGTTTTTTTTCCTTCTTAAAGTTTTACCATAGGGTGTATGTGTTCACCATAGAGACAGTGAGAGGGAAGGTGAAAAATCATCCCTCCCCCCACGGGGATGACCATACTGTAATCCTTTCTTTACTTTTCTCCTCTTGGGATTTTGGGCATGCACACACATGCACTTGGCATGATTTTCAAGCTGTCAGGTCTGGAACTCAAATCATGGTTGCCCATCTAGGAGTCCAGTGCCTTAACCACCACGCTACCTTCTGGCCCCTCGAATGTATTTTCACTAGGTTTTATAAAGTTAAATTCCTCTCACTTTGCTACATGGGTGTTCTTTGTGAGAATTCATTAAGTGATATACCATGACTTGTAAACTTTTCTGAATAACATTTTACCTAAATAAAATGTGCTGTATATGTTTTGAAAGTTCCTTTTACTAACATAGTTGAGATGTTGCTTCTCCCTCTTGTAGGTCTCTTTTGCCTAGACCAGCATTCTTGATTTTCTGTGTTTGCTTTGCAGGGCAAAAGGACAAACTTGCGTAAAACTGGGTCAGAAAGGATTGCTCATGGAATGAGAGTGAAATTCAACCCACTGGCTTTACTTCTAGATTCATCTTTGGAGGGAGAGTTCGACCTTGTCCAGAGGATTATCTATGAGGTATGAGTTAGTGAGTAAATTTCTTGAATATGACCTTGTATTTTGTTTTTAAGCTCTAATTTGAAAGTTATGATGGAGAAGATGTATTTGTCATTTTAGGAAATTACAGGGTTGTGTTGAGGAACTCTTGAGAGTGCTCCAAAATAGGCTATGTTGTTTTAAAGATGTTATTAGAAATGTCTAAGTTTAGTTTCCACTTGCAGTCCTCTAGAGTACTTTCCTTTCTCAGGGAGGGCATCACTCTCCTTTAGAAATTGTACATGTGGGGCCAGCAGGAGGCATGGTGGTTAAGTTGCCAGACTCCTACATGGCCGACCTTGAGTCAGTTCCCAGGCCTGGTAGTTTGCTTTCTCACTTTCTCTGTCTTTCTCTGGTGATAGCACATACCCAATAGCAAATTAAAAAATAATAAATAAAATGAAATACTAATAAAAAATTGTACATGTATGGATTTGTACTCTACTAAGTTAGAGATGTGGTCCTTACTTTCAGAAACCTACTATTTAGAATATTTTTAGTTGACCTTTATTTTCTTTCCATAGCAAATATAACTTCTACTTAGAAGCTAATTTGTGGTAGGAAGTTGGGAGAATAAACAAAAATGGCTGTAAGGATACTGGTTCAGGTACTACTTTTCCATGTTTTAAAAGCCTTTTTATAGTGAATACCTACTTAATGTGGTTATTCTCTCCATCTTATTTCTAGAATTGTTCTTGGTTTAGTTTGCTTGGCTCCTATAGGTTTTAATTATGTTTAAAAACAAGTTTCAGAAGAGTTTATTTCTGTTCTTGTAACTCTAAGAAGCCAGATTAGTTGTGACAAGTCAGTCAGCAGTGACATCAGGTGACAGGAGCTGGGAGTGACGCTCACTCTTCTTTTTCATACAGGTTGATGACCCCAGCCTGCCCAATGACGAAGGCATCACAGCTCTGCACAACGCCGTGTGTGCAGGCCACACAGAGATCGTCAAGTTCCTCGTACAGTTCGGTGTGAACGTAAATGCTGCTGATAGTGATGGATGGTAAGACTGTCTCTGAAACTCGGCCAGACTTCAACTGTGGGTGCGTGTTTTCTAAGCAGTGTGTAGTGCTGTGGGAGGGCAAAGAAGTATGTCAGTACAGATCCTTAAGCTGCTTGTGATCCTACTGGATAAATGTGCTATGGAGTGAGTATCCCTAATCAAAACATCCAAAATCTGAAATGTTCTTAACTTTGAAGCATTTAAAAAATTATTTATCAAATTCTATTATTATTATTGTTATTTAATTTGCTATAGGGCATGTGCACCCAACAGTGAGAGATAGGCGTGCAAAGCAAGAAAGCAAGCCACCAGGTCCGGGACTTGAACTACAGTTGGCCGTGTGGGGGTCTAGCACTTTAACCACTGTTAAAGTGGCCCAAATTGAAGCTTTTTGAGTGTTGACATGATACCTTAAGTGGTAAATTTCACACCTTGATCTCACATGATGGGTTACAGTCAAAATACTGCAATACAAAAATATTACATAAAGTGACTTTCAGGTTCTGTGTATACAATGTATATGAAACATAAATGAATGACTTGTTTAAACTTGGGTCTTACCTTCAATATATCTCATGATATATATGTAGATATTCAGAAAGTAAAAATTCACACTTCTGGTCCTAAGCATTTTGGATAAGGAGTACTTGTGTGTGTGTGTATATGTTGTTATAAATAATGCTTGGGGATCAGTTGGTGGCATGGTGGTTAAGGTGGTAGGATCCCACATTGCCAGCTATGCAGTTTGAGTCCTGGACCTGGCAGCTCGAGAAATATACTGGGTGAGTATGCAGATTGGAAAATTAAAAAAAAAATTTTTTAAAGACTTTGTACCTAATGTGGAAGCAGAGTTCACCAGTGAGCTCAGGTGTCTCCAAGAAGGGTGGAAGTTCTAATGTCTGTTAGCTACCTATTAAGAATGCTGTTTGCTGCAGTTCTGTGTCCTGTGCTGGATGCTTTTTTTATAAGAGTTGTCAATGTTGGAAATTCTTAAATAAAACTGATTTAAAAAAAAAAAAGACTTTGTACCTACAGGGAATAAAATGAAGGGGAGAGGAAAGAACAAAGGAAAAAAAAAAAAAAAAACAAGTCTTAAATTCTTCAGAGCCTGATTAACTTTCTCAAGCTGGAGTCATTTGCAATTTATCATAAAACATTTGAGATACATTATTGATACCATTTCTTCAATGGTATCATTAAGTTCTTGCTAATGAGTTACCTAATATAGATTGAAATATGTATATGTCACAGTCATTTTACTGGTCTGAGTTAAATTGACATATTTTGGGGGGCCAGCAAGTGACATAGTGGTTAAGGCTCTGGACTCCTGTGTGGCCAACTGAGGTTTGAGTCCTGCAGCCGGTGGCTTGAAACTCAGGCTCTGTGTGTGTGTGTGTGTGTGTGTGTGTACCTAAAATCCTGAGAGGAGATTGGAGGAGAAGGGATTGTGGAGTGACCATCCCCCCAGGGGGTGATTTCTCACTTTCTATCTCTCCAGTGAGTGCATGTGTCCTATAGCAAAAATATCTCTCTCAAAAAAAATTTACACATTTTTTCAGTTAACTTTTCTTTGAGGTTTTAAAAATATATAAAATTAGTTTATATGTACAGTTCAGTTCCTTCAAACTTATATCAATAAAAGGATATTTATGGTTGCCTGTTTTGTGTGAATAATTTAAGAACTGTTAGGCCCTCTACTCTGGCAGAAATAATTAGGCTGGGTGCTCTAGGACTTAGAACTAAATCCATTTTATCCTGTTTTTTCTTTGTGTGTGTGTGTTTTTTAGATTGTTATACAAATTTCATTTCTTTTACTGACTTCCTTGATCCTTCTCACCCTTCATCCAGCTCCTAGCCCCAGTGTGGCCCATTATGTTGCCATTTTCCGTTGTGGCTGTAATTCTATAATGGGTTTAATCTGTATTGAATTGGTTTCTAATACTGCTGGAGAGGTTTTCAGAAGACAAAGCTTAGTAGATGGCAGACTCAGGACTCTCTCTGCAGAGCCCTCGCCACAGCAGGTGTCATTCGGTTTAGGAAACGGTTTCCAGCCCCTGCTGTGTCTTCCTTCACAGGACTCCGTTACATTGTGCTGCCTCGTGTAACAACGTCCAGGTGTGTAAGTTTTTGGTGGAGTCGGGAGCCGCTGTGTTCGCCATGACCTACAGCGACATGCAGACTGCCGCAGACAAGTGTGAGGAGATGGAGGAAGGCTACACTCAGTGCTCCCAGTTTCTCTATGGTAGGGGACAGGTGCAGATTACTGCATTCACTTGTCCTTTATCTCAAGTGTATAATGTCATAAGTATTTTTTATTATTTGGAAAAAATCTTTGTGTTGTACAAAGTCCTGGGTATTGAAAATAGGACAGCCTTAGTCAGAAATAATGATAGAGCTTCTGTGTATGTGCCTAGAAGTAGCTATTGTCATGGGACATCTCCAGCTACAAAAGACAATGATGCAGCATCTGACCCAGTGAGTTCATGGCTTCTGACCATCAAAAGACCCTCTGTTCAGGCTGTAGCACTTAGCTGGGGAGGGTGTATCTTTGCAAATCAGTAAACAGAAGCCCCTCCTTCGAAGATGAGCAAGAGAAATGCAGCATCTCTATGAGAATCCAAATGATCCTAATTTTCTTCCAAATCGAACTTGTCATAAGATAATATAAAGGCAACCATATTTTGCTAATTTTTTGCTCTTTTGTCTTCTTGATCTTTTAGTTTACAGTTCTGATTGCTGGCATTGGACCTGTATCTAGAGAAAAATGGACTTGAAGTTTTAGATAGATATATGTATATTGGCTGGCATTTTTATTTACAAGAGAAATGTCTTTATTTACAAGGCTTAGAAGTTGAGGCTAATTTTCTCTTCAGCTTGACTGGGAAGAATTGGGGATGGGAGGAAGATAGATAGACAAAGGAGGAGGTCCCGGGGATCCACATGGCTCCTGTTCTCAGAAGCTTCTTTACTGAATTTAAACACCACTTGAACATAATACTTTTTTTTTTCTTTTTTAAAGAGATTTTTGCTATAGGCCACATGTACTTATGGGAGACAGAGAGAAACAGACAAAAAGTGAGAAATCACCCCCCAGGGGGGTTAGCCACGCCACAATCCCTTCTCATCCACTCTCCTCTTGGGATCTTGGGCACACCTGTACACACACTGGTATGAGTTTCAAGCCCCCAGGGACTGGGACTCGAACCACAGTCAACCTTGTGGGAGTCCGGTGCCTTAACCACTACGCCACTGCTGGTAGACACAGTACTTCTGAACTTTTTCTCAGCTCTGAGCACTAGGTAAAAAAATGAAGTAATGTTTTTAGAATTCCTTGGTCATTACACTTAAGAGTAGGTTGAAATTTTACAGGCATGTCATTTACTTTTTCTTTTTGAGAGGTTTTCGCTATAGGACGCGTGCGCTCGCCAGACAGACAGAGAGAGACATAGAGACAGAAAGCAAGAAATCACCCCCCAGCGGGGATGGTCACACCGCAGTCCTTTCTCCTCCATTCTCCTCTCGGGATCTTGGGCACGCACGCACACGTGCCCAGCGTGAGTTTTAAGCCACCGGGTCTGGGACGTGAACTGCGGTCGACTACATGCAAGTCCAGCGACATAGCCATTACGCTAACTGCTGGTTCCCGTCATTTACTTTTTTAATATCTTAGACTTTTTTTTAGTTCTTGGGGTTGCAAACATTTTTTGTACTCTGAATAAGACCAATGTTGAGAGATGCTTGTAAGGCGCTGGTTTTTTAGAGCTGTTTTAGAGCTGACAGTATTCATTAATGTGCCTGTTACAGGCTTCTTGCACACTGCTCTGGCCTTCCACTTGTCCCCCCTACCCTGGGAAATTGATTTATCAAATGTTTGATATTGTAGTTCTAAGCCAGTACCATTTCTTCCCATTTTGTTTCATTCAGCTAAGAGAGAGTGGGGTACTCTGAGTTACTGATTCTGTGATCTTGCTGCCCTGATTTTAGGCGTTCAGGAGAAAATGGGCATAATGAATAAAGGAGTCATTTATGCACTTTGGGATTATGAACCTCAGAATGATGATGAGCTGCCCATGAAAGAAGGAGACTGCATGACGGTCGTCCGCAGGGAGGACGAGGATGAGATCGAGTGGTGGTGGGCACGCCTTCATGACAAGGAGGGATACGTTCCACGCAACCTGCTGGGAGTAAGTTATTCTGATACACGGGCATGTTTGTTCACGTGTCAGACCTGGGCTTGGCAGGAGCTGCTGTGTGTCATGGGCACAGTGCAGCGAACTGCCCTTGGTTACATGGACTGACATTTTTTGACAGTCTCGGCTGTTGATTTACAGGTCCGCTTTCAGTGATTCCTCCTGTGATGATCAACAGTGTATTTATATGTCTGCCAGCCCTTAGAGGTCACGGGTCCCATCAACATTGGTGAACAGACTAAAGACTGGATAATATGATCAGAATTGAACTTACGCTATTTGAAATAAACTTTAAATCTGTTTAAATCAGGATTTGCAAATCAGATAGAGAGCTTGAACAGGGCATTAGAGACAAGATTCTTTGTTCTTTCTCTACCATTTCATACGAATGAAAAAAATAAAATCACTAGAGCACATAAAAGCCAGTAACATTTCTGTATTAGTACAAGGGACTGCTGTTGTCAGGTAAAGATTCTTAGAACTATTTTCAGGGAAAAGGCTCGAATGTGGTTGGACAGAGGGGAGCGAGCAAGAACACCGTGTTTCAGGGCTTTGCATGAAGCTCTGTCATAAATGGAGTATTCTCGTAGGCAGTTATTTGTGTAGGGACCATGTTGGGTGTGTGAAGGAGGGTAAGAAATGATCAGGATAATTGAGAAATTGGGATAGAAGGTTAAAAGTAAAAGTGCTTGCAAAATCTGTTGGTGAGGAGGTAAGGAAAGGCTTGAGGGGAGGAAGGACCCTCTGGGGTGCACAGTACAGAAGGTGCCCGACTTACAGTGGGGATTTTCCAGCTTTTTTTTTTTTTTAAATAAAGAACTATTTTATTTAACTCTACTTATTATTACTTTTTTAATTTGACCAGAGACAGAGAAGGAAAATGAGAAAGAAAGCCCCCAGGTCATGGATTTGAACTGCAGTCAGCCATGTGGGAGTCCAGCATCTTTAACCACCATGCCACCTGCTGGCCCCTCAGCTTTTTTTTTTTTTTTTTTTTTTAAGTTCATTTATTTTCTGTATGAGAGAGAGGAAGAGAAGGAAGAGGAGAGAGACCCACAGAGACAGGCCCCAACAGGGTTGTCATGCTGTGATCCGCCTCCCTCTCCAGCCATCAGGATCCCTGACATGGTCAGGGAGAGCCAGGGCTGCAAACCGGGAGCCTTTCTCTGTGCTTCTGTGAAAAGGACATGGCATTGGGAACCAGCAGTTAGCGTAATGGCTATGTTGCTGGACTCCCACATAGTCGACCGCGGTTCGCGTCCCGAACCCGGTGGCTTAAAACTCATGCCAGGCGCGTGTGTGTGCGTGCCCAAGATCCCGAGAGGAGAATGGAGGAGAAGGGATTGCGGCATGACCATCCCCCATGGGGGGTGATTTCTTGCTTTCTGTCTCTATGTCTCTCTCTGTCTGTCTGGCGAGTGCACGCGCCCTATAGCAAAAACCTCTCCAAAAAAAAAAAAAAAAAAAGAAGGAGCATGGCATTACTGCTAGGCCACCACGCTGGCCTGGGGGTTCTTAACACTAGGATGGTGCAAAAATGACACATGTCCAGTAGTAACTGTACTTCAGTACTAATACAGCCATTCTGCTTTTCATTTTCACTATGATGATCAGTAAATTACATGAGATATTTAATATACTGTTATAAAACGGGCTTTGTGTTAGATGATTTTGCCCAACTGTAGGATAATGTTAAGTTTTCTGGGCATGTTGAGGGTAGTCTAGGCCAAGCTATACTTGGTAAGTTAGGTGTATTAAATGCATTTTTAACTTAGGACATTTTCAGCTTTCAGTGGGTTTGTCAGGATGTAACGCTATCCTAAGCTGAGGAGCATCTGTTGAATATCTGTATTGGCACATGGTTCACGGCATTGGCCCCCACATCCTTCAGATCCACCTGCAGTGCTTATCTGGTGACCAGGCAGTGGGAGGAGGGAGGGGTGCAGGAGAACCTCCCTCCTACCATCATGGCGAGGATAAGGCCAAGCTCCCACCTAGAGCAAGTGCAGGGTGTTACGACTGGTATTTCCTTCGAGTGTCAGGCAGATGCAGGCTCCAGCAGTGGGGCGTTGCCACTCTGCCACGTGGGCCATGAGCAGGCTTCTGTCTGCAAATGTCCTGCTGCCTCAGCGGTGCGCTCTGTGGAGTTCTTTGCGTGACCTCCATGTTGGGACTTGGCTGTCTGGGTTCTGCCTGGCCTCTCCTCCTGACTCCCTTCCCCATTGTTCATCTGATGTGTTAAATGACCTCATCCAGGTCTCTCGAACAAGTGTAATCTCTTGCACATAGCCATTTTCCTTCCTTCTCTAATAAACATCAGTAGTAAATAAGCACTTTTGCTTTTATACTTTTCTTATCTGAGAAAGGTTCTTCCTTAGCACTAGTTACTTGAATATTTTAATTTCCTTAGTATTAAATTGACAAGTGAAAATTTTATGTATTTATGATGAATAGTATGTTTTGAAAATGTGCATACATTGTGGCATGGCTAAATCAAGCTAATTAACATATTCATTACCTCACTTTTTTTTTTTTAGTGAGAACACTTAATATCTATTTTCTTAGCAGTTTTCAAGTATATAATGCATTGTTATTAACTGTAGACACAATGGTGTATAATAGATGTTATGAATTATTTAATTTTTCTGACAAAGAGGTCCAGTGGGTAATGAAACAGGGCAAGAATTATTTGCTCCCGAGGGTGGCAGCAGCTGAGTTCTGCCTCTTGTGTATGTGGCTTCGAGAGATTCTTAACAGACTAGACTGAAGATTTTCATCTCAGTCCTCAACTAGATGTTCTTAGTCTTGCAGAAGTCTTTTCTGGCTAGAAGTGTTTTTTACACAAGATTTTTTGCTTTTGTTTCTTTTGTTGTTTTAAAAAAGAAAAGTGCATAAATGTTGAATTTTTATTTAGAGGCTTCAGTTTCTAGAAAACCGTGTTGGCTAAATATTTTTTCTCAGATGGAAAAATAATTTTTATATAACATTGACCCACCAATTAGTTTTCAGTTTAGGCTGGAAGTCTGCCTCTTTTCTCAATAGCAACCCTTTCTTCCCCCTTCCTTTCATTAAGGGGAGGAGAGACAAGACTTGTTCTTGGCTTTAAGGCTGGAGACCTTGCAAACTTCACTGAGGCTCTACTCTCCCAACTCTTGTTAGGGAAAAGACAAAACCACAAAAGTCTAGAGCGGAATCCCCACCTATCCTTGCTAAATCTGTAGACTCTTCCTCTGTGGCACTTCATTTGTTGCTGTGTCTCAAGTCTCATGACACAGTGTTACGTCAGTTGTGATAAAGTTAGGAGACTCAAATCTCTTCTTTTTTCCCTCATGAGGAATCTCCAAACACTGGGACATACTTGTATTGCACATCACGTTCACCAGTTTGTCTTCCTTGTTAGACTTGATTTACAGCTCAAACCACTGTGCAAATTGAGTTAACGCCTAGAGTTCCGTGGTATTGTCACAGCTGAGGGCTCTCGAGACCTCGGAATGACCTTCTCAGCGTAGTGGTAGAACGTTGCCAAGCGTGAATCCGGGTGTACTCCGTGTGCTCATGTTCCGCTCTGGATGCTCCACGTGGCTGGAGGGGACTTGATATGATTTCCTTCCTGTGATGGCCTGTGTCTGCCCCACTCACAGCACTTCTTAGAATTTCCTTATGCTCTCATGTATCTCTATGGTCTGTAAATAGTTTTTAACCTCTCTTACAGCTATACCCAAGAATTAAACCAAGACAAAGAAGCTTGGCTTGAAACTTTATAGAATTTCACCTAATGAAGAATTAATCTGTGCTGTCACTAAGAAGTAATGTGATCATTCTTGACAAAACCTTCGTAAGACTTATTTTAATGACAATGTAGTTGGAAAGTGTTGAGTGTGCTCTGGAAGAAAATGAAGGATAGAAGAAGTCGCTCTTAGAGGAGGGCATCCGGCATGATGCAGTGGACCTTGCAAGTAAGCAGACCATGCCGCGTGGGCAGGTGATCCATGGAGCACCTGGAAAGGTAAACAGCGACAATCCTGTGTTCTGCGAGATAGAGGACCATTTCTGGGGCTGTTGGGAAACCAGCTTCCACACTGCCTGGGGGCTGTTGCAGCACCTGTGGGGTAGCAGCCCCCTTGCCTGAGGGGACCAGCACCATCAAGGATAATCACATCTGATCATCCCCCAGCAGCTGCAGGCCCTCAGCAGCTCGGGAAGGCTCAGAGGTGTGCCACGCACTTGTCTTTTCAGTGAAGAACTGTTCCTCGGCTGTCAGTAAGCAGTAACTATGAATTCTCCTAGCATCTTAAAAATTACATTGACACTAAGCAACACTACAGGTAATTTGATTTAGAATCTTGTTTTTAGGCTAAATTTGAATTTATATTTATTGTCTTTTTGTATTTTGGAAATTAGATACTTGTTATAGACTTACCCATGTTTGTCAAGATCATAGCTGACTTTACAACAATTGTAATAAATTTAAACTTTTTGACATTGAGCTGCTTACTGGTTTTTATTTTTATAACACACAGCATTGTTTAAAGGTCACAGCAATTGGGGTACCTTACCCAGTAGAATACTAACAGATTGCTTATTGCAGACCTATGTACTGTGATAAGATTTCTTTGCCAGCCATGTGATTGAACGTAGGAAGTATTTCTTTGCTTACAGAAAACTCTTTGTTTGCAATTCATGAATATGAATGGTCTTCGATATAAAATTAATTTGTTTAAAGACCTCAGAGATCCTGGTGAAAGAAGCCTACTTGTACCTTTTCCCTGGCACCTCTAACAGACTCTTTTGGTGTCTACATTTCATTCCAAGTTTGTTGTGGAATTAATACACATGGATTTGTGTTGTCAGTCTTCACATTGTTTTATTAATGTTATCAAGTTTGTGAATTGTTTTGGAACCATTTTGCCCAGTGGGAATATTTTATTTAATAGAAGATAAAAATGAAATCCATGTGAAGGTCACTTTTCCTTATACTTGGTTTTGTTTTGGTTTTATTGTAGGGTGTGCGCACTCACTAGAGAGAGGGAGGGAGGGAAAGTGAGAAATCACCACCACCTCCCCCCACCTCACCCCCGAAGATGGGCACACTGCAGTCCCTTTTCCTCCATTCTCCTTTCTGGACTTTTGAGCACACATATACGTTGCCTGGCATGATTTTCAAGCCATCAGGACTGGGACTTAAACTGTAGTCAGCCATGTGGGAATCCAGTGCCGTAAGCACCATGCCATCTGCCCCTCCTTAAACATTTTTATGAGTGTTAAATTCTAGCAAGGAAGGTAGATGAAAGACAGAGCATATTATACCTGTCAGAGTCATGGAGAAAGAGTGGTAGCATGCATGACATGTCAGAAGATATGTGGTATATAAAATTCTAAAGACGTCCCCCAGTATCCCTGTTCTCTGGCTCACTAATCTAGGTACTGCGGTGAAGGACTTTGCAGATTTAATAACTTTACTAATCAACTGGCTTTAAAATAGAGAGGTTCCCCTAGATCATCTTGGTGGGTCCTGTGTAATGACATGAGGGAGGCCCTCAAAACGGAAAAGGCAGGAACCATGAGGCGGGGGAAGCCAGGAGACCAGGTGTGGAAAGGGCTTCACCTGCCAGCGCTGGCTTTGAAGATGCAGGGGGTCGAGCCAGAGCCTATGGAAGCTGAGAGAGACCCCTGCTGACTGCCAGCAAGGATTGGGACCTCAGTTCTTTTGTCCCATGGTAGTGAACTCTGCCAAGCCACGTGGGCCTGCCTCGAAATGAATTTTCCAGGTCTCCTGCAGGAACAAGTTAGCTCAGTGAGACAGGTGTTGGGCTTGGAAGCCACAGACCTGGGACGGGGTGTTTCTGAGTCACTGGGTTTGTGTTGATACGTTAGAGCAGCAACAGGAAACAGATACCCGAATTCTAGTCCATTGTGTGTCCTTGCCAGAACACGTGACCTCCCTGAGCCTTCCTGTAATCCAGGTAGTGGAGTTCAATACCATTTCCTTGGCGTACTTCAAGTTGTTGAGGAAAACCATACTAAGTACTGTAAAGCGCTTGGTAAACTGAAGAACAGCATGAACGCGTGAAAAGAGAAGATGTGAAAATTAGAAAACCTTGACCTCGGTTTTACATTTCTTAATTCTGAACTTAAAACACCTTTTGTTTTTATTCTCTCTTTTTAGTTTTTTACTTGTTTTATTTTTAAAGTATCCTCATATCAAAGCTCTTTCTAGAAATACTTAAAGGTATAGAAAAAGGTCATGAAAGAGAGAGGAAAAGGACCATTTTAAAGGCACTGTTAACCTTGGGTATGTTTCTTTGTAATCTTAGCTATAATTTTTTTCTCTACGGAGTCAAGAACATACTGTTTAAGCAGTTCTGTATTCTTCTGTTTTTATGCTTGACATTATATCACAAATACTAACATAATTTTTTTTTTTTTTGAGAGGTTTTTGCTATAGGGCGCATGCGCTCTCCAGAAAGACAGAGAGAGACAGAAAGCGAGAAATCACCTCCCGGGGGGAATGGCCACAGCGCAGTCCCTTCTCCTTCATTCTCCTGTCGGAATCTTGGGCACGCATGCACATGTGCCTGGTGTGAGTTTAAGCCACCAGGTCTGGGACTCAAACCATGGTTGACTACATGGGAGTCCAGTGACATAGACATTATACTAACTGCAGGTCCCAATACTAACATAATTTTAATTGCTGTGTAATCTTCCATTGTGTAATTTATTCAGTTATTTAATGTTGAACATAGGGCTTTACTGTCTATATTTTTGTGTATTCTCGAGGATGCTATGGTCATATTTTTATGGCAGTATAATCCTGATTCTTGCAAACCAAAGGGGAAGGAGGCATTTAGAGAATGGGTCATGCTAACAAGGAAGAGAGGGGCGTAGACTTTAGACATGCTCTTTTATTTTTAAGGTTTTTACCATATGATATGTGCACTTGCTAGAGAGGAGAGAGACAGTGAGAGGGAATGTAAGAAATCCCAATGCCCAGAGGACATGGCTGCATCGCAGTCCCTTCTCCATTCTCCTTCTAGGATTTTGGGCATGTGTGCATGCACGCCTGGCATGATTTTCAAGCTGCCAGATCTGGAACTCAAACCATGATCTGCTATGTGGGAGTCTAGTGCCTTAACCATTTGGCCCTGACATGCTTGGATTCTAAAGTCAGGAGAGCCACTGAGGAATTTCAGCAGGGGCGGGTTGGGTCATGTGAAAGATGTTAGTTAGCAGAAGCAGATGAGAAGGGAATTGGGGAAATGTATTAATACTAGGTTGTTGGGAAAATCATGACATTATTTGTCCCTGTTTTTCTATGCAAAACTGTGTCATGACTTTCCCGATGACCCAAAAGCTTCTTAAGAGAGGGAATAGTGAATGGTGTTAAAGGCAGTGGAAAGGTCCAGGGAGTCTCAGCTGGTCGGTGTATAGGAACTGGCATCAGGAGGTGACTGGTAACCATGAGAGCGGCAGTTTGGGAAGGCTGATAGGCTGTCATTAGCCAGAATGTGTTAGATGAAGGAGTGAGTGGGGAATGAGGAATTAGTGATCTAGTGTGGATTTAGGGGGCTGGCCCAGAAGGAAGTGAGCCCTAAGTGTACTTTAGGGTACGGTAGGTACTTAGGTATGTTTACATGCTGTAGGGAAAGAGCTGTGGAAAGAAAAAGAATGAGTGTCTGGTTGAGAGAGAGACTAAGATAGGCCGGAGAATGCAGTTTAGAGCAGAGATTCGGAGAGCGCTCTGGGGGAAGGAGATAGGGTTTGGGTTAGGGTGAGTTTGTACAGGGTCAGAAAATTGGTTATGGTTTTAGAAAAGGTTACTAAGGCCCAGCAGGTGGCACGGTGGTCAGGGTATTGGCGGATGTTACATTATGTGGGAAAAGTCAGGATGCTGAGTCATTTCCCTCCCCTTCTCTTTTCAGTCTTTTTAAAGTGTGCTTTGGTAGGCATATACCTTATTTATCTTTTTAACTTTATCTTTTACATTGACTTTTAAAAGTGAAGCCATGGGGCCCAGCAGGTGGCTCCCTTGCTCCTTTATACCTGGGAGCTGACCCAGTGAAACCGAGGTGACAGGGAAGCAGGGAGCTTCCCGAGGCATGTCTGTGCGCCTTCTTGATACAAGTCAGAGCTACTCATACTTTGTGGTCAAATTATCAAGAGTTTTTGAATTGGATTATAATGCCACCTTTTAATTATAGGTGAGATGCCTTTTCTTTTCAGTACGTGAATTTACAGAGGTAGCATACCTTATTAAAGCAGAAACAAGCCATAATTGTGTGTGCTCATAAACCATCCCACAGGGGCCACCCTCAGGAAGAAAAACAAGGCACGGTGTGACTGCATGGGGCGACTCTTTATTTAACAGTCCATCTAGAAGAAGATAAGGCAACAAGACAGTATGTAATGCTGCAAGCATTTCCCCAAGGTCAAGCTGGACACACGCTTGTTTCCACAAGCACTTCCTAAGCAATGCCCTCCCTAACTCCGTGCAAAACACCAGTGGTGAAGTTCACAAGGTTTTGAGGCAACTTCGGCCTGGTTTTGGCGTACTGTTTCAGTTGACCCTTGTGTTGGTGAGACTAAATGCCCCAGGCTGAGTATGTTACCAATCCGTACTGTGTAAACCTGTATCTTTTTTTTTTTTTGGAGAGGTTTTTCGCTCTAGGGCGTGTGCACTCGCCAGACAGACAGAGAGAGACAGAGACAGAAAGCGAGAAATCACCCCCCAGGGGGGGATGGTCACGCCACAATCCCTTCTCCTCCATTCTCCTCTCAGGATCTTGGGCACGCACGCACACGCGTCCAGCGTGAGTTTTAAGCCACCAGGTCCGGGACGCGAACCGTGGTTGACTACCTGGGAGTCCAGCGACATAGCCATTACGCTAACTGCTGGTTCCCGAAACCTGTATCTTGTGTAACGCACTGGTGGAGGTACGCTTCCCCACCTGGACGCTTTAGATGCTGGGACATCATGCATCAGGTTTCTCATTTTGCTCAAGGGAAATGGGAATCCCCAGACTGCTGTTTGGTAGACGCCACAACTGTTGCATTAAAATATTTCCAGCAAGGGCCTTGTGTCCTTTGAGACTTGACTTAATGTTTGCTCAGCTATAAAATCCTCCCTGCATTGGTTCCTGATTTAATATTGCTATAAACAGGGAAGTGTGTAAAAGTAAAAAGTGAATATACTATTTACAGATCTAAAGCTTTCTTTGAGCTTTTCAGGGATTAAGCAACTCACTTGCATTTGGTATAATGATATGCAAATCTCTGATATGTGGAAATTTTGCTATCTCAAATAGACACTGTTATTATTTTCAATTATTATCATCAGTTTAAGAAATGTTCCCATAATTTCAAGGTCTAGATAACAAAGTATTTCTCTGTCAGTTTAGTCCTTGGCTGGTTTTCTTCCGTGAGAAGTCTTCAGGCAGATTAGTCGTAACTTCAGAGTACTGAGAAACAGAGCCACTGGAAAGAAGGAAAAAAAGGCAAGTCAACTCAGTAACCTTTGTTCTTTTCTCTCTCTCTCTCTCTCTCTCTCTTTTTTTTTTTTTTTTTTTTTTTTAGGTTTTTGCCATAAGACATGTGTACTTGCCAGAGAGAGGGAAAGTGAGAAATCACCCTCCCAAGGGGGGGATGGCCATGCCACAGTCTCTAATCCTCCATCCTCCTTAGGGATTTTGGGCATGCACAAACACATGCTCAGTGTGACTTTCAAGCCACCGGGTGTGGGACTCAATACCATGGTTGGCCATGTGAGAGTCCAGTATCTTAACCACCATGCCACCTGCTGACCCTTAGTAACCTTTCCTAAAAAAAAATTCTTTTTTAAATTTGCTATAGGGTGCATGCACTCACTAGAGAGAGAGAGAATGAGAAAGTGAGAAAGTACCCCTCAGGGAGATGGCTATGCCAAAGTCCCTTCTCTTCCATTCTTCTCTCGGGATTTTGGGCATACATGCCCAGCATGTTTTTCAAGCCACTGGGTCTGGGAATCAAAGTATGTAGTCATCATGGGGGAATCTAGCTGCCTTAACCACTATGCCACTGACTGGCCTTTTAAATTAAACGCTATCTTTTTTTTTTTTCTTTTTTTGAAGAGGTTTTTGCTATAGGGCGTATGCGCTCACCAGAGAGACAGAGAGAGAGACAGAAAGCAAGAAATCAACCCCCGGGAGGATGGCCATGCCACAATCCCATCTCCTCCATTCTCCTCTCAGGATCTTGGGCACGCACGTGCCCAGCGTGAGTTTAAGCCACCGGGTCCAGGACTCGAACCGCAGTTGACTACATGGGAGTCCAGCAACATAGCCATTATGCCAACTGCTGGTCCCTAAATTAAAGGCTATCTTAAAAAAACACCTACAAATTATTCTGAAAGACTGACTGTTAGACTAGAAAAGCTGACCAAGGGCTAATACCAGTGCACTAACATGTTTTTCTTAATTTCTGGAGACTAGCTTCTTACAGAAGGTCAGTAGTCTGGGATATTTGAATCATATAGTTGTAAACTAGATGACAGGGTTGATTGAGAACATGAAAAGAGAAATACAGGCCACACATAAATGTGTTTTCACATCTCTGCCTCAGAGTACCACATCAGGAGTTAGTTTGGGGGGTGGATATCCCTGAAGCCGGCGGTTTCAGCCTTTGGTCTTCTATTGATATATTGGAGTGATATGGGAGCTTTAAATCAGAATCTGACTGAATTGGTCTGAGGTACAGATTAATTTGATTTAATTTGCCAGAGGGCACATGTTTGATGGAGAGACAGAGTGAGAGGGTTAAAGTGAGAAATGCACCCCATGGGGGAGGGTCATGCTGCAATCCCTTCTCCACCTTGTCCTCCTTTTGGGATTTTGGCCACACACACACACCAGCCTGGCATGTTTTCAACCTGCCACCCTGGGCTTTGAACTGCATGGTTGGCCGTGTGGGATCCAGCTACCTTAGTAACTAAGCCACAGGCTTGACCCTACATTTCTTCTGTATTTGAGAAAACTAAGCTTGGTTAAACATAGGCCACAAGGGGATGGTGATGTGGCCAGAGTTGGGTGGGAATGGCAAAGTAATCAATCCTGTTGCTGTCTACAGAGAAGGGCAAAGTGGTAAGGAGGACATGTCTAAGGGAAGACCTCTTAATTTTTGAACTCAGGAGGAAACCAGCAACCAAATAGCTGTTTCACTCTGCTATTATGCATTATAAACTATCTTTTTTAAAGGAAAATTATTTATTTAATATTATTATTCAATTTGACCAGAGAGAGAAAGGGAGAGAGGGAGGAAGAGAAAGAGAAGTCACCAGGTCTGGGACTTGAACCGCAGTCAGCCAAGTGAGAGTCTAGTACCTTCGCCACCACAATACTTGCTGGCCCACATTAAAAGGTATCTTTAGCCCAACAGAATCATGAGTGGACTTTCAAAAGGTTGATGGAAAAATGGAATTAAAGCACCAGTTTACTTTGGTACTTAAAAAAAAAAAAAAAAAGTGAAATCCTTGTATAGTTTTTTCATAATACACACTTTCCATGAACTTTTTGAAGACCCGGTGCATTCTTTTTAGTTTTATTTTAAAGGAAATAGAGAAAAGTAATGTCCTCGGGAAGTATTTTAAATAGATCTAAGAATGACAGATCTTCCCAAAACTCAACTTGAGTTTCCTCTGAAGTGTTTCTCTATATAAGCACCTTCTCCCATGCATGCTAATCAGCAGTTCATGTTTTCTGCGAGTGATCTCTCAACCACCCCTTCCAAATTTAATCTTGTGCTATACTTAAGGCAAAGCTCAGGAAAAGAGTAGCCAGGTGTGTTTTTTTGGACTGGAGAATTAAGAGGTAGTTGGGGAACAATTGCAAGTAAAAGTGCATTGTGGGAGACCAGCAGGTGATGTAGTGGTTAAGGTGCTGAATTTCCACATGGTGGAGTCCCAGACCTGGTGGCTAGAAAATCACACCAGGAATGTGTGCCCAAGATTCCAGAAGGAGAGTGGAGGAAAAGGGATTAAGGTGTGGCTATCCCCGCTGGAGATGATGTTTTGCTTTCTGTCTCTCTGTGGCTCTCCTGGCAAATGCACATGTCCTAGAGAAAAAAAAATCTTTCTCAAAAAAAACCCCAAAAAGTGTGTTGTGGGCTCTTACTACCATTTACAGGCCTATCCCTTACAGACCAAAAGATTTTTAAAGTGAAGTTTTAAGAAGCAGGTCACCTAAATAACAGCCCTTCCCACCCTCTCCATTCCCTACCCCTTGAGCAAGAGAGGTGGCTGGGAGGTGGTTGGTGTACACTGCTAACTTACAGAGATAAGGTCGAGCTCTATTGTGCCAGTATTCTCAGGATCCAGCTGCTTAAATATCTCTGTGGGGAAGAAAAAGCAGATGCCATGAGTGACTGAGCTGAAACTTAGATCACTTTATACTCTAACCCCAACTAGGCAGCTTTTATTGAATGCCACAAGCTATTATTTCTTCCCTCCTTCCCCAAATTAATAAATATTTTTCATTCTCCACTCTTGGACAGACCTGTCTCTGGTTCAGATGATTTCACCTATGACGGAAGAAAGGCTGCTTTAATAGCAAAAAGAACCGAAATGGGTCTTTCCGTAAATACCCACTTACTGAATAGCGTTTCCAGTCGAACCAAACACCGAACAAAGTTATCAAAGTCGATGATGAGTTCGTCATCTGCAAACCGAGCAACGATGACTTGGTGGAGTTGACAGGGCAGCTTGAAACCTGAAATTACATGAACAGACCAACTTGATTGCTGAGTATTATTAGATCGTGCCATGTAGCTCAGCTCACAGGCTGTGGCACTGCTGTGGCAATATGAATGACAATGATTATATCCTGGCTGCCCCTCTGAGACTGGTTTTATTTTGCAAAGCCAGTAGCGCCTGCTGTTTCTTTTGTTTCCAAACCATTCACCTTGGCCCTGCCTGTTTCCTTACTGACTAATACCTAAGACTTGCTGTTCTATTTCCAGGGAGTGGTGTTAACAATGCTTCTCTTTTTTTGCTCATTTGTTTAGTTCTGAATCATCTCAGAGACTAGATTCTTCCTGGATATGTGTGGCACACATTGTTCTTGTAAACTAATATTTTCCCTTTTTCCACAGTAATTTTTAATGGCTGCCTAGTGCTAAGACTGTATCTCCCAGGATCCCCTACAGCCATCTGAGGCTTTGTGACCAAGTTCTGGCCAATAGGTGTGTGAGCAGAAGTGACATGTGTGGCCTTAAGGCAGGAAGGCCTCCTGTGGACCTGCTGGCACAGGTGGGTGTGCTGGCAGGTTGTCCCAGGCCCCGTGGATGATGGCTGGTGAGGCAACATGATGGAGAGAAGGGGTGTGGAGGGGGGAAGCCTGGGGCCCCTGACAGGAGGAGGCACCCCCTAGCCATGGACTACTTGAGCTTGGATTACTATGTTAGACAGCTGTATCTTGTCAAACCACTGTTAATTGGGGTCTCTGCTGCAGCACTGTATCCCAGCCAATACGGTGGACAGCCTCACGTCACATCTGTTCCCACTGCAGTCTGCCACTCTGCTGGTCTACCACAAGCTGTGCTCTTATTAGGGTCTTACCCAAAGGGTGGAGCTGAGACATCCATTTCTGCCTAATCAACTCTACACCAGAAAGCAGGTTCTGGGGAACACCTGTCGAGAACCGGCTTTGCCTGCTTGCCTGGCTGGCCTGTCCAAGGGAAACAGATTACAAAAACAGAGGGCAGCGTCCCCAGCTCGCTTGTTCCAATTTTTTTTTAAAAGAGGAATGAAAAGGATGTGTTTGTATCAAGCCAGCACTGACCTGACATTTACCAAGCTTTGCACTGTATGCTACAGAGTAAAAAGTGTTCACATAGCCTACGAATAGATAAAGCAGAACACAGTTATGAAGCTTACCTGCTTCCTCTAAGGCTCTCCGCATCTCATAGGAATTCATGGTACCAGACCTGTCAACGTCGATTTCCCGGTAAATTTTCTGAAATATGCAAAATAGTTCTAAGAACCATGACTCAAAGCAAAACAGGTGGCCAGTTAGCTCTGTGGTATGTGCCATGAGGAGATCAAAATTTTCCAATTCTGTGCCTCCAGTTTAGCTTTGGAAAAATCACCCATGATTTCGCCTTAAGTAGCTCATAGTATTTTATCTCTGTGAGCTGGTATGTACTGAGTTGGAAGAAAAGTCATGATGCATTTTTACATAGAAAAATACATCATGATTTTCTCAGTGACCCAATAAATGGGCCCATCAAGTCAGTGAGCCAGCTACGAGGGGCCCATGGTATCGTCTTAAATAATTTTTGTATTTGAGTTGTTGAAAATCCGAACTACAAGGCAGCCACACAGCCTTGTCAGGAAACCTTGGACGGTGGCTATCAGGGGACCCCATTCTGGCTTTCCGACTTCAATACCAGGTGAAGTCGGGACTGGACCACTGAACTTGCCCGATCCTTGTTTGTTTGCATCTGCCCAGCCCAAACTTTACAGTCTGAGCTCCACTGTGGGTAAACCCCGTACCCCTTGGAGATGTTTTCCATCCTCTGGTGGAGGTGCTGCACCCTAAAGTGTAAGCACTGCAAGTTCCCCAACTCTAGCCACCTACCCCTCCCACCAGCCCCTCCTGGGCTCTTACTTGGTAATTTTGAATCTTTGTCCAGAGAACGTAGAACTCCTTCAGTCCCAGCTTGCCACTGCCATCCGACTGCCTTCCGTCAAGGAGAGCCCCTTACATCTGGGTTCGCTTGGGCACAGCATCACCCGGGTTGTCCTCTCAACTAGCTCTTCTGATAACCCCAGCACATTCACAAGGAGGTTTTGCAGAAAGATCCTTTTCCTGCTTTCCCATTGGCCAAACCTCCTCCACCTAAGGGCCCACCAGGTGGCGTGGTGGTTGGGGTGCTGGCTTCCCATGTGGCTGACCATGGTTTGAGTCCGGACCTGGCAGCTTGCTTTCTCACTTTCTCTCTCTTTCTCTCTGTCTCTCTCTGGTGAATGTGTGTATCTTATAGAAAATGAAAGAAAACTTATATGATAATAAAATTCTTTTTCCTTAAAGAATTATTTTATTAAACTTTATTTATTTATATTGACCAGAGAGGGCCCCAAAATTAATTTTCAAAAAAAACTGGGGCCAACAAGTGGCACAGTGGTTAAGGGCTCTGACTCCCACATGGCTGATCGCAGTTCAAGTCCCGGACCTGGTGTCTTGCTTTCTCACTCACACACTCTCTCTCTCTCCCTCTCTGGTCAAATTAAATAAATAAATAAAAATAAAATAATTCTTTAAAAAAATAAATAAAGGGGCAGAAGGAAGGCTATAGAGACCTCCTGCTCCACCTGACTCTGGCTACTGTTTTGATCTGGGGGTGCTGGGGAGGCCCCAGATGCTGCTCAAAATGAGTGATCAGATGACATGCAGAGGGCTCAGGGCTCTTGCTATTTTCTGGAGATTTTTCAGAATATTTCTAAGAGGCCTTTGTGAAGGGGACTGGTGAGTGGAGGCCATGAGTTCACTAGATAAAGCTTCACAGTAGCCTAGACTGCTGCCCTCACTTCCCATAAACTCAGAAACAAGGGGGAACGGATGATTAGTTTGCCTTGAGGACAGGCGAGTGCCCCCAGAAGCAGCTAGAGCAAGAGTGAAAGAGAATGCTTGGGGGGGGGGGCCCTTGTCAATACATCAAGAAGTCTTGGCATGGGACCAGCAGATGGCATAATGGTTATGCTACTGGACTCCCATGCAGTCAACTGTGGTTCAAGTCCCGGACCTAGAGGCTTAAAACTCAAGCCAGGTGCATGTGTGTGCATGCCCAAAATCTTGAGAGGAGAATGGAGAAGGGATTGCAGCATGGTCATCCCCCCGGGAGGTGATTTCTTGCCTTTTTCTCTCTGTCTATCCACCAAGTGCATGCACCCTATTGTAAAAATCTCTCTCTTAAAAAAAAGAAAAAAGACATCTTGACAGAGGAGACAGTCACATCGAAAATATGGTTTAGGGGAGGTTGTCCTAGGAGAAGTAGTGGGAGTACCATGGCTCTGGAAGCAAATCCACGCTCCCTTGGCAGAGAATGGGGGATGTATTGTGGGGAATCTCCTGCACCTGCTCCGGAGTCAGCCTGGCAGATCTGCACACAGGGCCACTGGGGATAGGAGGAGGTGGCATCTCACTTTCCCTCATTTGAAGAGTCTCTTGTATCCCCATTAAGGGAGGTCAGTGCTGCCGGCAGCAACTCAGAGGTCAGTAACAAAAGCCCCCTAGAAAGGGGGGGAGGAGGGAGGGCCACATCCTTGGCTCTGGAGTGAAACTGGAAATGCCCCAGGCACTGTTCTCGGGAGCACATTAAAGGATACATCTAGCATGTCAACCATGATTTTGCAGGTCTCGATGCTGAAGCCATCTGTCTTGATATCTTGGCCTAAGAGACAAAATACAGTGACAAGATCTTCCAGAACAGCGCTGTCCAACGGAACTTTCTACCGTGATGGAAATGCTCATCTGTGCCCTCTAAACAGTAGCCATGTGTGGGTAGGTGGCTACGGTACTGCAGGCAGCACCATGGGCAAATACAGTTTTAATAAGTGTTTCTAAAACAAATAGATTGATAAACGGCTGGGCCTTTACACGCTCACATCGTACAGAGTTGCCTCTTGGTTGTTGGCAGGGGAAAGAAAAGCGACCCGAGTGGTGATTCTAGGCTGGGACCTGAGAGAGGAAGAGACTCGTGTGCACCGTCTCCCCGCAGGCAGGCTGGGGTGCCGTGTCCTGCCCGTGACCGCAGCCTTCTGTCCCAGGGTTCCACACCGATCGGGAAACCTGGGGACCTGGAGGCTGTCTGTGAGCTCAGGGCTCTCAGGGCACGGGTGTGTCCTGCCAAGCCAGTGGTTGGAAGGCCTCACACATTATGCAGAGTAGCCATTTTCACTATGTCCTTGTGAAAGGTTAGAACTCAACCCACCTCAAAGCTGCACTCGGGGCAACAACTCTTTATTGGGCATGAGATGAGGCTACAGCCCAGAGGCTGTTGGGGCTCTGGGGCAGAAGGCTGGAATCACCAGGCAGGGACAAGAGGACAAAACAAATGTGACTTCCCCAGCAAGGAGCTGGCTGAATCCAGACATGGCCTGATCCTTCCACACCTCCCACCCCCACCCTCCATCTGTGCAGAAACAATGAGGCTTTAGTCTCCTGGGACTAAATGAGGGCCACACATCTGAAGAGCCCTAGGACCGCACTTGTGCCTGGCAGCCTCAAGGGTAAACACCACCTTCTTGTCCTTCCCCCAAACCAGAGGGGGGCTGGGGGGTTGTGCAGCAAGGGCCTGCCCTGGGGAAGCCCTGCCAGACTGCCATACCCAGGCCCTCCTGGCTTCCTGACTCAGAGGCTCCAGCGCAGCCCTGTGGTCAGCAACCGCGGGCCAGGGACCAGTTACTCTGCTGCCCGTGTACCCTGGGATGGGAGACCCAGCTGGCCCCGCACTCTTCTTTAGCCCTAAAACAAATATCCTGTAGAGTTAGGCTAGAGGCTGTCTTTTCTATTGTTGCAAGGAATGATGTCCCGTGGAGTCAGGAGACTTCTCGAGATGAACCATGGGGCTGTTGAGGATGTGATAATATATGTTTGTTTCTGATCCAGATTCATGACCTGATACTGTACAGAACCCTGCGAACTGGATTGCTGTCTTACCAAAAGCTGCAGGATTCTTGTGCTAATTTGAGGGAAAAGAAATGTGTGTGTGTGTGCGCTTCTCTTTGCCAGTGGTGATCAACACATATATATTGAAATTGAAATATATATCAAAATGAATTAATTGCTCTCCAGAGAGAGAGGAAGAAAGCACCTCCCATGGGAGTTGGCCTCACCACAATCCCTTTTTAACTTCTCTGTCCTATCAGGATGCACACAGCAAGTGTACCTTTTTTTTTTTTTTTTTTTTTTTTGCTATAGGATATGTGCGCTTGCCAGAGAGAGAGAGAAAATGAGAAATCACCCCTTAAGGGGGCTGACTATTCTGTATTTCCTTCTCCATTCTCCTCTCTGCCTGGTCCCAGATGCGATCCGTGCAGTCGGCCACATGGGATCTAGCCGCCTTAACCACCAAGCCACTTGGCTAGCTGTACCCGGTGTACTTTTTTTTCCTAAGAATTATTTATTTAACTTTATTTATTCATTCATTTATTTTAATTTGACCAGAGAGAGAGACAGAGAGAGGAAGTGAGAAAGCAAGCCACCAGGTTTGGGACTTGAACCATGATCAGCCATGTGGGAGTGTCCAGTGCCTCAACCACCACGCCACCTGCTGGTCCTACCCGGTGTACTTTTTAGGCTGGGGCTAGTATTCAAACCATCGGATCCAGCTCCCTTAACCACTAGACCACCAGGCCAGTCCAAAATATCTTTGGCTTAAGAAATAATTACTGGCTGAAAAGGTTTGTGACAGTCATGGCTCTAGCTCATTCTCAAGTCACCATTCAGTCTTATTTATCTTTTTGGAAGCCCTACAGCCTGGACCGAGAGCAGACATTTCTGGAGTCTTAAAGTCACTTGCTTTGCCCATTGGCTTAGATGAAGTGACATTTCTCTCAGTAAAAAACTGGCCCAACAAGGCTAAATAAATACATGATTGGGAGATGAGACTTTGAAATCCCTTTTTCCTTAGCTTGAGTATAAGATGGTCCATTATTTTTCCAATCTGGCTTGTCAGAGATATCATTCCTGTATCAGTAATTCTCCACTAAATGTAGTTCAGGAATTCCGGGCCTCAGGAATGCTTTCTGGCTCTTGTTATTTGGGCCGACTCAGCTTTTCTTACCAATTCATTACAATGGCCGCCATTTATGGAATGCAGGCTTTGTGCTATTGGGCTGTTGGAAAGTCATAACACATTTTTGTGTAGAAAAATCCATCATGACTTTCCTGACAACCTAATAGACTGTTCCTATAAGTTACCTCATTTAGGATGTTCAGCCACTCTTAAGAGGTAAGTAGTAATATGCCTATTTTGCAGAAAAGGAAACGAGAGTCAGAGAAGTTACATACCTTGGTTTGGATCATAGAGCGAATATGCAGAGGGTATCTGTTTATTAGCTCTTTGATCTCCAGATGCTGAAAAACTTCACTCTGTTTCTTCCATTGCACGGGACTTTCTTCACCCAATTTTTTGGTCATGGTTGAGGGGTAGTGGCACGTTATTTATGTCAGAGTAGGGAGTGATGGTTTTGCCACAGCAGCCAGTATGCGGAAGGGGGCATTTCTCATGTCCCCTTGTCCACAGAAGCCAGGTGAAGGATTCATAAGGTTGGGGATACTCACGCTTTGCTAGAACTCGTCTCAGGATGGTCTGCAACTCAAAGGCAGAAATCTCTGCATCCTGTGGACATGCAACCAGAGCGTCATTACTGGCCCCTGCGGGAGCTGGTGAAGC
Source organism: Tupaia tana (assembly GCA_026018925.1). Classification (NCBI taxonomy): domain Eukaryota; kingdom Metazoa; phylum Chordata; class Mammalia; order Scandentia; family Tupaiidae; genus Tupaia; species Tupaia tana. The sequence goes on from JAKSZU010000007.1 coordinate 134,641,766, forward strand.
CCAGGCAGCTCACGTGCAGTAGATGTGGCAGGTAGGTCTGGGTGGGGGCTATGCACCTGCATTTCCAACAAGCCTCCAGGTGAAGTGGGAGCTGCTCTCTGCTGCACTCTGAGCAGCACTGCCACCAGTGCTCTGGATGCAGTGTCTTATCGCACAGCAGACTCTGGGGGAAGCTCGCTGGCCATCACTTTGTGTTTATGGGCTCTCCCGACTTGGTTCCCTCACACCAGTCCTCCTAGCTGGCATCCCCCTTCATCCTAAAATGTGGACATCAAGCTTCCCAGAAACGGGTTAAGGCCACTGTGTCCAGGAACTGGCCCTGCCCATTCTCTATGGCCTGTCATGTTAGGGCTCCTTGGAGAGGTTTGGGTACTTCTATTCACTTGTGCCTATTTGTGTGACTGAGGGTCAAGCCCCGCTGTTTAAACTCAGATCAACTGCGCCATTTTTATCTTCTTGGGACGTGTATGTGTGTGATTCAGTCAGTGGGGAAACATTATCTTTCTTCAGAAAGTTAATGGAAGGTGCAAATGATGAAAAAACTATGCACAAATTTAAAAATTTGTGCACCAAAATAAACTCATGCTTTAAATTCCATCTTTCCTTACATGTAAAAAAGAAATAAAAAGGAAAAAAGAAAAGAAAAAAAAAATATTCCATCTTTCCACGAAGTTTTTGAAGTCCCTGCACAAGTCTCTAGAACGTCTCCCACTGAGAGACTCGGAGGCGGGTGGAGACGTGGTGCTCATAGTGGGTTACCACTTTGGTGAGTCTTTGGCCTGTTAAGCCAGGGCTCCTCGGGAGAAGTTCAGGTACCTCTATACGCTTATGCATATTTGTGTAACTAAGGGTTGAGCCCCACTGTTTAAAACTAAGATCGACTGCACCATTTTTGCCTTCTTGGAATGTACATGTGTGTGAGGGACACAGAGGGAAGCCCAGATGAGTGGTGGACGCTGGAAACAGCTACATCCTTCTGCATAATGAAGAGGGTGGCTCTGTTTTTGCAGCTCTTAGGAAGGAAGAGGGCTGAATCACTTATAGCAGGTCTGAGTGGCCAAGGGGTGTTTTCTGGAACAGCAAAGTCTATATTCTATTCTCAGTCACTTACATTTTTGAGATCTGAAGCCCTTCTATCTCCCTTGAATATTTCTGTGGCCATCCAGGATAATGGTGTGGAACAGAGAAAGTAAAGCATCCTCAAGGTGAAGCCAAGACTCCTACAGAAGCAGGAACCCAGAGAGAGAGCTTCCCACAAAAAGGGAAGCCTCTGCAGTGTGCAGACGTCTTGGGGAGGATGTGAGCTGAAATCTGAGTTATATTTCAATTCTTTTTTGTTTTGGTTCCGTTTTTTTCCTCTCTCCTTTTACATTAAAGTCACCCGGAGGACAAACACTGTCTTTCCTTTTGCATCAACCAGAGTGCATAACAGTTTGGGGGAACACCTACCGCCCCTGCCAACTGGGCAAACAGTCTCCTGAATCCATCCTCAATGTCGTCCTCGCTGACATCGATCTGTGAGACAGAAAGTAGGATAGCAAGGTACCTTCTCCCTTCCTTCCAAGACAGCCTCCCTCTCCTGGAGAGCTCTCCTCTACCTCTCTCCTGGGCCTGAATTCTAGGGTTATTGGGATTGAGATAAAGGGCAGTATGAAGAATTAATAAAATGATTTTTTCCTAATTACAACACATGAAAGGGAATATTACATTCTAATTTTGCATATAAGAATCTTCTCCAACATTGAACCACATTGGCCTTTTATAATCTACAGGGGACTCAGAAGTGTCAAGGATAGCTGGAACTTTCCAGAAGAATGTTGACTGGCTAGTCCATGAGGCCCTTAGAAATTGCTCAGTATTCTGCTGGGTACAGATGACAAGCACAGAGCTTCATCAATGGAGTCAACAGTTATGGGACTACCACGGCGTCCCCAGAGAAAGGGACAGTTCTTTGCTTGACGTTGAATTTGTTGAGACTGGGCCTGGTCTGAAATTTGTGACTTGTATTCCTAAAAGCCCTTAAGGATTTACCACTGAATTACCTTTGGAATTCTGGGGAACCTGAGAAACCTTATCATCTTGCATTCCTATTTTATGGATGAGAAAAGCAAGGCCCAGCAAAGGGAATAAGCTGGCGCTGCTCAGTGTAGGATGGTGTCACGTTCTCTAAACCACCCCCCCCCCCCCCCCCCCCCGTCCCATATACACGGACTAACTCTGCTCTCATGACAAAGGGGCTGGCCCAGGCCTCTAGCACTGTGGGCAGAGCAGGTGCAGAAAGCAGACTCTTGGGCCTCAGGTCTGCATGCTTTGTTTCAAACTGTGTGCATGAGCTCCATGGGGTCACCTAAACCCTTGGAGTTATTTTTTGCTCCTCTGCTCACTGGATTGTCCAGGAAAGAGTGGGTGGAATCCAAGGAGTTACAGTACCTCTTCAATGTTGGCCTCGATTTCATCATCAACAACTCTGGAAATAGAAGGAAATTATGGGTTACTGGAAGGCAGGTGAGGGTGAAAAGGAAGTGCTGCAGAAATCACTGCTAAAACTGACATGTGATGTCAAGTCCAGCATGAGATGGGTGGAGAGGGTTTCTTGGCAGCCAGATGTCTGGGATAACACATCCCGTAAACATAGAGATTCAGGCAGAAAGGATTCGAGGGAAGCGGCATGGCCAAAACAACGTGGGCAGCTGGGGGGGTTTTGTTCGGTCATTTTTGGTCTGTAAGAAATCACACCGTCTTCTCCTGTGGTGTGCTGCTGTACTCTATCTAGACAATTCACTCCATTCTTGACCAAGGAGCAGCTGTTAAGCTTGATCTAAAACACTCTTGGCCATTGTAAACTTTCTCACTGAGAATCACAAAGTGTGACCCGCTGCCTGCTTGGTCAGCTTCAGCTTAGAGGGGCAGGCCGTGGGGAAGGCCTGTGTGTGATCTTAATGGAAAACCGGGCAGTGGTCAGTTTATCCCATGCACAGTCTCCAACAGGGCTGGGTCTCTCTGCTCCATCATGAGAATAATTAAACTTAGGAGGGTCTTCCTTGGACCCCTGGGATTTTCAACTAGTTTACCAAGTTCCTATCTGCAGGCCTGATATCTTATAGAAAAAAGGACAAGGGGAACTCTTGGTGTTGATAGTTGGAATCTGGAACAAAAGAATCCATGTGGCACCAGGAAGTTGGACTCTCTTGAAGGATGAGATGTCTTGAATGGGGAGTTCACCCTGGAGAGTGTTGAGGACTGAAGCTTCCCTGGAACAGTGGCTTATGGCTGGCAGGGAGAGATGGTACTGGTCTGACAAAGGACAGTGTGACTCCAGAGCCACCAGGTCATGTCTTCTTTTCCTCGTCAGCAGGGACTAAGATGAACACACAGCTTCCTTCAAGGATCCTCAGGGCTAAGAGGAAAGGCCCCATCTCATGACACTTTAGCAGAAAAAGAGAGCCTGCCTTGCAGCTGGCTGGTGTTGTTTTCTCTCCCTCCTCCATGAGCAATTATTTCTGTCATGTATGTCTTAGAGCAAAGGCCTCTACCTCCTCTTACTCTCTTCCTCCCAAGGGCCAGGAGGCCAGGTGGCTGACCTGAACCTGGCCAGTCAGACACGATGGGGTCTTTGGGCCTGAGCACATGGCACCAGGTCAGAGGGGCCACCCCACCGTCTGGTCTTCCAGCACAGCCCTGGATCCTGCTGTTTCCACCCTGTCTTCCAAACTCCCATCAGGTCTGGAGTCCCTAGTGGTCTTTCAATGAATATCCTTTTGCTTAAATTGCCCAAGGTTGATTCTGTCTCTGCCCAGCTGAATGACATGGTTGAGGCAGCAAAGTGGCAGAAGCCACTGGGTATTGAGCCACATGGACAGTGGTGGGAAACCGACATCAGCCAAAGGAGCTGCTAAACAGTTGGGACCCAATGAGGAATGGGAGGGGCCTGGAGACTGCATGACTATAACAGGGAGCAGTTCTGGAGGTGGGGACTTAAACCCATGGTGGCTCTTCTTGGCCAGTGGCCGGGAGATCATACCAGGGACTATACTAACCTGGGGTCACAGTGTTATAAAGGTCATCCAGGTGAAAGTTTAAGTAACAACTTGGTAATTCAAATACAGCTAAGAAATTAGATCCTCTAGGTCACTCTCTCTACAACCACCCCTTACAGTCAAACGTATCCGGAGTGGCTTTCTTCTTTGCTTACTGGAATATCACACTAAGGATTCTTTAGTACATCAGATCCCCCACACAAACCCTGCAAGGCAGGCAGGTGTTACAGAAAAAGAACCTGGCAGTCAGGGGAGTGATGGCTCTCTATGGGCCACCACAGGCCAGTGTGTAGGGACAGAAGGGGTGGGAGGAAAAGGACGATGACCTACTGGTAGTCAGCTTTCTTCTCGGAAAAGACGCGGACGCAGAAATCCCCGTCCTTGTTGGGTTCGAAGGTGGAAGGCACCAGGACGTATTCTCCTGGAGGCAGCTTGAAGCGGTTGAGCACCTCCCGGAGGTTGATGAAGGTGTCCGACCGCTCCCTGGCTCGGGTCCTCAGGAAGAAGTTTTTGCTGAGGTGGATGTTGGTCTGCCCAGTTAACTGAGGAGTACATGGAGACGTGAGTGGGAAGGGGGGGCAAATAATTGTCATTTTCATGCATCTAGATAAAAGGATTACAGTGAGAATCTCTGGATCGTTGTAAACAAAAAGCAAACTCCAACAAGTGCCTGCTGAGGGGCTCAGGGGCACATATCACAGGGTGGCCCCATCCCCCCAGCTTGTCTGCACTCCCATCTTTTCACACGGAGATCTCAGCCATCCTCTAGGTGACAGTTGGGGGTTTAGTCCACACAACAGGAATCTGGCTATGCAGTGTATGACACACAAGTAAAAGCGAAGGCTGGACCGGGACAGAGAAGGGGACCCAGCTAAAAATAAGGTGGTCTGCTAGACAGAAGCCGGGTCGGAACTCATAGGCCGTCTCTAACAAAGGCCAGCGTGCTAGCAGCTGTACTGCCCTGTGATGGACAGAACGTACTGCAGTGGGTCCGAGTGCCCTGTGTGTCACTTCAGTCACTGAAGGAGCCACAGCTGACAGCTCCATGGGGTAGTGGTAACACACTGCTCAAGAGAAGTTGATTCCACAAGCCAGCCATGGTTCGACTCTGGGTCAGTCGGCCTGAAGCACATCAGGCACATGTGTATGTGACCAGGATCCGATGGGCTGGAGGACTGGTGGAAGGGGATCATGGCAAGACCAGACCCTGTGGAGGGCACTCACCTCTAGCTGGTGCACGCACACGCTCTATCATGAATAAATTAAAAAAATGAAAAAACAAACCCTGTGACCTTTAAAGTCACATGGCTACCGGGCATCCTGTCTGAATCAGTGACTGTCATGTATGTCTTGAAGCAAAGCCTCCAGGTGACTGTGAACTGTAAGTACTTTTGCATAATTTAATTCACCCCTACAAGTCTGATGAGGCAATGGCTGGCCGTGTTTACGGGAAAAGAAACCAAAGTGCAGAGACGCTGTGTAACTTGTCCGAGGTCACACAGCCTGGAATTTGATCCAGACCTCTTCTCTGTGCACCCGTGTCTTACAGCACGATCTGCAGCTTTGTCTTTTCCCTGACTCAGGCCTACTGTCAGAGCCTCCTGCAGTCCTAGGTCCGTGTTTGCTCTCCTAGAACTAAGCCCCATACTAATCCCTGCACAGCCGCTGCCAGGTCGGGAAGCAGCAAGAACCACAGGGACTTCCTGGGGTACCTGGCCCTGAGCTTGATCAGTTGGATCTAGAACCCAAACAACTTCACCAGGGCCCCAGATGGGGCAGCGACTTCTGCACAGCCATCAGCATGGCCACCAGTCCAAGCTTCAGACACGCCCTGAGCTCTGGCAGTGCTCATGGACCTGAGCCCCAAGGACAGAGGGCAACGTGAGCCAGACGTACCTCCTCCGGAACCTGCAAAACCAAGGAGATACAGTTCAGAATCCGGGAGAGCAGCGGATGAAGTGCCACCACTGTGCCTGTCTCCACTGCCACCCTCTCTTCCCCTCATCTCTGCAATATCAACATGGTAAATCAACATGCTGTTTTCCAAGGAACTAAAGCATTCCTCATTCCAAAAAATTCTGACGCAGAAATAATGTGGAGGAGCCTTCTCTCACCACCATTCCCAACTTATAGAGCATAAAAGCCAGACAGAGAGATGAGAAGTCACTTGTCTAAGGTCACCAACCAGCTGGCAAAGGCCAGGGCCCACCTCCTAGCCAGAAGGTGGACTGCCCCATCACAGGAAGAGCGTGGAGGTGGAGCGCACACCACCAGGGGCCAGAGGCCTTGGGGCCAGGCCTGTCAGCCACCGCAGTCTGTTTCTTTGAGCTAGTCACTTCTCCTCTCTGGTCTCTTTTCTTATTTGAAAACAGACCAGATGACCTACAAGTCCTTCCCAGCTCCAGAAGCCAGTGGCTGGATTTCCAGGCCTAGGCGATGGTGTGGGGAGGCCGTGCACCACAATTTAGTTTGTGTTGTCCCTGGAGCTGTTTCAGCCCAGATCGGAGGTCCCCAGCTTGTTTCAGAGACTGAGGAGCTTGGGGCTAGGTGCCCCTTTCATACTGATGGTGTTCACCGGATTCCATTTCCCGGGGGGAGAGTTGGGGTAAGACAGTGTCCCATGGGGGCAGCCACAGAGCCCACGGTGAGCGAGCACACAGGCCTTCTCCCAGCACCTCGCCTGCAGCATACCAGTGGGTGAGCTAGACACCGGCTCTCAGGTAGCCTGGAAGCCCTGGTTTTTAGTGGTTGCCATTTTCCCTGGTATAAACACTCCCCACCCCCCCATAGCCATTTTCAGGCTGCTGTGACCTCACCAAACATGGGGCTGAAAAGAGAGATATCCAGGAGTCAAGAGGAGCTACCTCACCTTGTCACTAAGTTCCCCTCATCAACCAAATGCACCCCCACTTCGGCTGCCTTAAGTCTTCCTTGCTCAGCTCTTCTGTCACGGCTAACCCAAAAGTGTGAGGAGCTCTTTTTTGTGTTATTGAGAAGAGCAGGAGCAAGGAAGGCCCAGCCCCAGCCTGAAGGGGACAGGCAGCAACAATGTGCCCTCTAGCTATGGCCAAGAGTGGCTTTTCTTTAACTTGGGTCAGAATAAAAGTAGGACATGTGGACAGTGGGGCTGTCTCTGTGGAGAACTGGGCTCTGGCCATGGAGCCCTGAGCGAGCATAATGACCCTCTGTCCTCCTGTGCCTGAGCGTCCACCATCCAGGCCAACAACCGCAAGGCTCGACCCAGCTGGGCCCTCCTGAGGTAGTCCAGTAGACACTGTTCTTTGGAGGCTGGTGGGCCATCAGAATGCAGGCTGGGGGACATGAGAAGGGACGTAGAGGTCATGTGGAAGAGGGGACACCCCCCGCCCCAAGGAGCTGGCTGAGGGGACCCAGTGAAGGGCTTGGAAAGCCCATGGCTTTGCTTTTCCCAGGCCCAGCTCCCCCCAGGGCCCCAGCCCAGCCCTGCCTCTGGGGCCGGCATCCCATGCCAGGCTGAGATGAGCAAGGGAGAGGAAGGTGGCGCCCAGCCCTGCCCGCCCACCTTGTAGATGCCGAAGCCGATGGTGTGCATGTCCTCGCCCATCTTCCTCTGGCGCCGCCGGTGCTTCTGGATGAGGCCCACCAGGAAGGTGCAGCCGCTCTCCCCGTCCTCCTGGTCCTCGTCCTCCTCCTCCAGCTTGATCAGGTACTGGGGGTTCATCCAGAAAGTGTCTGCAGCCAGAGGGCAGAGGACCCCCACGCTGAGCAGGTGTGCGTGGAGGAGGGGGTCCGGGGAGGAGTCTCAGTCTGGGGTTGGAGGCTGCTGGGAGTCGGGTGAGGACAAGGGGGACAGAGGAAGCATGGGCAGGTTGGTGGTGGAGGTGGGGATGGCAGCCCTGTCGGGGATGGGGGGAACACACCACGTACGCTGTGGAAAGCATGGTCTGCACTTGTGTGACCTCAGGGGAACCCGAATGCCCCACTCAATGTTGGGGTGGTTGGAGCTGGGGTGCCCCCTAGTGGTACCTTCCTCTCACTGGGCTCCAGTGTGGAGGTCAGAGATGGCCGCCAGCCTGGCCCAGGAGACTCAGGGTCTTCTAGACCTCTGTGAACCCAGAAGCCTAGAGCATCCTGTGTAATTTCAGCATCTTGTTCAGTGTCCCTTGTCCTCTCAGGCCATTCTTCCTGCCCACTCCATGGTGTCTATGGCCTCGGTACTTTCAAAATCCATTTACAGGAAGAATCTGGGCTTTATTCAAATTTCGGAGTAATTATGCTGACTGCATTCCCAAATCTAATGGGATCAAAGTGTAACTATGGAATTAAAAGCACCGTCTAGTGCAGGGGTTGGCCAACTATGGCCCCATGGGCTGCTGCCTGTTTTTGTACATAAAGTTTTATTGGAACACAGCCATGTCCACTCATTTAGGTATGGTTGCCTTCAGGCTATAGCAGAATTGGGTAGTTGCCATAGAAACCTAAAGACTCACAAAGCCACAAGTGTCGGGCCCTTTAGAGAGTCTGCCTACTCCTGATCTAGAGGATAGGAGGTGTATTTTTGTGGGGGCAGAGGACCTTCCCAGCATCTCTGGAAACGCCACTTGGTGGCTGTATGCTTGAGGTGACAGAGTAAGAGCAGCAGAGCCAGCGGTCCCGGTCAGCTAGTCCCTATTTATTGGCTCCGTGGCCCTGGTATGCCACTTGGAGCCTCGGTTTCTTCATCTGTAACAGAGAATCAATTTGTGACCATGATCTGCCATCAAAGTGCTTAAAGAGTGACTCCATAGTCAGACTGCCTGGGTTCAAATCTAGCAAGCTGTGTGGCCTTGGGCAAGTCGCCTCACCTCTCTAAGCCCCCATTCCCTCATCTTAAAATGGAAAACATAGGAAGGGGCCTGCTCTGAAAGTCTGCTGGGGAGATTAAAAGGAGAAATATGTAGAAGGCCCTCAGGACAGTTCCTAGCAGTGAATGGTCCACTGGCAGACATCGTCATGGGTAAGTTCTGAGAAGCAAAGTTGGGACAGGACTGAGCCAGAAAAGCAAGTATCGAGGGAATCAGCAAAGGCCACATCAGAGGAGAAATCCGCACCTGATCTGAGCAGGGCCCAGCCAACACTGGCTGAGTGCACTGGGCACGCAAGAGTGTTGAGGGACCATAACAAAGCTTGCTGTGTGGAGGCCCCATGGACACAGTGGGTGAGGGTCCCTGGCAGGCTCGGCCGATAGTCTGGGTGGATAAAGTAGCTCATGGTGTGGAGAGGGACTGAGCACTGCCTCAGGGAGCAGAGGTTATGAGTAAGCAGGAGTCTAGGGCCTGGAAAGGCCATCACAGGAACTGCAAGTCCTGGTTCTGCCTGGGCAGGGAAGCAAGAGAATGTAGGAGGAAATGGGGCTCAGAAAACAGAGAGGGGTGTTGAGACTGAGGCCAAGGGAGAAGGAAGACAGAGAGAGTTCCAGAGAGTAAGAGCTGCCTCCCCTGGACTGCAGGGCTGGGGTGCAGCACACCAGGGTAGGGCGAGGGGCACAGGCCTCAGGTGGCCCCACGTGCAGCAGCCCTTACTTGGGTAGTTCCTGCAGCCTCCAGCTGTGGAGCCCCGCCTCCAGCTCCCCTCCATCTTGGTGAGTTTCCACTTCTTGTAGGAGTCACTGGTGAGGGTGTCGGGGGTCAGGTTGCAGATCTCCAGGCGGGAATAGTGCCTCAGGAAGTCACTGAAAGACATCCTGGTAAAAGCAGAGACAGGCAGCCCAGGTCACAAAAGACACGTTGGTAAGCCTTGATCTGCCAGGGTCAGGCTGCGTCGGTCAAGGCCAGGCAGAGAAGCTCCTTGGGGCTGAATGGGGGCAAACTCCAGTCCTGGCATTGTCACTTCCTAGCTCCTGAGCCCTTGACACAAGAAAATCCCTTTTGGCTGGCACTCTGGTTAGCGGTTGTTTTTGTTTTTTTGAGAGAGATTTTTGCTATAGGATGAGTGCGCTTGCTGAGACAGACAGAAAGCAAAACATCACCCCACAGCAGGGGTGGCCATGCTGCAATCACTTCTCTATTCTCTTCTCGGGATTTTGGGCACTTACGCACAAAGGCCTGGCATGAGTTTTAAGTCTCTAGTTCTAGAACTCGAACCATGGTCGGCCATGTGGGCGTCCAGCAACGTAACAATTATGCCATCTGCTGGTCCTCTAGCTGGCACTTTTTATTACAGAATGTTAGAGCAGACACATCTTTCCTTGAAGCCTCTAATGATCTTACCAGAATTCCCCGTCTTCATGCCGTCTGGTCAGCCTCTCCCTCTCCTCTGGGTCTATCGTGTTCCAACTTGGGCAGCTGGAGAACAAAGCATTGGAAGAGGCATGAGGTAGGGTGCTGGCTTCTCCCCAGGGCTCCCCAAAGTTGAAGAACAGGGATACCCGCCTTCACTTCTGAGGGCCCAGGCCCAGAAAGGGGGGAAGTGACCCACATTTGGCTAAGAGCTGTACTTAAATACTTTTTTTTTTTTTTTTTTTGGAGAGGTTTTTCGCTATAGGGCGCGTGCGCTCGCCAGACAGACAGAGAGAGACATAGAGACAGAAAGCGAGAAATCACCCCCCAGGGGGGATGGTCACGCCGCAATCCCTTCTCCTCCATTCTCCTCTCGGGATCTTGGGCACGCACGCACACGCGCCCGGCGTGAGTTGTAAGCCACCGGGTCCGAGACGCGAACCGCGGTCGACTACGTGGGAGTCCAGTGACATAGCCATTACGCTAACTGCTGGTTCCCAATACTTTTTTTTTTTAAGTTTTTTGTTATAGGGCGCGTGCGCTCGCCAGACAGACAGGGAGAGACATAGAGACAGAAAGCGAGAAATCACCCCCCAGGGGGGATGGCCACGCTGCAATCCCTTCTCCTCCATTCTCCTCTCGGGATCTTAGGCACGTATGCACACGCGCCCGGTGTGAGTTTTAAGCCACCAGGTCTGGGACGTGAACCAGGGTCGACTACGTGGGAGTCCAGCAACATAGCCATTACGCTAACTGCTGGTCTTAAATACTTAAATACTTTTAAATATAAAACACTATGAGGATGTGGGGTCAGCAGGTGGTGTGGTGGTTAGGGGTGCTGAACTCGCACATGGCTGACCACAGTTTGAGTACCGGACCTAGTGGCTTTCTCTCTCTCTCTCTCTCTCGTTTTCTCTCTCTGTGTGTATGTGTCTTGCTCTGGTCAAATTGAAAATAACTATAATTATAAATAAAATAAAAGAAATAACTGGAAAAAAAAACTATGAGGATGCAAATAAAGGAATGATGGAGAGGAGGAGTTATCCTAGAAGACAGGGTGAGGAAGAGCCAGAAAATCAGCCCACTGGGGAGAGATGAAGCAGCCTCAGTTGCCCAGACTGAGATAAGCCTGGCAGTTCTTTCAGGGGTGGCTGAAAACCCGAGAGGAGCACCTCATTTTGGCCTCTGCAGCTGACCTGTTAGAAGCCTAGGCAGGTGTCTCTGCCGTGGCCAAGGCTGCCTGGGATCGGGCCAGGGAGAAGGTGGAAGAATGGTGGATGCTGGCTGCGGGGAGCGAGAGGTAAACTGTGAGAGAGGCCAAATGAACACTTCCCCATAGCGACAGGCCTACCAGGGTTACCAGCGAGCCAGAGATGGTTCTTTGGTCTTTAGCACAGAGCCCCTGTCCTTGGAATAGAAGCGCTTAGGGGAGGGACGTGTTTTTCACCGGGAGGCCCAGGAGAAGGGGGACTTTGAGCTGAGGGGGGATGGGGGCTGTGAGGGAGAGAAAGGAATGAGCACCCAGAAGCCCTGAGTCTGTAAGGAGGCGCCCAGATGCTGGGAGCGGGGTCCTGGTGAGAGGGCCCCTGGAGGCACCTCACTGTGCCTTATTTCCCAGCACAGGGCTCCTTCTCTCTCCATTTCCAAGGGCCCCCCAGGCCATGGCCCTGCATCCTCACTTGTCGTTCCACTTCCCGGTCCACTCCACTTCTCCCCAGGGGTTTCGGATGCGGATCAGTTTCTGCAGGCTTCCACTACTCTCAACCTGAAGGATGAGAGAGAGGAGGGAGTGGTGAGCTTGCGCCGGACTCAGAGGTCCCTTCTGTGTGAGCTGAAATAGCAGGGGAGTCCACAAATGAGGGCATCACAAAGGTGGGAGCAGCTGGATCCCAGACCCTCCTCTGCTGCTCAGCTGCTTCCAGATCCGGCTCTTGAGGTCAGGGTTTTTTAACCTTTGTCATGAGCCTGAGGCAGAACCTGCTTGTTCTAGGGTCAGGGCCGGCACTTCCCCTCTGATCTCCATCTAACTGGCTAGAGTAGGATGTACTTTGTCACAGGAGCTCAGAGAAGTTTTGTCACCCGATGGAGAACATGGTGATAACAAAGCAGTGCAGTGCATGGGTCCTTACTGAGTGCTGGTGTGTGTAGGGTGCTATAGAGGACATTTGGGGACACCTGGAAAAAGATATATATGAATACATGTATTTGATGGTGTTATTGGGTTAATGTTCACACTTCTGGGGCATGACAATTGTAGTTGGATTTTGTAAGAGAATGTCCTTATTTGTAGGATATAAAAGAAGTATTTATACTAAATACTTTTACTTTTTAGGAGTCATTACTCCTGCAACTTATTTTCAAGTGGTTCAGAAAAAAATGTATGCACACATAGATAAAGTAGATGCAGCAAAATGTTCACAGTGAACAAAATGTTATTCTAGGCGGAATAGTGTTAGATATTTTAAGAAGAATTACTTAATTTTATTTATTTATTTATTAATTTGCTATAGGGCACATGTGCTTACCAGAAAGAGACAGAGAGAGAGAGTATAAGTGAGAAGGTAAGCCATCAGGTCTGGAACTCGAACCGTGGTTAGCCATATGGGAGTCCAGCGCCTTAACCACCACACCTCCTGTTGGCTCCTGGATATTCGTTATAGTATTCTTTCAACTTTTGTTAGATTTGAAATTAAAAAAAAAATTCTCAGAACTTTTTAATATGTAATTAAAAAAAAAAAACTAAGGTTAAAAAAGAACACTGAACATATTAGAAGATCTGGGGTCTGGCCTGTTTTGTGAACTTGGGCTGCTGGATAATATTTACAGTGACAATAGTAATACCTACGAGGAGAGCCGCATACTTACACACAGCAATGTGCCAGGCACTGTCTGAGCACTTTCTCTCTGTTAACTTGATTGGCTCACCAAACACCATTACAATGGAAATTATTATTATTTCCATTTTAAAGATGAGAAAACCAAGGACCAGAGAGTTCAAGCAATTTGCCCTGGCCCCAGAGCTGGTAAGAGACAGAGTCGGATTTGAACACGAGCAATAATGCTTTGTGGTATCACATGTGAAAGCCCTGTAAAGAGTAGAATAAAACCCCGGGCAGAAGCCAGGTGTCTTACTCTTTTTAGCTTAGTCCTCTGGAACTCGAAGACTGCGAGCCCCTGGCGCCGGCCACTGCGGCCAGCAGGGGGCAGCGCGGCGCGCCAGCCCTGGCTCCGGAAGGCCCAGCCTTCTCCTCTCTATCCTGTCTAAATTTAGGAAGGTGCAAGGCCTCGGTGGAAAGTGGACGCTGGAGAAGCTGGGCCCTCCCGGGCGGTCACAGGCAGCAGTGCGCTGTGGCCACCGTGTTAGCGCCAGCGGGACCCCGTGCATCGGGCGGCTGTTACCTCCTCGGCCCCGGTGACGGAGTACGCGTGCCCCTTCACCAGCTTCTGGTACGTGACGGCCTCCGAGTCCGCAGCGCTGGTGATCTGCAAACAACAGCAATCAGCCAGCCCCAGCACCCTCCTTCCCTCCAGTCCTGCAGCAAACGCCTTCTCACCGCCAGCCTGGCCAGAGTAGGGCAGCGGCCAAGGCCTGCGGAAGGAGGCACAGGCTGGCGCTTTCCCAACCTGGCGTCCCTTTTCCCAGGTAGCTTTCAGACGCCCACCCAGCAAAAACAAGGAAGCTGAGGAGGGGAAAGGGCGCAGCTTGGAGAGAGGGCCGGTGGGGGGTCTCAGGGGCTCAGGACAGACATCAGGCAGCACTGGGTGGCCCAGTTGTGCTGAGCCCCTGTGTTGTGCTGTCTGCCCAGCCCAGCCCAGCCCAGCCCAGCCCAGCCCAGCCCAGCCGCATGGCCTCTACCATGAAGGCTCTTTGCTTCCAGGCTGAGTTAAGAATTTGCACCTTCTCAAAGCCACCCCTTCCCAGATCTGTTCTAATGAGGGTTGCCATTTTTCCCAGGTACAGGGAAGAAGGGCTGTAAGGACAAAGGTCTTTTGCCTCAGTCTGGTCTGCAGGTAAGTCTGAGAGTCTGCCCAGGGGGTCTGAAGATACTGTAGCCTGGAGAGCCCGGCTTCTTATCTGTCCCTTCCTGAGGCCAACATCCCAGATGGAACGGAGTTCAGGTGCTGGGATCAGCCTTTGTCTCAAGGCTCCTGGGGACAGGACGTCTTGGCCACCTCCCGGCCCTGGTGAGGCCTGCCAGCAAAGCTATTAGGGCAGGTGAATAGCCATAATGCTTCCTTCCTGTGCCTCCTGGAAGTCTCCCCACTTAACCCTGGGGAAGGCGGGGGCCTTTGGGCTCTAGGTACCAGCTCTGCAGATGGGGGAGAAGGTGTCAGGAGCAGCAGAGGGTAGGTGTTCTCAGGACACCTGTGGTCTGGGGGAGGGGGGGTTGAGTGATTCAGAGCAAGTTGAGAAGGAAATGAGTCGGAGAGGGGAGGGAGGAGGCACCATCCCCTTATCAATTGCACCCGGACATCCTGGCTGTTGCTTGGCAACCCCTGGCTTCTGGGTGATGCGTAATCTGGTAGACAGGAATGGGTTGTGTCCTAAAAGTGGTGGCTTTCCTCGGGCATTGTGGGAGCCTCCCCTCGGTGAGAGCAGATGGGGTGGGTTGGGAGGGAGGCCTGGGCTTACGTCGATGGAGCAGCCGAGGAGAGAGCCTTTCAGCAGAGCCTTCTGGATGATTCTGAACAGATCGGGAGGGGGCTTCTTCAACTCGTACCACTCAGCGATGCCTCCTGTGAAGTCCTCGAAGCCCTCAGTGGTGGCTCCCCCTGAGAGGGCTTCATAACACCCGTTGATCCTACAGGAGAGGATTAGATGCTTGGCCACCAAGGACCCTGCTGATGCCATCGTCTCTCTCAAGTGACCCCCCCGACTCCCTAGAGCCCCTTGTTTGAGGTTCCAGGGACCCTCTGCTCATGTTCTTTTTGGCTTTATCTCCATCTCAGGGTACCCCTGGAGGCAAGGTACTTTTGTGTTTTGTTTGTTTTTAAATCTCACAGAACTTTTGAGTTGGCAGGACCTTAGTGATTTATCTCTCTGGGCCAACTTGCTGTATTGATTCTTTCTACATCCTGACAGGAAAGGGGAGGTCTGCTAATTGACTGTTTGCATTTGTAGCTTAAAAAAAGACAACAGTTCAGTAGCAAAAGCAGAGACAGGCGCTGGGCCAGCAAGGGGGTACTGCTGGCTCAGAGCTTCCTCAGCTCTGGTTTGTGAACAGTGGGGCTTAGAAGCATGGCGAAGGCCCTGGGTTCTCCAGGCTAGCTGTGTGCAGCTGACCTCTTCTTCCTGGCCTGGGGGTATAGGGAATAGAAATCCACGTGAGGTCTTAGAGAGAGAACACTGCAATGGAAGGAGCCCCGGCAGCCTGGCCATACAAGGCCTGTCTGGAGGGGGCTAACTGGGGCTTGCTACTGAGTGGGCTGCACCGAGCACT
Organism: Tupaia tana; assembly: GCA_026018925.1. NCBI lineage: Eukaryota > Metazoa > Chordata > Mammalia > Scandentia > Tupaiidae > Tupaia > Tupaia tana. The sequence goes on from JAKSZU010000007.1 coordinate 134,657,480, forward strand.
GGACCAACTTGACTCGGAGCAGTCCAGGTGGGGAGCAGCTCCCAGGAGGATGGGGAACTACTTCTAATTAACTGTACCCTATATCTGCGTAAGTTTCCATGACGTCCCTACCTCTGCAATGGGGAGTTTTGCCCACTGGCAAAAACTCTGCTGTTTTAGTTGATAAGATTGTAATACGACAGGGCCAGTCAGTGGCAAAGCGGCAGTGCAACACTGTGAGGCTGGACCCACGTGGAGGGCCCTGGGTTGGTGTCTCAGGGTCTCTCGTAGGTGCTGGACGTGCATGTGTGCATGCACTTGTGATGTGGCTGAGGCTGGCAGTGGATCATGACATGAAGACCTCGTTGAGGGTACCCCCTCTCTTTTGTGGAAGAAAGAAAGAATACATTTTATAACTTCAAAAAAATGTAATACGATCTGCCAATGAAGCCAGCACAATCAACACCATAACATGTTCCTGTGCATTTGGTTAAACATGGCAAGAGCTGTCATTTGTCAGAGCCTGATGTGCTGGGCACTCCGCATGACTCTTCCTGAACGTAGACCCTAATTTGGGCCAGAGTACTCCTATCATAGAAGAGGCCTTCTGCCTGAAGTAGTCCTTGAGCAGTCCTTGTCTTTTCAGAAGCCAGGTGGGGCAGCCTGGGGGCGGAGTGGGGCCACTTACTTGGCATAGGCCTTCTCCAGCAGGGCGCTCCAGAACTCGCTCCCCTCGGCCGAATGCACGAAGAGCAGCTCCCCGTCCTTGGTGGGCAGCCTGTCGTCCACCACCACCTCCACCCACTCGCCATACTGCCAGAACTGCAGGGCAAGGGGAGGGACAGGGATGGCGTGAAGTGGGCTGTGAGAGGAGACGCCCCTTTGACCCTCCTACTGCAGGCAGGTCCTCCCGAAGAAAGCAAGGACAGTCCGTCCCTCCAAATCCACACCCACCTCTGTGGCGTTCTGTCCTGTAGCTTCTGCTTTTAAAAATATTATTCTCATTTACTGACATTAAAGGAGGAGACTTTAATACTGTGCCTCCAACCTCAAATAATAAATTTTTCTTTTGCAGTGTGGGAATTACTGGGCTAGCAGGTGGTATGGAGGTTAAGGTGCTGGATCCCACATGGCCCACTAAGCAGTTTGAGTCCTGGTGGCTTGAAAATCATGCTGGTATATGTGCGTGCATTTCTAAAATCCCAAGAGGAGAATGGAGGAGAAGGATTGCGGTGTGGCTATCAAAGCCCTCTGGGAGGTGATTTCTCACTTTCTCTCTATCCCTCTCCAGCAAGCACACATGCCCTATAGCAAGCTACAAAAAAATGAAAAGAAAATAATAAGAAAATGTGGAAATTACTTCCTGAGCACCCTGCTCTACCTCCCTCAGGTCCCAAGAGCCCCCACCCCACCATGGCTGTTGTGGCAGGGCCCCCTTCTGTGGGCAGGCTCTTCTTGTTGTGCTCTGCAGGACAGCATTGGTCCTATGAGGGACTGATGAGCCCCACCAAGCTGGGGGACAGTTCCCAGTCTCCGGGACCTGGTGAGGAGGAGCTTGGGCCAACCGCACACTCACCTGGAAATGGAAGATCCCTGCGTAATTCTCCTGGAAGCTCTGCTCTAGGGGGACGACGCGGGCCAGGATTTCTTCATTCAGGGTGAGGGAGGCAATGGCTGCCAGCAGCCAGCAGTCACCTGTGAACACAGAGCAGGGAGCAGAGGGGTCTCAGTCTCAGGATGTGAATAATCTTGTCCCCGCTCGGGGGCTCAAAGCCTGAGATCACCCCTGAGCAGAGTGATGTTTTAGACAGTGATCGTCAGAGGGTTAGGTCAGAAGGTCTGGGTGCTGTTTTGGGGGAGAGGATAAGGAAGGTCTGTGGTTTGGGGGAGATGGTTCATTCATCCCTGAGTGCCTCAGCACTCTGGTGCTAAACCTTGTCCTCAGAGCCCAGGCCATGCCTGATCCCTGGAGGCGCTGTGAGTGTCTGTGGAGTGTATGACTCCGTCTTAGGAGAGGCTCTAAGAAGACAGACTTTCCAGGGGAGTCTGCGTGAGAGGGAAGAAAATACGGTGAAATATGGGCAGGGTCTCATGTTGTACACCTTCTCCTAGGACAAGGGTTCAGAGATGAGAAGAGATGCCAGCAGGCAGTCCCATGGCAGGAAGTCTGACGAGATGCAGATGGGACAGCCATGCGTCAGGGAGTCAGCCTGCATGAGACTAGAGGGGCAGAGGGCACGTCTGGGGTGTGGGCACCTGGCAGGGCAGTGGACAAAGATGAGGACAATGAGATGGTAGCCTGGACCTTCTTTGAGCCTCTGGGCCCTCCTCTGTGAACGCGGATAAATGTCAGTCATGACGAGAACACGTGTGTAAAGCACCTCGGCCATTTGGTGCCCGTGGTAGGGACTCTGCACAAACCCCATGATTGTCTCACACAGGTTAGGCCAGGTCATGTGGTGAGCAGCTGGGGACAGCAACAGCACCAGATGGTCTGTGGGGAGGAGTCATGTCTGTGTCAAAGTCTAGACGAGGGGGCCTGGTAAGGGAGGCTGACGTTTACTCCATTCTTAAGGAATGTGCACTTCCCCACAGTTCTCCCCGACAATAATAAGAAATAGCCTCAGTTTAACTCATTTTTAGATTTATTTTTGCCAACCGACAGGCCTCCTAAATGCGTTATTGGTGGTTGCTGAGTTCCGTGAATTCTGGTCTACTACTTACATCCTGAGAGTTCTTGAACTACCTTCTCCTGTGAACACTTAGCAATGACTGCCGCTTGTTGAGGGTACATGAGGGGACTTCAAGGGGTTCATGGGGAAACGGAATTCAAGTACACGTTTATTTTAGGTGCAAAAACTTTTGAAATCTAGGCATTATTTTTTCATGATGCACTGTTTCCATGAACACTTTGAAGACCCCTCGTATAGGTTAATGATGGGTCTGTCGCAGCGGAGCCACATCCCTGCCTAGTCAGCCAGCAGTAACCAATGGGAGATAAACGCATCCTTCTGCCCCTTAAACTGGGCAGGTGACAGGGTGCACTCGCAGCTTCCACTCTGCAGCTGTTGGCTCTCCTCCTGGCAATACCGAGATCTCTCTGAGAGGGGACTATCCCCTCCCCTCCCCACATTTGCAATCTGGTCTCAGCAATGCTGACCCTACCCCTGGTTCCGGAGGTGGCCTAAGGCAATCCCTGCTCACATTCCTCTGGCTTTGGTGGTGGGCACAGGGAATGTGCTATGACCCACCCAGAGTCAATGAGGTGCCCAGGACTCTGACTGGACTTACGGGAGGATGGACAGATGCCCTCCTGCACTGAGTGTCTGTAGGGATGGAAGGTCTGCCACTGCCAAAACTACCTTGCCTCTGTGGGAAAGGGATGGAGACAGAAGCAGGTCCTGCAACATCACTTGAGTCCCCAAATCAAGTTGTACCTGACACTGGGCCTGCCTTGGCCTTCACTTAAGGAACGGGTCGCTTCCCTTTCTCCTTACTCATCATGCAGGGCTAATGTTCCCGCTGCTTTACTGCTAGGGGAACTTGGGTTAGAGTCATTATTTTTTGAGCCACTCATAGGTGCCAGCCGCTGTTCTAAGAGCTTCGGTGCAAAGTCTCATGCATTTCTTGTAACCACTCTATGAGGGTGGCATTATTTCCATCTCCATGTCAAAGCCAACTGTACCAAGGCTTAGAGAGCTTTAGTGCATTGCCAACTGTCATTCAGCAGTAGGTAAAAGTTTAAAAGGCGTGGTAGTACTGGCTGTCACATCTTGGAGGCAACCTTTTGGGTCAGCTAAGCCTCTATACAGGTGGAGTATCCTTTATTCTGAAATGCTTGGACCAGAAATATCTTGAATTTTGTATTTTTTTTTTCTTTCAGATTTTGGATATTTGAATATAAGCAATGAGAGATCATCTTGGGGATGGGACCCATCTTGGGGATATGTGAGTGTGTTTGTGATGTTGTATACACATACGTATATATATGTACATCCTATATTGTCAGAGAGTGCCTGAATTCGTCAGAGACAGACAGAGAAAGGGAGAGGGAGAAAGCACCCCCAGTGAGTTGTAGTCACGGTGCAATTCCTTCTCCATTTATCCATCCTGTTGGGATTTTGTACATGCACATCTACATGCCCAGTATGTGCTTTTGTTTTTGTTTTGTTTTTAGAATTATTTAATTTTTAAATTTGAACAGAGAGAGACAGAGAGAAAGAGAGAGACGGGGGGAAAGTGAGAAAGCAAGTCACCAGGGCCAGAACTTGAACCGTGGTTAGCCATATGGGAATCCAGCACCCTTAACCACCATACCACCTGCTGGCCCTCCACTATGTTTTTTCAAGCCCCTGGGGTGGAGATTCGAATGATGGCTGGCCATGTGGGATCTGGCTCCCACAACCACCAGGTTACGGGACCAGCCTAAGACCCAAGTCTAAACAGAAAGTTCATTTAGATTTCAAACACATCTTATACACATAGCCTGATGGTAACTTTATGCAATACTGTCGTATTGCAGTGCTTTGATTGTCACCCATTGCATGAAGTCAGGGGTGGAATTTTCCACTTGCGGTGTCACGCTGGCACTCCAAAAGTTTTAGATTTTGGAGCATACTAAATGTTTGGATTAGGGGTGCTCAACCTATTTACAAACTAGAGTCTCTGACACATTGAGAATAAGGAGCTTGGGATGTAAGTCGGCAGACACTGTTTTTAGCTCTGGTGGTGGAGAAGCTGAGGAGTTCTTGGTTGGTAGGGACAGAAATCTACTGGGAGGGGCTTTCTCTGCCTAATTCCACATGGCTTCTGGTAAGGACTTGGAGATCAATAAAACAGGTGACCTCAGGCCTTTTCTGAGTATCCAATGCTCTCCCACCCCGGGTTCTTACACCGCTCATCCCTGAGGGCAAATTCACCACCTGTCAGCTGTTCCTGTCATGACAGCCTCTCCTTCAAGCCATCCCTCCTCCTCTAACACTGCGTTTGTGTGGACGTCAGTCCTTTGGGAACCTGAGATGCCTGTGAGTCTATCTTTCTTTTCTTATTTTTAGGTTTCTGCCATAGCTGCAGAAAGTGAGAAATCCCCCCACACCAAGGGGGGTGGCCACGCCGCAGTCCCTTCTCCATTCTCCTCCTGGGATTTTGGGCATGCGTGCACATGTGGCAGGCGTAGTTTAAAACCTCAAGTCCAGGACTCGAACCATGGTCAACCATGTGAGTGCTCAATGCCTCAACCATCATGCCACTTACTGGACCCCAATGCCTGTGATTCTTACTTCACTTAAATTCACCTGAGATTTTTTAGGAATCTTGTAAACTATTAGGTTGTTGGGAAAGTTATGAGGTATTTTTCCATGCAAAAATGCATCATGAGTTTCCTGACAACCCAATAAAAGGTGTATAATGCTAAATTTTCTAGTTTGTCTCTCAGTCTCTCTGTCCCTCTCATGAAAGAAATAATAAACTTAAAAAAGAAAATAAAATTTGGAACCAGATGGTATAATAGTTACACCACTGGACTTCCATGTAGTCAACCATGGTTCAAATAATCCTGAACCTGGCAGCTTAAAACTCATGCCGGACATGTGTGCATGTGTGCCCACAATCCCATGAGGAGAATGGAGGAGAAGGGATTGTAGCGTGGCCATCTCTCCTGGGGGGTGATTTCTCACTTTTGATCTCTCTTTATCTCTTGGGTGAGTGCACACGCCCTGTAGTAAAAATCCCTCTAAAATAAAATAAAAGTTAGCATTATACACCTTCTAGGATTTGTATCTGTCAACCATGGAGGCAGAAAGCTTTGTGGATAATATGGGCCCAAGTGCTGGGATTTCAGTGTCAGGAGTTCTGAGCCAGTTACTCCCACAGCTCCTGTGTACCTTCCATCAAATCCCTGAGTGTCCTACTGAGTTCTGCCAGTTCTGTCTAACTCTGGGAGTGACTGTCTTTAACACCCTCCCTGTTGTGTTTCCCTTGGTCCCGAGAATCAATGCCTTTCCATCCGGCATGGTTGTAGGCACACGTAAGCGTGTCTGCAGGACCAGCCTCGGAGGGCATGGCCGACAACTGCTATTAGTGGTACAATGACTCTGACCGAATGCACGAACGACTGGCTTCAGCAGGAGCACTATTTTTTTGTGCGTGTGGTCACACATCTAGGTCACCGCTGACTGTGTACCTATTCTCAGATTACTGCTCACCAGCAGACCTGGGTGCTCTTGCCACACTCCAGAAATCAGGGGCCAGGCTTCGTGGCTTCCACTTTTCTTCTTTCATGTTTACAAGAATATCCTGCTTATCCCGGTGGGAGCAAGGCCTTGACTCCCCTTACCCTTTAGAGATGGCTGCTTTCTTGGTCCCTTGCTATTCCCGAATTGTTTCCTCTGAAAGGAGTCTTAATCCTGCAATGTTTCCTAGATGATGAAACTCTGGCTTCAAGAGATTAGGTTACTTGCTTGAGCTGGGAAAGGGCAGAGCCAAGACCAGAACCTGGATCTCTAGACTTCTAGTTTCTGTTCTTTCCACCAGCAGGAATAAAAAAGCTAACAAGTAGCTAACATTTGTAGGATACTGCACTGCTTACAAAGAATGTTTTACACATTTTACTTGATCCTCATAGAAACCTTAGGAGATGATTATCATTATTACCACCTTTGGGGGATGAAGAAACTGGAGCTCAGCAAGTCTAGAGTAGATAACTGGCAGGTCTTGCTTGCAAATCCTCTGATTCCACATTCTGGGTTTTGTTTAAGACCTAGAACTTGATAGCAATTTCTTTTGGTTAAGAGTATCTGATTCCTTGAACTACAGAGGGATCCACTAGGAATATCCAACTGCAATTCAAATGTAAAACTAAAGTACAATAAGCTGGCAGCTTCTTTCAATCCACCATAGCTTTTAAATAACCTAATACCCATTGGCTCATGAAATATTAAACCAGTCATCTACTCAATACAGCATAATTCACTCAGACAACAGGGCAGTTTGTCATCACGCAGCCAAGACACTAAAAATCACAGCAAAGTCAGAAGGAAACAACAGTTATATGTATTTTACAGCCAAAGATTTTAAAAAAGATGAAAGATTAGATTTAAAGTTTACTTTCTCAAATTCTGGAATTGAGGGAGACCTACAGGCTACTAGAGAAACATCTTACTTCTAATAAGGTGGAAGTACTTGAAATCTTGTTTTTATAGTTCGGATTACTTAACTGTCTCCCCTGTCCCAATTAACAAAATGTTTTGAACCAAGTGGAGATGCTCCTTACCCAGCTGATATCTTTTATTGATCTTAGTATCTGCTCATATGAGCTTTCTCAGTAACAAGGCCTGTACTACGAATACAATAATTTATGTTCACAAAGACTTATGTGTGGTAAAGCTTGTTCTAAATGGTTTATATGCATTACTACATTAGCTCATTTCACTATCACTAAACAGTTCCAGGTAGGCACTGTTACTCTGTTTCAGAGTTGAGGTAACTGAGGTTTGAGGAGGTTGACTGACTTACCCAAGGATCCCAGCTAATGAATAGAAAAGCACATGCTTTAAGTGTATAACCTAAATGATCTCCTTTGCAAATACACTGGTCAATTTCTACTTCACGTTATTCAAAGGACTGTCTTGGGAACTTTTGTCCTTGAGAGGAGACTCAATTATTTCACCATCTGGGCTACATAGTGTTTTCTCACTAACTTCCTGCTCCCTTCACCCGGACAGCCCATATCCGCAAGAGGATTTCTTTTTACGAAGAAACTTGTCATCCAACCTCATAAGTTGTAGCCCCACTCGGTCCCACCCTTTCCCAGTGATGGTCTCTATCTTTGTTTCTCTCCATCAAGGTCAGGATCTATACTACTAAACTATAAAAATCTTTCTCTTCTGGATAACTCTGCAGTGACTTACTCCTGGAGAGGTGCCCCAGTTGGAAAGCTTAACAGAGTCTCCTCCCATCAGATCCAGTTTGAGGCAGTTACACTCTAGTTGGATAAAATCAAACCAGCTCCCAGTAGTTCCAGGCAGTCCAGACAACTGGTTTACCTCAGATGCTACAACTCACTTATGGCTCTACTTGGTCTTCTCTTGGTGGGCTTTCCAGTGGTCACATGTTTCTAGCCTCTCTGCCCAGGTACAAAGTCTATTTGGTTACTTGTGGAAAAACCTCTCAATCCTCAGTTACTCCAGTTATCTCAAAGCAGAGAAACAAGTGTCTGGATTGTGATAGAGCTGGAGTTGACTACCTGATGCCATTAGGTAGTCAACTTACCTTACTTTATCTAGTCTACACTCTCTATCTTGTTATCTGCCAAGCAGTTGACCTCAGTGGACCTCATTGGGCTTCTAGGGCCTCTAGCTGCTGATGGGGGTTAGCCAGTGGAGCGCCCCAGAGGCCAGTGGAAGGGAGGAGTAAGATGAGGGCTGGCTCCTCTTCCCTGGTTCCTTATCTGTGAGCGTGGCTCACCTTCAGCTGGCTATGTGCTCTGACCCTGGAATTGGCATCAGTACATGACCCACTCCCAGTTCCAGAATCTTGACAACTGCCCCCAACTCACTGATCCAGCCCTTCTTGGGAGGGGGTCGGCTATGTTTTCTCCTTTGATTACAGAACGCTCCCAGTACGAGCTGTTTATTTCCAACAGTGTTCAGGGCTCTTCTGACTAATGTGCTGTTCCTTGTCAGATTAACTAACTCCAAGAGGTTGTGCGAGCCTGCCTGGAGCGGCTTAGACCATCATTTACTCCATTTTTAACAGTGGCCTATCGTCTTAGCTACCCAGACTCACTATCATAAAAATGCCACTTCCTCTCAAGGTAGTCTATAAATGTAATGTGATCTCAATAAAAATAGCAGCCTTTAAAAAAAATGGAACCTAGTTAATTGTAGTTTATAAGGAAAAAATTAAACAAAGCATAGTCTGAAAAAAATGTACAAGGACCCCCTGGGGGCCCCACCAGCCTCAGGCTTAGTTAATGGGGGGAAGGGGCTGCCTATGGGAGGGAGTTTTGGGGTCTCCTGGCATTTTCTCCACAAACCTCCAATACATCCATTCTCAATGACAACAAAGAAAGAATTAACATTTAGAGATCAGATTTGGGCTTCAAATACCTGTGGGAAAGGGAACCCTGGGATTTTAATGCACTAATGTGAAAGATGACTGGAAGCGGGGCACAGGTGGGGGAGAAGTCAGATTCTGGGAATCTGGAAGTCACCCAGGGGAGGTGGTCTAGGGCCTCTACGCCAGACTTTCCCCATTATCTTCTGCACAGGTTGGTACTGAGATTTCTTGTCTTCCCCAACAGGGCCCTCCAGGATCCCTGTAAAAGGAATGTCTCACTGGAGGCTGGGTTCATGACCTCACTGATTCTGTTCTGGTTCTTGCTCCTTTCCTCACCTTTTTGCCTCCCAGCGCCAGGAGGCCCGGCAGACTCCACCCTTTCCGGGTTCCTCGGATTCCAGCTCTTGGCGACTCTCACTCCCCTTTGCTCCCGCAGCTCTAGGGCTCCCCTGCCTGCACGCCCCTCCCGTGCCTGCCCTTTCTACACTGTCCCAGGCACCGACAAGCTGTACTAGGAGGAGGGGAGCACATGCAGGGTCCCCGCTGGCCCGGTGGACGTTGGACCTGGACACTCTGGGGAGGTGCGGGGCTGTGCGACCTGGGCAGTGTGTTTGCTCCCCGAGGCGGGCTCACAGAGGTAAGTGTCTTTGCTGCAGTCCCCTAGCTGCTAGGCACAGGGCAAAGGGCTCCACAGGCACTCCCCAAACCAGAGAGGAGTACAGTGGAAAGATCTAGATAGATCTAGGAGGCTTGAGTAGAGGAGGGTGGGCTGGAGCCCTGGACTTGTGGTTGGAAGATGTGGAATTGAGTCCTGATCCTGCTGCTGAGGGCCCAGTGAACCCAGATGCATTTCCTGTGTCTCTGGCCTTGTGCTTTCAGCTGTGAGAGGGATGGTAAAACAAGGCAGACGCTCAGGAGATCATTAGGATCAGATGCAAAAGGGAAAATGGGGTCCGTGGATGAGTCAGAGATCTGGAACCCCAAACACCTCATGCAAATTTTGCACATGTGCAGATACACACATTTTTCTAGGAAGAGGAGTCAGTTTTCTTACCCACCTCTAACCCCCAAATTTAGCAAACACAGTAGAACAGTAGAGGACGTTTGAATTTGGAGGGGATTCCCTGGGGGCCCATTTGCAAAAGTGGCTTAAGTGACCTCAGCAGGGGTCCTCCCCCTTGGGCAAGGAGAATGTCATTAAACAGTTGCTGAACACATGAATAGAATAAATTAATGTGTGAAGCTGTTCTGCCTTGAGCACCAGAAAGGTTAAAGGTTCAGGGCTGGCAAGTGACACCATGGTTGGAGGGGAGCCAGCAGGTGGCACATTGGTTAAGGCACTGTGTTTTCACATGACTGACTGCAGTTCCAGTCCTGGACCTGGTGGTTTGAAAATCAGGTTGGATTCATGTGCATGTGTGCCTAAAATCCGATGAAGAGAATGGAGAAGGGATTGTGGTGTGGCCATTCCCCCGGGGGGTGATGGCTCATTTTCCCTCTCTCTAGATCTCTTTCTTTCCTCTCTATCAAGCACATGCGCTCTATGACCCCCTCCCTCCCCCCCAAAAAAAAAGAAAAAAGAAAAAACAAATACATTGGAGCCAGACACAGAGTTCAAATCCTGACTGTGGCTCAGGGAAACTCCTCTGTGTGTGCCTCCTACATAACATGAGTTCAATAGTAATGCCACTTCAGAGTTGAGAATTAAAAGTATGCAAAGCATTTAAAACAGTGCATTTGCTGTTATTGTTTTTTTTTTTTTTTAATTTCCTAATCTTATAAAGGAGAAAACTGAGACCCAGAAAAAGTGAAGTCTTTATCAAGGGAACATTTATGTGTCAAACCTTGGCCACAAAGTGTTGTCCCAGAAAGGGTGCCCACTCGTCGTAGTGATGTTGTGCCCGAGCTTAGGGGTGTGGGAGGAAATGGGGTGAAAGGACTAGGATGGTGAGGGCGTGTATGGGGTGTCTCATCATCCTGAGCTCCCACAGTGCTTCTGAAAGAAGGGGGCACAAAATAACCAAGACAAGAAGCACCCCAGTGGTTGTGGACACAGGCGCCTTTACTCATAGAGATCAGAGGAACCCCCAGGGTGGAGACCCTGCCCCAGGCCTGCTGCATCTCCTTCTGGGGCTGTTGACATCTCCCATCTCTTCCCTCTGGTGGGGTCTTCCTGAGACAGCCTCATTCCCATTGTAGCCAGTTTCAGGTTTAGCGGGACTGCAGCCATTTTGAAATCAAGAAAGGACTCTAACGAGGACAGCCAAGCAAGTGCGGAGTCATAGGGAGGTCTACTTGAGGAATGGTCTGGCGAGAAACCAGGGATGGGTAGTTGAAGGAATCAGGAATAATTACTCATGGAAGTGATTGACTGATTGACTGTAGTGTGGAATGATTTACATGTGCTGTATCTTGTACCTGTAAATACCAAGAATGTGTTGCCTTTTATTTATTTATTTATTTTTGCTATAGGGCACGTGTGCTCGCCAGAAAGACAGAGACAGAGAGACAGAAAGTGAGAAATCACCCCCCAGGGGGTATGGCCACGCTGCAATCCCTTCTCCTCCATTCTCCCCTCGAGATCTTGGGCACGCAAGCACACGCGCCTGGCATGAGTTTGAGCCTCCGGGTCCGGGACTCGAACCGCAGTCGACCACATGGGAGTCCAGCGACATAGCCATTACGGTAACTGCTGGTCCCCGTATTGCATCTTTGAGGAAGTTTGATGGTCCTGCTGATGGTCTCTCTGTAACCGGTTATAGAAATAAACTCCCTTCACCAGCTTCTGCCGTTCACGTCACTGACCATGAGAAGCAGCTGGACTTAGTTGGCAGGTAACACCTGCTCTACTCTGGCCCTGCACATGTGAGCCTGGGTCCAAGCCCCGTATGAGCCCGAGCCCCTCAGCCCTCCCGAGTCTACAGTTGTGCTCAACAGGTTCTTTCCCTGCCAGCCTCACCTCTAGATTCTCCAGGGAACCTTTAACCTTTCCTTTCTACTTATTTAATTCCATGTGTTATTTTTTAATTTGACCAGAGAGAGACAGAGAGAGAAGGGAAAAGCGAGAAAGCAAGCCACTAGGTCCAGGACTTGATCCGCAATCCGCAGTGTGAGAATCTAGTCCCTTTAACCATGGTGTCACTTGCCGCCCTGAACCTTTAACCTTTCTGGTGCTCATGGCAGAACAGCTTCACACATTAATTTATTCTATTCCTGTGTTCAGCAACTGTTTAATGACATTCTCCTTGCCCAAGAGGGGGACCCCTGCTGAGGTCACTTAAGCCACTTTTGCAAATGGGCCCCCCAGGGAATCCCCTCCAAAATCAAACGTCCTCTACTGTTCTAATTTGTTTGGGAAAGGGAGTTTGGAGTGGAAAGTTTTGGATATTAAGCCCAGCTGCCTCACCCTTGAGACCCAAGTGACCTGGGTAAAAGGCCTAATTGTCTCCAGAGGGCTCGCCTTCCTGCAGGCCCCGCCACGAGCACTCCAGATAGCCACAGCCTTCCCTCAGCTCTTCAGCTCTCAGCCAGGACCCTGGCAACAAGAGGCCCGCCCAGACCCTGCTCTGACTCCCAAACAGACCTGATGAATGAGCCCTTTAAGCCCCACGTCCCTCTTCTGAAAAGGTAAATTCATCGGGGCCATGTCAGTAAGTTTCCAGAGCCGGGGCTCGCTGGCTGGTGTCCCTGTTTGTGTCCTGGAGGTCAGCGCTGTGCACAGGCCTCCACTTCCTGGGCTGTGCGGGGGAGTGGTACGTGGCCAGGTTACTAATGTTTGTGACTGACTGATGTCCCTGTTTGTGTCCTGGAGGTCAGTGCTGTGCACAGGCCTCCGCTTCCTGGGCCGTGGGGGGGAGTGGTATGTGGCCAGGTTACTAATGTTTGTGACTGCGGGAGGTTTTTCCACGCGGATAGCATAATATTTGCTGTGTGTTCCCTCCCTTCCACTACTACATTTGGCTTTCCATATCTGCGTGTTCTGCATCCGTGAGCCATCAACGTGGTCGGGAGATGTTCTTAGTGGCTGAGGTCCACTGTGCAGTAGGCCTTCGATGGCTGCGTCTGTAATGCCACGCACAGAGGTGTTTTCCTTGTCATTATTTCCTAAACAATAACGACCATTTACACTGGATTTGATATTATAATGCTTTAAAGTATACGGGAGGATGTGCATAAGTAATATGCAAATACGACGCCCTTCTATATAGACTTGACATGTGGATTTTGGTATCCAAGGGGGGTCTTGCAACCCGTCCCCCATGGATACCGAGGTGCAGGGCATCCAGGACAGGCTGGGCTTCCGCACACCTGTCTGGGCTGCAGCTTCATCATACCAGAGTGCGTGGCCCATTGATGGCAGTGAGGGCAGTGACAGTCCGGCTGGGTCACAGAGCTCCATGCCTGCACAGGGGGGCATGTGCTCGGTGATGTCTGTCTGTCTGTCTCTCTGTCACACACACACACACTTCAAACACAGGCTGAGAAGTTTCTGGTGTTGGAGACAGAGCAGACAGACCGCAAAGCCGGGTGCCAGCCCGCCAGCCCCCTCCTTAGCACCCCTCGCTGTTACTCCTCTCACCTGCAGCCCAGCTGGCCTGCACCTCTGCCCCTCTGTCCTCCCTCGGGCTGCCTGTGTCTCCTTCCCCCAGTCCAGTCTCAAGCTCCTGGTGTGCACACTCAGTGGCAAGCCTGTGCAGGGCCTGTCCCTCTGGCTCTCAGGCAGCGGCAGTGACAGACACGGGAAAGACGATTACAGACTATGGTGGCCAGCCAGGGCTGATGTGGTGGGGTAGCTCAGAGGAGGGGGAGCTGGGAGTGGGCCCTCAAGAGTTGGGTGAGGGGGGCTGAGAGCACTTTGAGGGACAGGGAAAGTCAAGGGCAGAGACCCAACAGGAGTGGGGGCAGACACTGGGTAGGGGAGAGGGCTGAGGCCAGGTCAGGACTCTGAACTTGCCCCAAAGAGATTTAAGCCAAGGTTCCCTCTCATCCTGTCCCCTTGTGCACCAGACCCTCCAGGCACGCATGACACCAGGACCTTCCAGAATAAACCACTTTCTGCAGAGGATGTGAGCACTCTGCTCCTTTGGTCAGGGACACCTTCCCTCTGTTTCTCTCTCTGGAATCATCCGTGGGGAGCCACCCTTTGTTGGGGGTTGGGGGTTGTAAACCCCTTGCTTTTCCCCTCCCATGTCCTCACTGCATCCCAGCAGACTCCGATCACAGAACGATCACCCTTGGATCTAATTCATCCATTTAATAGTTGACTTGCATCGTGTCCCTCAGTCCCTGAGGACAGGAACTCTGGCGGTCATGTCCAAAGTGGATTAGCAATTAGCAGGAGCCCAGATGAGAGCCAAGGCCCTCCTGGGAGTAAGAGGGAGCAGGAGGCTTAGAGACAACAGAGGGCCTAGAATGGAGAGGACTGGTTGGATGTGGCAGAGAAGGCAGAGGCAGGACTCCCTTAGACTGTGGGTTTGCTTCTTGGTAGAACCCCAGCCCACTGGTCCTCCTGCAGCCGGCACCTGGTAAAGCCGGCTGCCTAGAAGCAGAGGCAGCTGCTGGCCTGTGCAGCCAGGGCCTGTGCCCGTGGGCATCTCAGAAATGCTCAGGGGTAAACGGGCCTGAGCTGGCAGCTCAGCTCCCCACACGCCCTGCATACTGGGACGTCTCAGAAACTGTATCTCTTCCCGCCTCACTCCATGATGGGCTAGTGACCAGGCAGCCTTGGGTCACATCATTAAAGGACAAGAAGGCTATTACTTAAAGAGGAGGAATTGTCATCCTAAAATAGCAGCAAGAACATTTCTGGCTTCACATGTTAGTCCAGAAGCTTGATACTTCCCATCAAGGGTGGGATCCAGGTCCCCTCCTTTCAAACCTGGATGGGCCTAGGTCTGTCTCAGTGAATAGGACAGGACAGAGGTGATGCTAGGTGACATCAGGGCTAGGTCACAGAAGGGGAGACAGCTTCCTGGGTTCTCTCTAGGGTCGTGTGC
Organism: Tupaia tana; assembly: GCA_026018925.1. Classification (NCBI taxonomy): domain Eukaryota; kingdom Metazoa; phylum Chordata; class Mammalia; order Scandentia; family Tupaiidae; genus Tupaia; species Tupaia tana. The sequence goes on from JAKSZU010000007.1 coordinate 134,672,512, forward strand.
CTCTGTCCAAGATGCTCAGTTACCTTCAAGCCCCCACAGCTAATAGATCACGTAAGAGACAGAGAACCCTGGAGCTGCCGGGATCTAGCCTAGCCTCCAATGCTAGACCTGTGGGTGAGGGGCCTTGAGATGGCTGATTCCAACTGCTGAGACCCAGGGAGAGTCACCCGGCGCAGGCCAGACCTGAGAGGGAATGATACGGGGACCTTGGTTCTTTTAAGCCACTGGTTAGGGTTGGGGGTTGCATACTAGATACAGGTCTAACAGTACAGAGATCTGCCTGAACTCTGTGCCTGGGAGTCTGAAAGCCAATCGTACCAGGGATGGTGCACCTCCCAACAGAGTCTCCTCCTGGGGGTGTCGGCAAGAGAATGGCGCCAACACCGAGAGGCCTTGTCGTGACTCCGGGGAAGCCCTGCTGCTTGGTGGTCCCCAGGGCGCCTCCAGACCCGAGATGTGCCCCCACGTACTCCTGATATAGGCTTTGGAAAGGTGCCTGGGCTGGGACGCTGAGGAGAAAGACAGGCTTGCAGGGGAGGGAGGTGTTTTCCAACAAGCAGGGCAGCCATCCCTCTGCTGCAGGAGGAGCCCTCTCCCACCAGCTCAGACATCCCAGCAATGCTGTCCTGACCCCGCACGCCCAGTGTCTCCTCCTTTCCTGCGACATTTACTCAACACTGGCTGGGGCAGAGGGAGGCAGTGCAGAGCAGCGGTGATGACCACTGCTCGCCCACCGCCCACCAGGGACCCTGCTCACTGATCAACTCCTTTGCACCAGTTCCCAGCATGGCCGTCTGTGCCCTGAATGCCAATGAACCCCTTGGTACTTCAGGTTTCCCAGTCCCTCCCCTCTCCCCCCACCAGTGGTTCTCAACTGGTGGCATCCCCAGCCCCTCCACTGGGACACTTGGCAATGCCTGGAGACTTTTTTGGCTGTCACACAGGGGAGGAGGCCAAGCGATGCTGGATGGCCCCACCAGGAAGAGTGAGCCAGCCCTGAAGGGCAGCAGTGCCTAGGCTGAGGAGCTTGCAGTGTCTTGAGTCCTGCCTGCCGGGCACCTCGTCCCCGTAGTGCCCTGTTCCTTTGCCTTCCATGGTGACAGCTAGACACAGGCTAAGTGGGCCAAAGAACTGAAGGCTGCTCCTGGCTTAAGCGTACCCTTCCCAAATGTGGGTACTTTACCAGTCTCCAAAGGGCCTGATGCCCAACCAAGAGGGGGCCCGCCTCTCCTCTCTCAAGTCCTGGGGAGGCAGGAGCTGCACTCAGGCAGCCCTGAGACTTAGCTCTGCAGGGGAGGAGGAAGCCTGAAGAGCCAGCTGAGGGCCACTCCTCCAGAGCTGTGGGAGGGCTCTCCACAGGAAACGCACACCAGCCCTTGAGAGGGGGCGGCCGTGAGTCACCCTGGGCTGTCCCTTCCAACACTCATTTCAAGGCCTGGCAGCAGCCCCGAAAAGGATACCCCGAGCTGGATTCCCCACACCAGTACAGCCACTTCTCCTTTATGAACAGCAGGGGCTGGAGTGGGGGGTGAGTGTGAGGATCTTCCAGTCCAGCCACATTCTGACTCTAATCAGCACAAAGGCCCTCAGCCTGCGGGGGCAAGGGCACTGATCCAGACCACGCTCCTGCCTTCGCCTTCCCTCCCCTCCCCTGCTTCCTGCAGGAGGGGAGACCCTGGACAGGAGGAAGAGAGGGAGGACGAAGGGCCTGACATTCACACTCTCACTCTCCGGACTTTGGTGGCAACTACAGAAGGCCTGTCCCCTGCCCTTCTCGGCCACACCCTGCACCAGGAAGACAGGACCTGCCATAGGACTGTGTGTGGGCCCCCGCCCTCTGCTGGGCCCTGGCCTCGGAGGTCACTACCTCCCAGTACCCAGCAGAGCTGGCTCCTCACCCCTCACCCCTTGCAGCTGCCTCCCCCAGGCACAGGCCTTTCCTTCCCCTTCCCCCCGCTGACCCTCAATCAGAGACCCTGCAGGAGAAGAGGAGGAGGTGGACCTCGCCCTTGGCTGCCAACTCTGGTCCCGAATCCCTCCTTTAGGAACTCTCCTTCACCTCCCAGAGCAACCCGGACAATATCTATGTTCCTGATGTCTTGGGGACACTCACGGCGTTGAACTAAAGGAAAAACTTCTCACTGGGACTGGAGCCGCAAAAGGCAGGAAAACATTGACGGGCTCAATGAGATTCTCTCACTTTGATCTCCAGAGACACGGGAGAACCCCCAGAGGCCCTGAGCTCTGAGGCAACTTGCAGTCATACAGTTTGCTATCCCTACCTCATGGCCAACGGAAGGACACAAACATCACCACTGTTCCCATCTCACAGATGGACAAGTGGAAGCTTGTGGCTGAAAATCCAGGCAAGGGACTAGAGGCAAGTGCACACGCAGGCGAGGAGAGCCCGAGCCCTGTGGGGACACGTCGGGAGGCTGTGATCGCGACACGGCTGCAGAACGCTGGAGCAGGAGGCTTCGTGTCTCGAGCCTCCACTCCCAACCACCTTACCCTCCGCCCAGCACTACCTCCTTTGTCACGTGGCTCTCCAAAACTTCCGGTGCTTGCCGATGCCCAGTGCCAAGGCTGGGACTTAGGTGACCAAGAAGCAGCAGTGCGGTCCCTGTGGCCTCTGCAGCCTCACCTGCCAGTACTCCCTCTAGACATACTCTCCCTGAGATAGCGTGCAGCCTGCACTCACCGAGGCTTTACTGAGCACCGCCCTGGCTCTGAGCCGCGTGTGCATCCTTTCATTTCACCCTCATCCTCTGAGGTAGGCACTATTACCACCCTCATCACATAGATGAGAAAGGCTTGACGAGGCTAACGATTCTCCCAAAGTGTCAGAACCAAGAAGCCAACCCTGAGCCACTGGACACCGAAGTCCTCATTCTTGACCCTTCCCTTTTTTTCTCCTTTGAGCTTTTGCCATAGTGCTTGTACAGTCACCAGGGAGAGCTATAGGGAAAGTGAGAGGTCAGCCCCTACCCAGCGGTTATGGCCATGCCACAGTCCCTTTACCTCCCTCTGTCCTCATCTTGGGATTTTGGGCACGCGCCACAAGAGCATGATTTTCAAGTTCAGTCCAGGACTCGAACTGCAGTCACACATGTGGAAATCCAACGTCTTAACTACCACGCCACCTGTTGGCTGTTGACCCTTCCCTTTACAGATGTTTGCTGAGTCTGTGCCTTGCTTGGCTCTGCTGGCAAGAAGCACCCGACCCTGCAGAGCACAGGATGGGAATGGGCTCTGGCGCTCAGCCGTCTGCTACACTGCCCGGCATAGAAGGGCATATGTGGCTACTTAGGTGTAAATGAAATGAAATCACAGTTCAGTTCCTCAAGTACATCAGTCACATGTCCAGCGCTCTCTGGTCACTGTGGCTAGTGGCTATGCACTGGATGGTGTAGACAGACATTTCCCTCATGGCTGTAAGTTCAGTGGGGCAGAGCTGTCTAGGGTCTGCCTCGCTGCACACGTGCCAGCCAGGCCACCTCTCTCTTAGGCCACCCAGAGGCAGTGTTGACCGCCCTCCTCCTGGGGCTTCATCGTCTGTATGGTACTGCCGGCCAGGACCCCACAGAACACACACTCCTTCATTTCTGTACTCCCCAGATGGGGACCCTGTGGCTGAGCTACTGGGGGCTCCAGGGAACAAGGCTCCATGACTAGGGGGTAAGGACGCTGTGGCTCACACTTGTGTGGAGCTGACGTTCGGTGCGTGGCCGCGGTGCAAGGCAGCACAGTTTAGAGTCACACAATGTCAGAAGCAGGCCTTAGGGAAATGTGAGGCACCCCTCTCGTCTCAGGGTCACACAGGGTGTGGCCTGGCTCTTGGCCATAGGAAGCTGGTGGAAACTGAGGAGCTCAGGAAGCTGCAGAGTCTCTGGACAAGAGTGGTCACGCCCTGATCCGCAGGCTCACAGGGAGCAGGCTAGAGCCCTGTGCACCTGCCCTGCACACCCTGTGGCTTCAGAGGACAGTGGGGGAGTTATGGGAGGGGGCCCCATCACCCTTCTCTTACAGGGCGCTGGCAGGGACAGTCAAGGGCAAATTTGTCCTCTAGGCATCTGATGAGGCTGGAGGCCTGCTGTATGATGGCCAAGGCTGGGGACTACCAGGGCAGGACAGGGGCCTGTGGGTTACAGTGGGGTTAGCAGTTCACCCCTGCTGTTTAGGAGCTGTCTCCGATGCAGCAGGAAGGGAGCCAGGAGCATGGGCAGTGGCCACAGGGGGAAAGTCTAAGGAAGCATTTATCATCAGATGAGAAGCCAAGGGGAAACGATGACTCGTGGGCACCGCCCATCTGCCTGGGGTGGTTGTTAGGGGCCTTGCTGGGGTGCTGCTGGGGCTGGTAGTGGACTGACTGTTCTTGGTTTCATTTTTTTTTTTTTTTCTTTTTTCTTTTTTTTTTTTGGAGAGGTTTTTGCTATAGGGCGCATGCGCTCGCCAGACAGACAGAGAGAGACAGAGAGATAGAAAGCGAGAAATCACCCCCCAGGGGGGATGGCCACGCCGCAATCCCTTCTCCTCCATTCTCCTCCTGGGATCTTGGGCACGCACGCACACGCGCCCGGCGTGAGTTTAAGCCACCGGGTCCGGGACGCGAACCGCGGTCGACTACGTGGGAGTCCAGCGACATAGCCATTACGCTAACTGCTGGTCCCCTTGGTTTCATTTTTTAAGAAACAGGGTCTTGATATGTTGCCCAGGCCTCAAAATTGTGATCGTCCAGTCTTAGCCTTCCAAGTAGCTGGCAAGTTACTCTTTTTAAGAGAAAAGAATGGATTTACTTTCACCATTCAATCAATCAATTTTCTAGTTGTCTTTAAAAACAAACAAATAAAAACATGCATTTTAAAAAGGAACCTGCGGGAGACCAGCAGTTAGCGTAATGGCTATGTCGCTGGACTCCCACGTAGTCGACCGCGGTTCGAGTCCCGGACCCGGTGGCTTAAACTCACGCCGGGCGCGTGTGCGTGCGTGCCCAAGATCCCGAGAGGAGAATGGAGGAGAAGGGATTGCGGCATGGCCATCCCCCCTGGGGGATGAGTTCCTGCTTTCTGTCTCTCTGTCTCTGTCTGTCTGGTGAGCGCACGCGCCCTATAGCAAAAACCTCTCCAAAAAAAAAAAAAAAAAAAAAAAGGAACCTGCAAGTTTTAATAGCAGGGTAGCCCAGAGAACCCATGGCCAGTACTCAATACTATCAAGGTCAGCAAAGCCAGGGGTGGCTGAGAGACTGTCACAGCCAAGAGGCGCCCAAGGGGACATGACAGCTAAGTGCGATGTGCTCTGGAGGAGCCCCTGAAGGAGAAGGACATTAGATAAAAGCTAAGGCACTCTAAGTATGGACTTTAATGATAATGTAGCGATACTGGCTCATCATTTGTAACAAATGTATATACTGTAAGATTTTAGTGGGGGAACTGGGTATGAGGTACTGTTTTTCCATAAATCTAAAACTGTTCTAATAAAAATAAAGTCTATTAAGATTTTTTAAAGCACTTTTTATAAAAATGAATTATAAAACGAATCATTTAAAAGGTTATTTGGGCCAGCTGTGGCACAGTGGTAACACAACACTCCACGATGCCGAAGCCATATGGGGAAGTCCTGAGTTCATGCCCCAAGGTCTCCCTGTGATCCAGGCGGGCTGGGGGGTGGGTCATGGCATGAAGACCATGCTGGGGACACCTGTCTCATTCTCTCTCTCAGGGGAAAAAATAAATGATAAATAATTTAAATCATTTTAAAATTTCATTTTTTAAATTGAAGCGTGTCCATCTCCCCTGTCGTGTTTACTGCTTCCCCATTATTTTACCACCTTCCGAGTGTTACAATCCGAAGTACGCAGACACAGGCTCTAGGTTGCCCTTCTCCCATCTCGGCACTTCCACCCCTTATGAGCTTCTCAAAGACAGGTGTCTGGCTTCCAATCTAACCTACTTCCTTTCCCTCCGCCTCCATCCTTTCTCTTCTACAGTTCGCCAAAGGGACTTTTCACATCACTGAACTCAGTTAGAATCACGGGCCCTTGAACTTGTTCAGGATTCTTTACCAAGTGGGTTTGCCTGTATTAACCTCACTTTTCATCACAGGCCTGGGAAGGGAACATTATCATTATCCCCATTTTACAGAAGAGGAAACTGAGGCTCAGAGAGGTTGGCTAGCCTGCCCAAAGTCACAGGGCTGATAAGGGGTGGAAGGACTAGAAACTACCCTCCGGTGTGCTTTTCCCATTGGCCTTGCCCCTTCCCCACTCTGCTGAGCTGGGATGTGGAGAGGGGCACCCTATAGCCAAATACCTCCCAGGTGGTGTTCTGGGATCCAGGCGACTCTTAGAGGCGGAGGTAGGGTGACCCCGCTCCGATGGGCTGGCTTACAGTGAAATGGCAGTGTGCTGTTTCAGCAGCCTGGACTAACAGGTTAGCAGTCTCAGCCCCCCGCCCCACACACAAGCCAAGGGGCCTGCTGGGGGACAGTGACCCACGCCTCCTGGGCTGGATCACTGCCTTTAGCGGTGAGCCGTGAGGGCTGTGGGAGCTGAGCAGTCTTTGGATTTCCTGGGCCACTGGGGGCCCTGTCAAGCTCGGTTACCACCAGCAATTACAGAGCCCTGTTTAGCTGCAGGGCCAGTCAGGTGGAGGCACAGGCTGGTCTCCAGCCCTTCCCCTTGATGGGCAGCCTTTTCCCCCGATGTCAGAGCAGCTCTGCAAACAACACTTGAATTACTTTGGTGAAACTTTGATGCTCAGCCTTCTGGGAAGGAGGGTGGGAATTGGTGGGTGACCACTGCTGGGCAGCAGAGTCAGGGTGGCAGGAAGTGAGCGAGTCCAAGGCTGTCGCCTGCCCAGGTACACGGGGTGGGTTGAGAGAGGCTGGGGGGAGAAAGTGCAGGAAGAAAAAGTGAACTCTGTGAAGAACTGTTCCCGGCACAGCATGGTGGCAACTTGGAGGAAGGGTGGGGTTATGAAAAGTGCAGGATTTAAAATCAAAGCAGGGTTCACGCTTCGGCATCCATCAGCCATGACCCTCCCTTCTCCAGGCATAGCTTTCTTATCTGAGTGCTGGGGGTGAAAGTGTTTACCTCAGAGTTGGGACGACCACGCGAGAAATGCCATGGGAAGGTGCGCCATGGCTGCTGTGACACAGGCGGCAGGCGCTGTCACAGCTCCAGAGTGAGGAAGGCTGAGCTCACCTCCCGGGGCTCTAACCCTCAGGCACAAAGGATGAACAGCTAGTTGGGAACCGGACAAGGCTTTAGAATAGCTGAGTGCCACATCTTCCGGGGTCTTTGAAGTCACCTCATTTACTCTCCCTCCTTTCCCACTTTCATTATTTTTCTTTTTATTTATTTTTTATTCATGATCGAGAGCACATGTGCAAAGGAGAGAGAAAGAGAGAGAGGGAGACAAGCGCCCTCCACAGGGTCTGGTAATACTGCAGTCCTCTTCCCCCAGCCCTCCAGCTGGTTAGGGTCTCAGCTTGCAGGGGGGTGGGGGAGGGCCCGACCTGCCGTGGGCCCTGTGGCTTCCAGGACTGTGGTTCATTCAGTAAGCTACTGATTGTGCCACAGGGGCTGGCCCCCCTCCCCATTTTCTAAAGAGACTGAGAGTCTGAGTGGTGACTTGGCCAGTCTCTGGCCCACCAAGAGACCTGAGCCCTGGCTCCTATCTCTGACATGCTGCAAGGTGTCACTGTCATGGTCCTGGTTCTTGATGCTTCTGAGCCTGTTGGGTCTGGTGGTCACCACCCCATTATAACCCCATGCCCAGATGCCAGAACTGGGATGACAGTTTAGTATACCACACTTCTTAGATTGCAATCTCACCCAAAGCCTCTAAAATAAAAGGCCAAGAGAACAAAATAGTCAGTATGGGGGGGGGGGGTGTCCCTTAAATATTATAAAGCACTTACTGAGAAATTGAAGAAGGTTTACATTTCGCCTTGTTTTTATTTGGCACCTACAGAGAATTTCTCCCAGGAATGTGAGCTTTGCCTGTCTCCTCTCCAGATGGTCTGGTGTTATTTAAACAGGACTTAAAGCATGTATTTGTTACTTGTGAAGTGGCCTTCAGATGCTCTCTAACTTTGAAGTGGATGTTTAGTTCAGGTTTGGTACCTGGATGCTCCAAGGCCTCCAGGGTTGTTCAAGGTCGCCATCACCTTCCAGCCCTGTTAATTCCCACTTTCTCTGGCCAACAGATTTTCCTGGAACGCCCACCTGGGGTGCCCAAGGACCCCTGGTCTTCCATCTTTTGTGGGGGAGACAAGGGAGGAAACAGGAGGTGAGCTTCTGAAGGTAAGAATGTCTCTGGCATCTCAGGAATCCACACAGGGTCAGCCCAGCCTCTGGGTCATATCCTCCCTTGAAGGTTGGGCCTGTGCTAATGAGTCACGAAGCTGCTCACCATCCCTCAGGGCTTGAAAAGTGTCCAGGCCCCTTATAGAGAGCCTAGCCCGGGATGAAACCCACAGGCCCTGCAGTCAGACTAAATCTGTCACTTCAGTCATGGGAAGACCTCCATCTATAAATGGGATAATCACAGAGCCTTGGAGATTTTGCAAGCATCGTTTAGCATCTGGTAAATATTGGGTTGTCAGAAAAGTTGTGACATATTTTTTCTATGCCCAAATGTGTCATAACTTTTCTGGCAAGTCAACAGTATATATTCACTAAATGTCGCTGGGTCATCAGGAAAGTCATAATGGATTTTTGCACAGAGAAACATGTCACGACTTTCCCGACGACCTAAGAGCTATTATTGAGAACATCAGAACCTCTGCTGGTGGGCAAGGGAAAGCTGTTCAATTCTAGTCGTCAGTTTTGTTATGGATGAACTTGTTGGGGGTAGCAGTTGAGGCCGATGGCAGGAAACAGGTTTTTGGATTATCAGAGCAAGTGATCTGCTTTAGTAAGTATAAACCTATGCTTATTAAGAACTTAAAAAGTTGAGGGTAAATTCTATGAAATCTTAAATAACAGTCCCAAGCCCCACTGTTGGGATGTCAGAGAAGCCTGGGAACTCTCGGAAGAAAGCTTAGGGTTTTGCAGGTTCAAATCCTCAACAAGCACCACATCCAGAAACAAATCAGAACTGAGCCTCGAAGAGCGAAGGCTCAAACCCGCACCATTCAGCTCTCCAGCTGATTGCGTGTACATGAACTTTGCAGTGGCCGTTACAACAACGAGCACTGCTTCCTGCTGTTGTGATACCATGGTGAGCTTGTCTGCAAACACTGAGAATGCTGGGGGACGTGTTTCCTCTCTGCAGCGAGCATCAGGGTTTCCTCTTCCTTCACACTGAGTCACTGTGCCGGCCCACAAATCTCAGAGCACTTGGGGTTGTCCCTATTCTGGGGGAGTCCTCACATCTGGCCCTCAGTGGAGAGGCTGGCTGTTTCATAATATGAGACCACATGTCACAGAGCCAAGGCGTAAAAACCAGAGGCCACTCGGTCCTCCCAGTGGCAGCGTCTTTGTACCCTCAGCAAGTAGCCCAGGAGAAGTGACACAGGAGGCCTCGTGTGTGTGCCTCAGCCTCAGCGTGGGGTTCGGGATGGAACCGCTGCCCTCAGAGAATAAGAAATTCCATGAGCTTCTAGGAATGGGAACCGCCAGTCTGCTCAGGAAGGGAGAGAAGCCACAGGTTGTCCCTCCACTTCCACCTACGGCCTTGCAGACAAGACCCCCCTCGGCTTGTTCTGATCCAACACTTACCCAGGGCTCCTTGGCAGATGTCTGTGCGGGTGGCTCCTCCCACGATAAATTGGGGATCAGCGCAGATCTCCTGGGAAAGAGACCCACAAAATGCCATCAGCCCAGCAGGCAGGTGCTTTTGCAGTTAGGACACCTCAGCTCCCAGCCGGAGCCTGCAACCCCTTGTCCTCCCCACATCACCTCCCTTTCTCCCTTAGAAGGTTTTGCAGTCACAGAGGTGGGTGCCTCATGGATCACAGCAGACGGACAGGGGATCCTGGCTGAGAGAGGCAGCCATTGCGCCCAGACACTGCAAACTCGAGAGCCTCGTGCACTGTGCTGTCTCCAGGGCCCTGGCAGTATCCGTGCAGCCTCCTCTGTCAGGTGCCGCAACCCTCTGCACTCCAGAGCAGCCCTTACTGCCACGCTAGCGTCAGCGTCCTCTCTGTTCCTGCACACACGCTGTCGTGCTTATCTGGACTTCCTCCCTTCCCCACTCCGTTCCCTCGTTTTCTGCATCAGACCATATTTCAAGACCCATTGCTGCATCCTCCACGAAGCCCTCCTTCACAGTCCACTCTTTCCTCTCCCTTTCTGGTTGAGTCCCAGAGTCTCTGTTGTATTTCTAGGTATTACTCCATTTTTCTAGCACATGCTTCTCCAGGGCAGGGGACTGCACCTAGCTCTTCTAAATTCTTCCACAGGCTCATGACACTGGCACATGTGGGTATAGTCAGTCTCCATATCTGCAGGTTCCACACCTACAGATCCAGCTAACTGCACATGGAAAATGGTCCTGCAGCTGATGTATACCCCACAGTTAGGCAAACCACGGTCACGTCTGCACAGAGCGTGTACAGACATTTCTTCTTGCCATTATTTCCTGAACAACAGTATAATAACTTACATGGCAGTTACCTTGTATTAGGTATTATAAATAATCTAGAGATGACTGCAAGTATGTGGGAGGAGGTATGGAGGTTAATGCAAATACTATATCCTGCATTTGTATAAGGACTTGAGCTCCCACCGATTTTTGTATGGGGAGGAGGTGTCTGGAACCGATCTGCTGTGGATATCAAAGGACAACTGTAGAGGATACGTTTGTGGAAAAAAGGTATCAATGAATGAGTTCATCTTGGTGGAACAAAAAAATACATCTATGCATAGTTTTCTCATAAGCATTTTCATGAACTATTTTTAAACAATTATTTAAATTTTTTCATTTTTAAAATTTTGCTATATGGCATGTGTGCTCACCAGAGAGAGACAGAGAGGGAAAGTGAGAAAGCAAGCTGCCAGTTCTGGGACTCAAATGCAGGTCAGCCATGTAGGAATCCAGCTTCCCAACCACCATACTCCCTGCTGGCTCCCTTTCATGAACTTTTTGTTTGTTTAACTTTTTAAAAAAAATCTATTTAATTTTATTCATTCATTTATTTTACTTTGACTAGAGAGAGACAGACACACACAGAGAGAGAGAGAGAGAAAGTGAGAAAACAAGCCACCAGGTCCAGCACTTGAACTGTGGTCGGCCATGTGGGAGTGTCCAGTGCCTTAATCACTCACCATGCCACTGCTGGTCCCTTGTTTAACTTTTTCTTAAAAAATTATTTTATTTAACATTATTGATTTATTTATTTTAAATTTGACCACAGAGAGACAGAGTGATCGAGGAGGAGAGAGAGAGAAAGAGAGAAAGCAAGCCACCAGGTCCAGGATTTGAACCACAGTTGGCCATGTGAGAGTCCAGCGCCCTTAACCACTATGCTGCCTGCCCATCCCTTCATGAACTTTTTGAAAGGCCCTCATGTTCTGTACCTGCTGGATGTTAGTTACGGTGCTGGCAGCTTTACCTTGGAATGTGGCTCTCTCAGGAACACAAGATGGGCATTACCTCCATTTGACAGGCAAGGAAACAGCTTAAGGAGGGGAAGCGATGTGCCCAGTTACACAGTTCGCAGGTGACAGAGAGCACTGAGTGGGCTTTAACCTGCTAGTCTAAAGTGCAAACTTTCCACTCCTGCGCTTCCTCTAATTGATTAGCAACATGCCTCTAAGGGTGTTAAAACCTCAGGGACAAGTGTCAAAAGCAACCTGATGGAAGCCAACCTTGAACAAACCTTTCAGCCCTCCCATCAGCCCTCTGAGTATTTCCTGATTCTAAGGAGCTCCACCCCAAAGCCGCAGAGGAAGCCGAGGCACAAATCTGGGGCTCTTTGCTCTGGGCAACCCTGATTGGCAGAAGCTGTTCCTCTGGTTCACTCTGCGTTGAGTGTTGCATGTGTGTGGCTGCACCCCACAGCCCTCGGTGCCCCTCTCTGTGAAACAGAAGCAGAAGCTTCTCCTGGATGAGTCCTGGACCTAGCCCTGTCCATCATGGCTTGTATTATAGAAACTCTTCTAGAAGCACAGTCTGCCCCAGGCGCATTCCTTTCGTGTCACCATTGTCTCTCTGTGCTCAGGTCCCTCTGTCCGGGGCTGGTGGGGACAATGAAAATGCTCTTCTGCTGAGGCAAGCACAGCCAGCTTTGCCCAAGGCCTGCCAGCCAAGCACTCACCCAGCAAATGGCATAGACTGGGCTTGGTGCTGGGCGCCTCTTTATTATGAAGAATGATATTGATAATCCTGGGCATGCCAGGCACTTACCCCAGCAGGATTTTTCCATTATGTTTCAGACATTTTCTCACGCCTTTGGCAGCCTCTCCAGAGAAGTCAAAGTTCAGAGTGGCACCCAGAGCTGCTCCAGTAGACAGAACCTTGTGCACAGCATGTAGGACGCCAAATTAAATAGGGGATGTGTCCGTCAGAGCAAAGGGGTCGAGGCTCTGGACTTTGGCTTCCCACAGCCTGGGCTTGAATTCTGGCTCTGCTATTTATTATATAGGTGGAGTAGCCCTGATCTGATATGCTTGGGACCAGGGTGTTTTGGATTGGGGATTTTAAAATTTTGGAATATTTGCATAGACATAATGAGATCTCTTGGGGAGGGGACTCGAGTTTAAACATAAAAATTCATTTATATTTCCTATACATACACCTGATACATACAGCCGGAGGTAAATTTATACTGTATTTTTGTATTGCAGCATTTTAACTGGACCTGTCATAGGGGTCAACTGTGGAATTTTCCACTTCTGGCAGCATGTCAGTGCTCAAAACGTTTCAGAATTTGGAACATTTTGGATCTTCAGATGGGGGATGCTCAGCCTGTATAAGTCCAATGATCCTGGCCAAGTTCCTTAATCCCTTGAAACCTCACTTTCCTCAGGGGAATGATGAGGTACTTATCACAGATTGTTCTGAGTGTTAAATGAGATAACTACATGAACAGGCCTTGATAAACACTCCACAAATGTTACTTGTTGTTATTAAAGAACTAACGGTTGGGCCAGCTGGTGGCATGGTGATTGAGGAGGCTGGATCCCACATGGCTGGCAACGCAGTTCAAGTCCAGACCTGGCAGCTTAAAAAAAAAAAAAAAACAACATGTTGAATGCATGTGTGTGCATGCCCAAAATTCTGAAAAAAGGAGAAATGGGGGAGAAGGATGGCAGTGGGGTTGCCCCTCATCCATCACTTTCTCTCTACCCCTCGCTGCTGAATACATATGTCCTTTGGCAAAATTAAAAATAAATAAATAAAATAAAAAAGAATTGATGGTGGTAATAACTGCTCAACTTAGTGGTAATAATCAGTGAATTTGGAGACAGGACATGTGGATTTGAGGCTGAGCTTAGCCAGTTGAGTATTAGCAAGCCGTAAACCTCTCAGGGGTTTGGCTTTCTCAGGGAAAGTGTGACTAACAGCACCTGCCCTGTGCCTACCTGACTGGCTGCTGGGACAACCCAGCGTGCCATCCTCGGGTCATACCAGCTTTCCCCTCGCTGTGCGGGGGAGGCGGGGGGGGGGGGGGCTTGGACCTCACAGTGACGGGTGCCATTTCCTGTTTGATTCCCCTCCATCCCTGGAGACACTCTCCAGCCAGAGTTGTGAAATCCCCTCTCAGAGAAGAGCAGTCCCTCCTGGCTGCAAGGCTAACCAGCTGCTCTGCCCTGCCCTGCTCCGCCCTGCCCGCAGTCCCTTCTCTCACTTCCTCAGGGACCCTGTTTCACTATCTCTTCCTGCCTTGATTGGTAATCCTTGCTCTTTGGTGCCTTGATACATAACACATTCAGGTAGCTCACATCTGAAAAAATAGCCTCTCAAATCCCAGGTCCTGCTTTACCAGTTTCTTTCTCTCTTTACACAGGAGCGCTTGCTTCTTAAATTAATTGATCACAGGACCAGCAGTTGGCATAATGGCTATGTCGCTGGACTCCCATGTAGTCAAAGGCAGTTTGAGTCCCGGATCTGGTGGCTTAAACTCATGCCGGGCTCGTGTGCGTGCGTGCCCAAGATTCCGAGAGGAGAATGAAGGAGAAGGGACTGTGGCATGGCCATTCCCTCTGGGGGTGATTTCTCACTTTCTGTCTCTCTGGTGAGTGTACCCACCCTATAGCAAAAAGCTCTCAAAAAAAAAAATTAATTGATCACATTCTTAATTTCCACTTCCCTTACTTTGGAGTCTACAGCAATTTGGTTTCTGCCCCGTTGTGCCATCAGAATATCTCTGTTCTAGTCACCAGCCCTGGTGGAAACGTGCTCCTCTAGTCTGCTCCCAACAGCGTCTGTGAAGTAGGACAGAGGCAAAGGGCAGCTGGGAGGGGTGGGCTTTCAACATGTCCCTGTACATGCGAGCAAGGATTGACCTTCCCGACTCGCCAATGGGAATGACAGCCACAGTCCCTCCTGGTGTGCACTGCCCAGCCTGCTGCCCTCAGCAGGAGCTCGGAAAGGCTCTCGATTTCTATTTCCGCACCTGAAAGTCCTACGGGCATTTTCAACTGTTGGGGGGACCTGTCTGTGGCCCCTCACCGGCCATGGAAGTCTTCGGAGCTAAAAATGACACGGCTGGTGTCTGGCATTTATACAGTAGGTGTCCAATAAATGTTTATTAATGAATGAAAGAATGAATGAGGGTATGAATTCACTGTATAGACTGTAAAGTGCTATGCAGTGCTGAGGTGAACACATTTCCTTGCTTGTGTATCAGAACCATAATTGCACTGTGGCTCCTTGTCATCCTGCATTCATTCATTTTACCCATAACTACTATCTTCTGCATTCATTGATGTTTCGTCCTGCGCATTCAAGACAGTGCCTAGCATGTAACAGGCACCAAGAAATACTGCTGAATGGATGAATAAATGAATGGGTGGAAGGGCAATAACCATGCTAGGCACTAGGGATATATCGGTAAATAAAATGCATATACTAATATACACAGTTTAGGAGAAAAACAACAAGTATATGTTGTTATACTTATGAATTGCAACAGTGCTATGAAGGAACTGAACAGGGTGTAGTGATCGAGCATAATGGGAGGGAAAGAGGTGCTAAGAATAATCAGGAAAGACCTCTTTGAGGAGGGAACACGTGGCAAGGTCTCAAAGAAGGAGGGTGAGCCAGACTCCAGAAACCCAGGAAGTGGCCTGTCTGGGAGGTAAAAGGCAGGAAAGAACCGGGTTTGTTTGAAAAGCTGAAAGGTGGCCAGGTTGGCTAGGCCTGGTGAGTCAGAGAAGAGAAGGTATTTAGGCATTACTTCTTCATTTAGATGAAAGCAAGGCACAGAGAGGTTAAATGGGTCGCTGGGGGTTGCCCAGAGGGATAGCAAGATGAGAACTCAAGAGTCTGAGTCTGGGTTTAGCCCGCTTCCCACCACTCCTGAGACTTAAGGGCTGGATTTAGGGTAGCAGACGGTGACCTGGGAGGCTTAGGGGTGTGGAAGCTGGGCAGGAAGGCTTATTCTCGGAACAAGAATCTAGAAGTTAGAATACTGCGAAGTTTCCTCGGGGTGTGGCAGGGGAACCCGGTGACGTTTCCCATAGGAAGGGGGCCATCGGGGTTCCCCTGAGACAGACTGGAGCAGGACGGAGACCCCGAGAGCAGGACGAGGGGCTTGCAGGGCCCCCGCGGTTCTGGCGAGGATCCTGGGCCAGGGGAACGTGATGAGGGGCAGCTCCTTGGAGCAGCTCCGTGCCCTTGGTTAATCAGCAGTGGACATGTTTGGGGAGGTTTCCTGAGCTCCCCGGTGGAAAAATAAACAAGCAGCCCTGATTGGAGAAATCTACCCATCAGGACCGCAGAGACGATCCTGAGTCACAAAACGTCCGGGCTGTGGACCTCTCCCTCCCTCCAGCAGCTGGACCCCGGGGTGGAGACTGACTCTGCTGGGCCAGACTCTGCCGGACCCTGCCTCCCGGCGATCTCGCCCGCGGTCCACTTCGCCTCTCGCCATCTCCCCCCGAGAGTCCACTAAGACTTTCTCCCAGGTCCCCGCATGTTACCCGAGTTTTTGTGAAGTCCGAAGGCAGCTTCCTTAGCGGACCTGCTAATGGGATTTGGGGGCCGCGATGCACCCCCAACACACACCCCCGTCCTGGAAAGCGCAGTGGCTGGACGGGAGGCAGGCCGGCTCCGAGGGCCCAGGCCGCCGCCGAATCCCCTCCACATTCTTGCCCCGGGACCCGGCGGGGGGCGCAGAGAGAGTCCGCGGGGCGCACGGGCGCCTGGCAGCCCTCCCGGGCGCTCTCGGCCCCCGCCCCAGCACCCCGCCGCCGCCCCGCGCTCCCTACCGTGGGCCGCTTCCACTCGATGCCGCGCGTTTTGCTGGAGTAGGGCCCCAGCTCCTTGAAGCCCAGGGACGAAGGCTGCGCGGGGAAGGACGGGTCCTGGAAGAGCGCCCCGGCCTCCAGGCACTCGTCCCGCAGCGCCGCGTAGTCCTGGTTGAGGTACTTGATGGCTCTCTCGTGCGAGCCCAGCCCCTCGGCCGCCTCGCGGTCCTTCACCAGCCTGGCCGCGATGCCCGCCATGGTGCGGCCGGCGCGGAGCGGGGAGCCGGGAGCGCAGAGCGGGGAGCGGGGTCGGGTGCGGCGCTCGGCTGGGGCGCGGCCAGGGCGCTGCCACGGACTGCGGGCGCTGCCGCTGCGGGCGCTGATTCACCGGCGGGAGGCGCCCTCGGCCGCGGGGTGTGGCCTGGCGCTCCCGGCCTGCTCGGCGCCCGGCCCGGGACGCCGCTGGCCCGCGGCCTGCAAAGCGCCG
This sequence comes from Tupaia tana, assembly GCA_026018925.1. Taxonomy (NCBI): domain Eukaryota; kingdom Metazoa; phylum Chordata; class Mammalia; order Scandentia; family Tupaiidae; genus Tupaia; species Tupaia tana. Next base: position 134,689,359 of record JAKSZU010000007.1, read on the forward strand.
GGACGGCGACGGCCCGCGGGGCCGCTGCTGCCACCTGCCGACGGCCCCCGGGATGGCGCGGCCTGGCAGCGCGGGCACTCACCGAAGTTGGGGCTAATTCAGACCGATCGCCCGCTCCCCACCTGCGGGGGAGGCTGGGCAACACCCTTCGAGTCAACAGAAGACAGGGAGTGAGGTTGGGAGGCTAGAGCAGCCACTGCCATTCATTGGGCCTGGCTTGGGGCCAGCCCTGTCCTAAGGGCTCTGCACTGGCCTCCTCGTTCACTCCTCACAGCAGTTCTGTGAAGAACCTGCTGGTATGGTCCCCAGCTTGCAGAGAACACCGAGCCTCGGTTACCGACGCGGCATGGCTAGTGGGCAGAGCGGGATTCGAAGACACCAAGGCCTGTTATAACCACGATGCTACCCCCTGACTGGTCTGCTATTTGATTGCAGCAGATTTGACAAATAAAAACACAGTCCTCCCAGTTACGTTGTAATTTCAGGTTAACAATGGATACGTTTTTAGTATGTGTATGTTCCAAATGTTGCACAGGCGTACTTACCCTAAAACAGTGATTCGTTGTTTATTTGAAACTCAGATGTTGGGACCAGCAGTTAGCGTAATGGCTATATGCTGGACTCCCGGACCCGACGGCTTAAAACTCACACCAAATGCACGTGCATATGTGCCGGAAATCCTGAGAGGAGAATGGAGAAGGGATTGCAGCATGGCCATCCCTCCCGCGGGGTGATTTCTCTATCTCTCTGTCTTTCTTTGTCTCTCTGACGAGTACATGTGTCCTATACCAAAAATCTCTCTAAAAAAAAAAACCAAACAGGGACTAGCAGTTAGCGTAATGACTATGTCGCTGGACTCCCATGTAGTCGACTGGGGTCCGGGTCCTGGACCCGGTGGCTTGAACTCATGCCGGGTGTGTGTGCGTGCATGCCCAAGATCCGGAGAGGAGAATGGAGGAGAAGGGATTGCAGAGTGGCCATCCCCCCTGGGGAGTGACTTCTCACTTTCTGTCTCTCTGTCTCTTTCTGGTGAGCAAACACGCCCTATAGTAAAAACCTCTCAAAAAAAAAAAAAAAAAAAGTAAAGAAAAGAAAAAGAAACTCAGATGTAACTGGGAGGAGGAATTGGGTTAATACCTGGAGAATGAGGATTGGGGCTGGTGACTGTGTTGGTGACTGCTGTGGCCGCCCACACATCTGTGTTGGAGAGATGGCATGTGATTCTCAGCTCACACAGAGCACTGGGCATGTGCCAAGGAGTGTGGAGTGGAAGAGATTCCCTCCCCTCTCCCCTGCACTGCTAGGGAAGACTTTGGGTTTCAGTGGGAAATTGTATATTTAGAGCAATGGTTCTCAACTTCAGGAATTTTGTCCTACCTCTCATCCCAGGAGACATTTGGTAGTGTCTGGTGACATTTTTTTATTGTCAGGGCTGGGGCATGGGATGCTACTGGCCTCTATTGGGTAGAGGCTTGGGATGTTGCTAAATTTGTTACTATGTCCATGACAGCTCCGGGCAAAAGACTGATCTGATCTAAAGTGTCAAGAATGCTGAGGCTTGGGAACCAGCAGTTAGCGTAATGGCTATGTCGCTGGACTCCCACGTAGTCGACCGCGGTTCGCGTCTCGGACCCGGTGGCTTACAACTCACGCCGGGCGCGTGTGCGTGCGTGCCCAAGATCCCGAGAGGAGAATGGAGGAGAAGGGATTGCGGCGTGACCATCCCCCCTGGGGGGTGATTTCTCGCTTTCTGTCTCTCTGTCTCTCTCTGTCTGTCTGGCGAGCGCACGCGCCCTATAGCAAAAAACCTCTCAAAAAAAAAAAAAAAAAAAAAAAAAAAAAAAAAAGAATGCTGAGGCTTGGGACCAGCAGATGGTGTAGTGCTTATGTTGCTGGACTCCCACATAGCTATTCTGAACCAGTGGCTTGAAACTCATGCCAGGTGCATATGCAAGCATGCCCAAGATCCCAGCGGGGGGGTGGGGGGGAGAATGGAGGAGAAGGGATTGCAGCATGGCCATCCACTCTGAGGGGGGTGATTTCTTGCTTTCTTTCTTTCTTTCTGGTGAGCACACTCGCCCTATAGCAAAAATCTCTCAAAAAAGAAAAGAATGCTGAGACTGGTTTAGAGCAGCTCCTGCTAGGTTATCTACGTTTCATTGTTTTTGAGTTATTTGTAACTCTTAAGTTGTAGATAACTGTAACAATGTGAGATATTTTTCAATAGACATGCAAATGAATTCCATCCAATGAAGGGACTACCTCCAGCCCCGCGGAGAAGTCAGGTTTCTTTTTTTTTTTCTGTTTATTTGCACATTCACTTCAATACTTCAGTATTCTTTACATCATTTGTGCTTTGTTGATAGCTCTTTTGAACCAGTTTTATCTGCCTAGTTGCCTCATTTGTGAGTTAAATGAAATTTTGAGAGTGAGAAAGAGAGAAGTCACCCTCCCCTCCCCCAGGGGAGATGGCCACACCACAATCCTTTCTCTTCCCTTCTCCTCTCAGGTTCATGGGCACACATGCACATGCATGAGTTTCAAGTCACCAGTTCGGGACTCGAACTGTGCAGTTGGCTAAGTGGGATCCAGAGCATTAACTCTACACTACCTGCTGGCCCCCCTTTAAATAAAATTCTTAAAATGTGTTCATTTTATGTCTATATGAGAGTCAGGATTTTACTCTTTTTTTATTTAAAATTTTTAAAGTTGATTTTTCCCATGAGTGAGAGACTGAGAGAAAGATAAAGACACAACACTCCCAACAGGGTCTCAGCACCTTCAGCCTCAAGCAGCCCCAGCTAATGCACATGGGGGTGCCCGGTGTACTCAAAGGGGGGTCTCCAGATAGGAATCTAGACCCCTCCCATGTGGGCCAGCCTTGCAGAGCATCATGTTTTCCTTCTGTGCCACTGCCTGGATCCAATTTCACCTTTTCTTTCTTTTCCTTTTAAAAAAAGTCTTAATCAATAGAATCCCTCTGCCTCCCCTATTCTTGTCCTTGACCAAATGTCCACAGTTGCCCATTGCTAGTTCCTGCTTTGCCTGACCCAGCCTCAGTCAGGGCTCTCTTTTCCCCAGGTGCCCAAACTGCTTGCATCTAACTCTGAGCAAGCACAAAGGAAGGCGAGACGTGCCTCCCTCCCCTTTATCAGCATCTCCTGGGAATCGGCTGAACACAAACCCTCTTCTTGTCAGACCCCATTGTTTACTTCCCGTGTTTGTCCAGCTTCCCTCTAAAGATTCTGCTTATCTCTGCTTGCCCCTGCTCTGCCCTAGAAAAGAAAACTCTTCTTCTGTTTGACTTAGAGGTGGTTGAGATTTCTGAGATCTGAACATTCTCCCTATTACAGTCCTCTCCCTCCCTGCCTCCCTTCCTTCCTTTTTGTTTTCTTTTTTTTGAGAGGTTTTTGCTATAGGGCGCGTGCGCTCGCCAGACAGACAGAGAGAGACAGAGAGACAGAAAGTGAGAAATCACCCCCCAGGGGGGATGATCATGCCGCAATCCCTTCTCCTTCATTCTCCTCTCGGGATCTTGGGCACGCACGCACACGTGCCCGGAGTGAGTTTTAAGCCACTGGGTCCGGGACGCGAACCGCGGTCGACCACGTGGGAGTCCAGCGACATAGCCCTTATGCCAACTGCTGGTCCCGCCCCTTTTTGTTTTCTAAATGTTGCCAGGGTGTGTGTGCTAGTCAGAGAGAGAGAGAGTGCGAGACAGAGACAGAGGGAGGAGAAAGCACCCCTCTGGGGCATGGTCACACCACAATCCCTTCTCCACCATTTCTCCATCTATTCAAGATTTGGGGCTTGCACGTACCCGTGCCTGGCCTGTTTTTGCCCCTAGGTCTGACACCTGACGCACATGGTTCTCCATGTGAGATGTAGCCCACTTAACCATCAGGCTATGGGCTGGCCCGCAATAAAGAGTGTTTTCTTTGGCCATCTCTCATGTCCGGTGCACGGTCTGGGCGTGCTGCCCAATGGACAGGTATACAGCTCCCCTCCCCCCGCCCCCGCTCTGCTTCCCATACACCTGAATGAGACGGGGACGCAGGCTCTCATCTCTAGTTCGCGGGGTTCTGCTACCAGGGTTTTATGGACCCATCACAACTGAAGACAGAGGAAAGCGCTTTCCTGGAAATGAATTGGTTCTGATTACTGTGGCCCCACCCTGATTTCTTCCAGGCCCTGGGCTCAGGCAGGAACTTGTCCACCCGCCAGTGCATCAGAGCCAGACTTCTCTGGCCAGTCTCCCCGAGGACGAGGACGAGGACGAGGACGGCTCATCTTGGAGGAAGTGCTCCTCCCAGCCAGGTGGAGGTGGTTCCTCTCCCAAGCCTCCCGGCAGCAGTGCCTGGCTGGCTAGACCCATCATAGCAGTCAAATTAGAAGTTTCCTGCAGCCTTGGGGCAAAAGAGCCTCCTGGCTCACCCTAATTTCCTCTCCCCGATTGGGGCGATGCCCTCGTTGGCAGGCTTGGAGGCTGACCTTACCCACCTCCCGGGGCCCACTGTACAGACAGGATTCCACTCACAAAGGGCCTGGGCTGTCCTGAGCCCCGAAAGTCAATTCGCAAATGTACATGATGATTACCGCCCTCGACGTTTGGATCAGGCCCGGGTTTGAACCCGAGTGAACGTAGCTCTTCATTCTTCCCAGAGCCTCTCAAACCATACTATCTCACAAAGGCTCTTCTTCCTCTGGCCACACAACCCCTTCTCAGGAACAGACGCTGCAGAAGACACGCTCTCCGTTGGAACCACCATGGTGGAGACCTTCCTGGAGTGAGTCACGCAGGCCTGAGGGCAGCGAGTGAGTCAGAAACAGCTGGGATTATCCAAAACGGCCTGGGCCTGGGCCAGAGCGAGAGCGAGAGAGAGAGAGAGAGAGAGAGAGAGGTTGAGAGAGAGAGAGAGAGAACATGTGTGCGTCTCAGAGGCCATGACAGGGTATCGAAAGACAGAATTACAACAATTGAAAGATTTTAATTGGGTTTATTTTTGATTCTGGAATCGGGTAACACTTTGTTCCACAAAATAGAATAGGTCTTCCGAGCAGATGAGCAGAGGAGCTTGGTTTCATAGACAGAACGACTGAAGAAAGCAGAAACAAAGAACAGAAAGTGAGTTGTCCATTTCAAAGTTGTTTTCCCAGTAAGGTGGAGAGAAGGAGACAGAAAAATGGGAAAATAACTGAGAAGTTAACATCAGATTACTTCAGTTTACTCATTTCTGTCTGTAAGGGTTAAATCAGGAAACTAGGGACCAGCAAGTGGCGTGATCAAGGCACTGGACTCCACATGGCCAACTGTGGTTCGAGTTCTGGACCTGGTGGCTTGAAAATCACACTGGGGCACATGTGTGCCCAAAATCCCGAAAGGAGAATGGAAGAGAAGGGTTTGCAGTGTGGTCACCCCTTCCCTTCCACACCAACCCAAAGGTGATTTCTTACGTGTGCTCTCTCTGTCTCTCCGGTGAGTGTACATGCCCTATGGCAAAAACCTTAACAATGGAAAACAAAACAAAATAACGGTAACCCAACTGGATCTACACAGGAAGGGCCCCAGCTTTGTGTCCTGAGGCCTCCCCGTATTTGCTGAACATGTACGGATTTCTCTTGCTCTCTTTGGAAAAAATAAACAAACAGGTCCAGCCTTGTGGTGTGGTTGGTAGCGTACTGAACTACAGTGCTGGAAACCACATGGTCGCCTACGGGTTCAGATCCCTGGCCTGGCCCTGACACATTCCTGTGTGTGACCTAGATCCTGATGAGCTGGAGGGCTAGGATATGGGGATCGCAGCATGACAATATCCTGTCGAGGATGCGTCTCTCTCGTGTATGCATACTTCTTCATTATGAATAAAGTAAATATCAATACGCTTAAAAGAAAATAAAAACAGAGGACATGTTGTTATAATGCTGATTGAAACTGGCCTGTTTGGGAAACGAAGCTGTTCTCTCTCCCCCCTGATCCCTCACGAGGTCAGATAGCAAGTGAGTTTTGGCTTGGCGACATGGAGACGGGAGTAACTCCAATTTGATTTTTAGTCTAGTTTATCGGGCCCAGTGCAGAAGCTTAGTTCAAAACAGTATCTGCCTACAATTTTTATTTAACCTTTGTTGCATCTTTCTCCAAGTAAAAAGAAGAGAAAATAAAACACGAAGGCCAGGGCAGCCCTGTGGGCCTGGGTGTTTGAGATGTATCAAAGGCGCCACCTGCAGGTTCTAAAGATACTAACAGCCGCTTTCATGTTAATTTTGCCCCTTCATGCTAGGCACGGAGCTCCGTTGTTTACACGCATTCGTACACTTAGTATTCACCACTGGTGACGGAATGTCTTGCGCCTCATTTTATGGACGAGAAACTGGAGGTTCAGAGAAGGGGCAGCTGACATGCGGTGGAGTGAGCCTGACTGTAGAAACGCACGCGGCATCCCTGGAGTCTCTCCCTTCTGCCTGGGAGAGGGAGTGGCAGGCAGAGGCCGAGGATAGGCCGCCGCTTCCTTCCCCCTCCTCTTTCTGGTCTGTCATCTGAATCCAAAGGAGATGGGAGAGAATATAAACTCCAGGTGTTATAAAAAAAATAGTTTGGCTTAAAAGGCCATTCTTTCTTTTTTGGAGAAATCCTTGGGCTTATGCTTTCCTTATGGCCACAGCCTGGTTACTGGACAGATAAGCAAGGAGGGCTCATGGGGGGGGTTCCAAGGATTGAAGAGGGACTGAGGTGGGCTTCTTCCTGGTATAAAAAAAGATGGGACTGGGGACCAACAGTAGGCGTGACGGTTGCTTCACTAGACTCCTATGTGGTTGACTGTGGTTCAAGTCCCAGACCCAGTGGCTTCAGACTCATGTCAGGCTCATGTGTGTGCATGTCCAGGATCCTGAGAGAAGAATGGAGGAGAAGGGATTGCAGTGTGACCATCCTCTCTGGCAGGGGGGTGATTTCTTGCTTTCTCTCTCTCTTTCTGGCAAGCATACTCACCCTCTAGCAAAAACCTCTCTCTCTCTCTCAAAAAATAAAATAAAATAAAATAAAATATGGAGGTGCTGAGAGTAGAAGGAGATGGGAAACTAAGGAAAGCTTCCAGCAGCTCAGTTCCCTGGGCCCGTGGTTTCCTTCACCAGTCTGTTGGCGCTCAGGGATGATATCCTACCCTTGACAAGAGGCGGGAGCTGAGGCTGCTGCCCTGCCCAAAGTGCTCTGTAATTCTCAGATGGGGGAGACTCACAGACATAGCTCAGCTGGTTGATATAGTTCAAGGGAGGCCCCGGGAGTTGGGGGTTCCATCTGGAGGATGAGGCCTGGTAAAAATTACTGAGGTGTCTCACATTTCAAGATCCAAGTGACAGAATCCCAGGACTGGATGGAACATCAGAGGTCTGTAGGTTCAATGTTGAATGAACTTTACCCAGCAAAACTCAAGTGTCCCGGGATGTTAACAGCTGGTCTGTAGTGTGCGGGGATGTGAGCGAGCGCTTTTAGTGGCCAAAGACATTTGGGAAACGCTTTATATCGTGCCTCGTTCTTTTATAAATTTTTTTTCCTATAGGGCATATGTGATCATTAGAGAGAGAGAGAGAGAGAGAGAGAGAGAGAGAGAGAGAAAGCAACCCTCAGAGAGGATCATCAAACCACAATCCCTTTTCTTCCATTGTCCTCTCAGGAATTTGGGCACACACGCACATGTGCCTAGCATATTTTTCAAGTCGCAGGATCCAGGACTTGAACTGCACTGTCAGTTATGTGGGATCCAGCTACCTTAACCTCCCCCACACCACCCGCTGCTCCCCCCCCCCATATTTTCCTCTTAATGAGTAATAATGTGTCTTTATTATATTAAAGTCTCTGACAAATCTTATAATGGTAGAGAATTCTTACCTGAGCATGTCAATTTGGGTCCTCTGGGAAGCAAATATCAAAACGAAGTCAGAAGTAAAGGAGACTGTGAAACACCTGTGAAAATAGAGGAGAGGAGGTAGGGAAGGAACAGACCAAGTGTAGGTCTTATGCCTACACAAGAAGATGGGGAAGGAAAGACGATGGGGTAGCGAGAGCCTTAGACGGCAGTGTCACACTCAGAAAGTCTCGGTCAGCCCAATGGGGACTCCAGAAGAAAGCTGACCCAGCAAAGGTCTGCACTGGGCAGAATGGCCAGGCCAGGACCTCCGCTCTGTTCCCATTGGCTGGAGTGGCCTGGGGAGAGTGTGTCCTTATTGCAAATGCTTTGCATGTATTTATTCATTTCATCCTGAAATAACCCTATGGGATAGGTCTCGGCAGTATCTCCACCTTATAGACGAGGCAGCCAGGTTCCCAACAACTGCAAAGCCTTGCCCCGGGTAATGCAGCCAGTGAGCAGTGGAGTCGGAATTCAAATGCATGGCTGTATTTGGAAGCTTCTGCCCTAGATATTGGCAATGCGGTTTCTAGAGTAGATGGGAAGAAAATTATCTTCCTGACCCTCATCTGTCAGCCAGCTGCAACCTGCGAAGGCCACAGCCACCGAGGACCTCCCTGACTGGAAATCAGTGACGGCTTCACCTTGTCCTCACCTTCTCTATCTAGCAGCTCTCTCTGACACTGTGGCCCTCCTTCGTACCAGCTGCTCTTCCCTCTGCTTCCATGACATCCCCCTCCTGGCTGGTGTCTCTCCTAGGCCCTGGTTGTTCTTTTCCTTCCTTCCTTCCCTCCCTCCCTCCCTCCCTCCCTCCTTCCTTTCTTTCTTTCTTTCTTTCTTTCTTTCTTTCTTTCTTTCTTTCTTTCTTTCTTTCTTTCTTCTTTCTTTCAAGAGAGATTTTTGCTATAGGGCCTGTGTGCTCACCAGAGAGACAGAGAGAGACAGAGAGACAGAAAGCAAGAAATTTCCCCCCTGGGGGGATGGCCACACTGCAATCCCTTCTCCTCCATTCTCCTTTCAAGATCTTAGGCATGCATGCACACACGCCAGGCATGAGTTTAAGCCACTGGGCCTAGGACTTGAACTGTGGTCGACTACGTGGGAGTCCAGGGACTTAATCATTACATCATCTACTGGTCCCCCTGGTTATTCTTTTTAAATCTCCTTTACCAGCTCCTCTTTCTTTCCTGTGTCAATGATTGGGCTGTGTTGGGCCTCAAAACCTGCCTGGTTCAATATCTCCCATACTTCTTTTTTTTTTTTTTAATAATTATTCATTTTATTTTTTATTTATTCATTCACTTATCTTTTTAATTTGACCAGAGAGAGACAGAGAGTGAGAGAGAGAGGACGTGAGAAAGCAAGCCACCAGATTTAGAACTTGAACCCTGGTTGGCCATGTGGGAGTTTCCAGCGCCTTATCCACCACGCCACCTGCTGGTCCCCATCTCCCATACTTCTAACTTCTCACCACCAAGGCCTTTTGTAAATGTAGCCAATGCTTGGGATAGAATAGCCAGGATGCTACCACTGGCGGAGGGTTCTTCCTCCTTCATACATGTACCGGAGGCTCAATGGTGGGACAGGGTAGCAAAACTGGTGAGGCTGACCCGCATGGGAAGGTTCTGGATTTGCATCTCTTCTTGTACATGCTGGGAACAGTCTAGGGCTGACTGAAGCTGAAGCTGGGTGTTTATGGCAGCATCAAGAATCTTTTGGGGGGCTCTCCCTGTCTCTCTTGCTCATAGAAGAAAGTTATATGTATCTCTATATAGGAAATAATTAAACACAGATGAGACTTTTGTATGGACTTCCAGATTTTCATTTTTAGATTAATTTGGGCTTTCAGGCACAGCAAGTAGAAGTTTAACAGTGTCCAAGTCATTCTCCTCATGGTTTAAAATCCTGGAAAGACATTCCTTTGTATCAGTCTCTCCAGAGAAGGAGCCAGCTAGTTACGGCGCCCATCCGGGGCTTCAGTGTCTGAGGGTCAGGCACCCGAGCTCCCCCTTGGCCCAGAGAGAGGCTCTGCTCACAAGCTCCCAAGAGAGAATGTGGAAGCCCTGCCTGGAGCCAAATAAGGGAATGTTACAAAAGGGGCCTCAGCGCTGAGTCTGAGTCTGAGTCACATCTTAGCGATGCAACCACAGGGCTTCTGACTCAGCGGGGAGATTCTTCAACTCTCTCTCTCTCTGGCAAGGTGTTGCTATTGTAATACTCCTGCCTCAGCCTTCTCAGTCACTGGGACAGAGGTGCATGCCATGGCACCCAGCTTTTAGGCTGGACTGGGAATCAAACCAGGGCCTCCCTGTGGTCCCAGCCTACGAAGGACAGTGCCTTAGCAGCCAGGCCCACTACGACTGGACTAAGATTCTTCAACTCCTAATGGCAAGAATGGGAACCACAGAAGCATAGACTTTGAGGAGAAAAAGAAGGGCAGGACCATGTCCTCTCTTCTAGTCAAATCTCTAGCTGAGAAGCCAAGGCAGCGAAGGGCCGGCAGCTGAGTCAGGCTGGGCCCAGCCAGGGCCTCTCTGGAGCAGAGGCCCCGTCCTGCCATCCTGCCTCCTGCCCCGCCTTGCAGGCTGTGCTGTTTAGAGCTGGGCGTGTTGTAGGCTGTCCCTCCGCCTCTGACCCAGTCATACCGGGGAGGCCTCTGCTTCCTGACTCATACTCAGGAGGGCGTGCCTTAGAGGAATTCTTTCCACCCCAGCAGTCTGTGAACTGATAAAAAATGCAAGCCACATCAAGGCAGGAGTGCTCGCTCAAGTGCACTCTGAGATACGGATGGAATGTAAATTGGAGAACACCACAGTGAATGACTAGAGCTGTCACCTCCCGCCTTTCCTGTAACTCCTGTTCCAGCACTTACACCTGGCGCTGCAAACATTTACGTGTTCCATTCTCTCCTAGCCCGTGTGTACCTGAGATGGACAGACAGCGTCTTTTTCACCTTTGCGATCCTGGCATAGTGCCCGGCACCTGGGGAGACTCCGTGAGGGCTTATTGAATGAAAGACGCTAGGTGTAAAACCTTCCTGAAGCAGATTTTGGCATCAGTTATCACTGACACAGGTGGGAGAAAGGCTGCTTGGGCCTGGGTCCTGCTAAAGGGGAAACTGAAGTAAGAGTTTGAGGATGCCAAATTTAATGTCCACCCGGATTGTTCCAGATATCAATGTTCAGAGTAGGGTGGGATGCACTATCCTGCTTCACAAAAGAACCAGAAGGTTCCTCTCCGGGGTGGGTGTGCATACCTCTTCTAGGAGAGGTGAGAATGTTCCTGGACACAGGTCCTGCAAACATTTCCTGTCTCTGTCTTCCTTCTCATGCTCTGGGCTGGACAGGTCTGTACCCAAGATATGCATGCTGGTGCTGGTGCTGGTGCTGGTGCTGGCGCTGGCGCTGGTGCTGGTAGGAAAGGAAAACTCTGGGGAGTCTTCTTGAGACTAGACTGGCTGTCCACACACAGCCAGGCTTCCGTACCCGTCACCCCCTGAGAGCATTTCAGGACCAACTATAAAGTCTGGAGACAACGGAAATGCTGGGAACTCCCTTGGACTCCTGAGAATTCTGTCTGGGGCGCGGGGGGGGGGGGGGGGTTGTTGGTGATGTGGTGAGGGGGATGTCAAAGAAAAACTTATTCACTTTTACTTGTTAAAGCTTGATAAGAAAGCCTTTACTCAGGGCCATCGTGATAGAGCTAGGGTACAATTGGATTGCGTATTAGGGCAAAGGGCTCGTGCTTGGCTCCCAGTGCGCATGGCTACATGGAAATGTATGGCCAAGGAGCAGGGAGGGGTCAGTGGATGGGAAGTTACTAAGAGGAAACATCAGGGGTAGGGAGGATTCTGGCTAAACCAACCTCATGGGATTCTTGCTGAAGACTGGCTGGTGTGATCAGACATCACCCACGGCATGGCGGAGGGGGAGGGACCCGCTTAGATATGAAAGGTAATCAGATGGGAAGGATGGGGTTCCTGCTGAACTGACTTAGCAATTTTTACTAAAAGTGGATTTTATAATATGGAAGTGAGCACATGGGCTTAGGAGAAGGTTCAGGAGCCTGGCTAAGGTCTAGTCACGTGGAGAATCTTTGTCAGGGGCTGGAGGAAGCCAGAGGTGGGTAAGAGGTGAGGAGGGGTCAAATGCTGCAGGGCTGCTAACAGCAATGGGGGAGGGAAGAATTCAAGGATTGAGGAGAAGAGTGTGATGGTCAGGCTGGGCATTGCGTCAGCCCAGGTGAAGGCCCTGAGCCTCAACACAGGCATGCCAAGGCAGGGAGGACTTTCCCGGGCAGGGCTGCAGCGCTCTCACCCGCTCAGTCCTCAGAGGCAGACCCTGAGGGAGAGGACTCGGCTTTGTTAGAGGACAATACTTCTCGGTGGTTCCGATCAATTCGTCCTCAGTGGTGACAGGGAATGAACTGGCAGAGGGTCACTGCAGGGATAGAGTCTGTACCTGTCTCCCCGCACAGGCCGACAGGCTCTCTCTGGAGGGAAAGAACCCTCCCCACATTTTTGTGGAGCTGGGATGATTTCTTTGAGTCTTAGGATTTTAAAGATTTCCTGAACAAATGTAAGCCATCGTTGTCTTGACACCAAAATCATGCTCTGCATGGCGAAGGATGGGCGATGTCACACCAGGCCAGATGGTGAGGGTAAGATGGTGCCTCTGAAAGCCTCTTTGGTGTTGCATTGGCTCCCTCATGTGGCAAAATGCAGTATTGCGCTTTCAAAGCAAGAAACCCCAGAATTTAGCTGTGGAAAGGGAATCGCTGCCTTAAAAGGCCTTTGATATTTTTCAGCATAAACATCTAAAACTGGCAAAATGTATTGCCCTGGATCTCAGGCAGGGGTGGCTTCGGATCCCAAAGCCATTTGAACTCTGATAGTGAGTCCCTCACCTATCTGTTATCTATTTTATGTCTATCTATCATCTGTCTGTCTGTCTGTCTATCTATATCTATCTATCTATCTATCTAGCTAGCTAGCTAGCTATCATCTATCTATCTATCTATCTAATCTATTATCTATCTATCTATCAATCATCTATCTTTCCTCTATCTAATCTACCATCTATTTATTATCTATCATCTATCTCTTCCTATCTATCTCTCTATCTCCTATCTATCTAGTCCACCTACCATCTAATATCTATCTATCCGCTATCTGTCTAGTCTGTCTATCCTCTATCTATCTATCTATCTATCATGTATCTTTCAATAATCTGTCTGAGCTATCTATATATTATCTATCTATCTGGTCTGTCTATCCTCTTTCTGTGTCGTCTATCTAACCTCTACTAGCCTATCCATCATGTATCTGTCAATCATCTGTCTATCTAATCTATCTATCTGGTCTATCTATCTGTCTGTCTGTCTATCCTCTATCTCACATATCTATTGTTGTCTGTGACCAGGTATACACCAGGCACAATGCTGGGCACAGAGGCTTCAGCCGTGAACGTGACGCAGTGCCGTACTCTCAGAGGGTGTAGACAAGTAAACAGGCAATTACAATGTGCTGTGGTGGGAAATGAATTATTGGGGTTCCGAGCTCAGGTTTAGCGAGCCTTGACTTATTTCTCTTAGCTTGGTGTCCTCAGGGTTCATCCGTGTTGTAACAGGTGACAGCTTTCTCCCCTTTATAAGGCGGAATGGTTTTATTATAACTCATACACTGAGAAGGCCTTAAACCAAGAAACTCAGAAACTGAGGCCTGAGCACTGAGGCCAGCTTCTGTAAGGGTGGGTGGCGGGTGGGCGATAGGAGGGAGAGAAGGCGCCAAAACTGAGTGTAAGTCGGGCATGGAGGTGGGACGTGAGAGCAGGAGCCGGAACCCGGCTCTGTGAGTTATCTGGGAGTGTGGACCAAGACAGCAGGCTTCATTCCAGCCTTTTAACCTTGGCGAGTGAAATGGGTTTGGAGGAAGGCAGACAGACAGGAGGCTGCTACAGTGACCCAGGGAGAGTTGGGGTGGAGGGGACAGGGAATGGACTGGCAGAGGGTCACTGCAGGGATAGAAATGAGCCGGTAGGAGGCAGCTGTAGGAGTCAGAAGAGGAAAGACTCGGTGACTGACTAGATACACTGGAGTCCAGGGCGAAGCTAAGGGTTCTACCTTGAGTAACAGGTTTTTTTTTGGAACTAGAGAAGATTAGAGAAACAAATCCAGGGGAGGAAATCAAGAGGACAGTAAGCTCAGTTTGGGGCATGCTGACCTCGAGGTGGTTCTGGGAGGTCCGGATGCACATACCCAGGGGGCACTTGGAAACGTGGCGTGGAACTCAGAAGAGAGATGAGACCAGGAGCTGAGAACCGGCACTGGCTAGCAGGAGGCAGGCCTGGAGGACATGGACAGAGAGGGACTCGACGCGGGAGATTGTGAAGGGTGACAAGGTCAGAACCCTGAACGCTGCTGACACTAAAGGAACAGGAGAGAGAGGAGCTGGTGAAGAGATGGGGAGTGAGCGGCCAAGAGGCAGAAGGAAAACGAGGAGAGCCGTGTTCATAGAGGCTGTGGGAGCAGACTCTCTAAGGAGAAAAGCGTCAACAGCAGTGGGGAGGTCAGGGAGGGCAAGAACTGGGGAGTGTCACCAGAGCTGTCGTTGCCGTTTCATTGCAGTGGGTTGTTCTGTTGCTATTTTTATGACATCCCTCTTGTAACAATCACACCATTTAAAAAAATTTTTTTTCCCCACTTAAGTTCACCTATAACCATTTCTATCAGTTTTCAGCCAAAACTGAGATGCAGACAACCCCTTTTTCTCCCAACTCAGAGTCGAAGATTTTTTTTTTTTTTTGAGAGGTTTTTTGCTAAAGGGCGCGTGCGCTCGCCGGACAGACAGAGACAGAGAGACAGAAAGCGAGAAATCACCCCCCAGGGGGGATGGTCACGCCGCAATCCCTTCTCCTCCATTCTCCTCTCGGGATCTTGGGCACGCACGCACACGCGCCCGGCGTGAGTTTTAAGCCACCGAGTCCGGGACGCGAACCGCGGTCGACTACGTGAGTCCAGCGACATAGCCATTACGCTAACTGCTGGTTCCCAGAGTCGAAGATTTTGAACCTTGGTTATTTAACGTTTGAAAGCACTTTCCTTCACGAGAACCTGCAGGACAGTGAGCTGCAGCTGCCCAGTAAGGTCCTGCACTGCCTTCTCCCGGCCTGTACTTCTTGCGGGAAGTCCGAGCACCGCAGAACTGTGGTTCCGATGCAGATTAGAGGCCCACCACAGCGGGGCAGGTGGTAGGGGACTGCAGCATGACAGTGGAGCTGTATGGGAGGGACCAGGCTGGGATCCTGGCTGGCTGGACAGCTGGGGGGTGGGACAGAGGGGATGGGAGGGATGACTATGTGCTGAGGCCCTGTCAGGGGTCCCTCTCTCCCTCTCAAGGAAGAAACTTGAAAAAACAAAAGACTATGTCTTAGATCCCTAGGCTCAGGATATAGTGTCAGGGGCCAGAGGAAACGAACCTCCTCTCCCCCTGGCTAGTCTCAGTGTGTGTGTGTGTGTGTGTGTGTATGTGTGTCTGCCTGCGATAACTTAGGGCTGCCCTCCCCATTCCACTAAGAATGGGGCCTCACGCGCTGGAGGTGGTGTGACACTGAGGTCCTTTCAGACTAGGGACCCAGAGGGAATGGTGGTGCCCCGTAGCCTCCTTTCCCTTGTACCCGGTTAATTGACTAGGAATCGTGGACACCCTCCAGGGCACAGCCAGCCAGTCTGCCCACTGGTGGACACACATGGTGGTAACACAGCTGGTCCCGGTTTGAGTCCTGAGGACTCTGTGTACATACTGGGCACCTGATCTGGGTTGGCAGGGAAGAAGCGGATGGATTGTGGCGTAAGGTCTCCGCTAGAGGTGGCTCCCCTTTCTCACTCAGAAGAAACTAAATGATAAACTTAAAAAATGGTTTATTTCTTTTATGAGAGAGAGAGAGAGAGTCAGAGGAAGAGACATTTAGTCTCAGCAGGTGTCATGGGCCTCCATGCTGCTGCCACATACAAGCTGACCAGGAACCAAACCCTGATCTTCTACGTGGCTCATCACACTGCAGAGTACGGTGCTCCAGCTGAGCCACCACAGGGGGGCTGAGGTGGGGTTTTACCAGGGTCTCCGCTCCTGGCCCAGCCCCTCCGCAGATCCACAGGCATGTCTCCGTCAGGCCCGGAAATCCCGTGTCAGCATTCTTCATTCAGAGCCCATCACATGTACTCTCTCAAATTCTCTTTGAACCAGTTTTACTAGTTATTCTCTCACTAGCTAGGGAAATGTTTAAAAAAAAAATTAGATAAATAAATGAATGCTCGCTTTGCTGTAAAAGCAAATAAGTAAAATTTTAACTTACTAAAAAATGACACTTTGTCGTGTGAATTCCGGTTAACCACCAATTCCCAACGGCCGCTGTGTGGCTTATTTTAACTTTCCCTCTCTCCATATTTGTCACTGCCCCGTCCAGCAAGGAGGCCAGGGCTTCCATGCTTCTGAATATGTGCCTTCCTCGCTTTAATCCAAGAATACTCCGGAAGTCATTTCAGAATTGCAAATCCATGCTATTATGAAAATCAGAACTACTACCTAGCGTGCAGTATTTGTTTACGGTTCTCTTGTCTTTACTGAAGATGTATAGTCAATTGGGGGCAGAGTCTCAGCTTGGTTATTTTTTTCTCTGTCTACTGGATTCTTCCCGAATCTGAAATCTGTTTAGAACGGGAGTGGTTTGGTTTATTCCACTACCTTAGTTACCGTGTCCTTAGCTGGGGAGGTGCCTTTCTCATGAAAATAGGTTCTCTCCTTTTGCACGGGGGGGACCATGTAAATAGAAACACCAAATATACATGGAACAAAATGTAAAAAAAGAGTTGTGTTTGCTCTTCCGGCCCCAGGCTCCTTGGCGGCCGCGGGTTTCGGTACAGACATGGCCAAGTCCAAGAACCACACCACACACAACCAGTCCCGAAAATGGCATAGAAACGGCATCAAGAAAACTTGATCACAAAGATAGGAATCTCTCATAGGGGTGGACCCCAAATTCCTGAGGAACATGCGCTTTGCCAAGAAGCACAACAGGAAGGGTCTGAAGAAGATGCAGGCCAACAACTCCAAGGCCATGAGTGTGTGAGCGGAGGCCATCAAGGCCCTCGTAAAGCCCAAGGAGGTTCAAAAGGGCGTCCCGAAGGGCAGCAGCCGCAAGCTCAGTCGTCTTGCCTACATGGCCCACCCTAAGCTCGGGAAACGTGCTCGCGCCCGTATCGCCAAGGGCCTCAGGCTCTCTTGGCCAAAGGCCAACAAGGCCAAGGCTCAGACCAAGACCCAGACAAAGGCCCAGGCCTCAGCTGCAGCTCCGTCTTCAGTTCTGGCTCCGGCTCCGGCTCCCAAAGGTGTCCAGGCCCCCACAAAAGCCCCGTAGTAGAGGCCTCTGCCAGTATGAGGACAGAAGGACTGACTCCTGGGCTGCTCTCTGTGTGGGGCTGGTGTCCTCCTGTGCTGTGTGTACGAGTAAACCTGAGGTGGGGGAAAAAAAAAGTTGTGTTTGACTGCTTCCCAGGAGTTGTGCATTCAGTTCACCAGTGTAAAAATATAAGTCTACATTTTTACTGGCCTTTTGCTGCTATCCTAACTACACATTAGTTCTTTCCACTCCACATAGAAAATGACACTATTGGCACACTTTAATTAACTCCAGATAATTTCCTCTATTTAGAACTCTAAGAAATTGCGCTCTCTCCAGAGGACCCTAGATAATAAAAAGCAATTTCAATTCTCTAAAGTTGGGCCTTTCAAAACCAGTTTTAAACAAGGGGTTGAATGACGTCCCTCAATTTCAATTTTATATATGGTGTCAGCATACTTCTGGTGATAAGGGAATTTTTTTTTTAATGATCTATATAAATGACATCTTAATTTTTAGATTTTAATAGTTCAGATGTGTACTCTGTTCTCATTTTTTTTTTCTTTTTTTGGAGAGGTTTTTGCTATAGGGCGCGTGCGCTCGCCAGACAGACAGAGAGAGACAGAGAGACAGAAAGCAGGAAATCACCCCCCAGGGGGGATGGCCACGCTGCAATCCCTTCTCCTCCATTCTTCTCTTGAGATCTTGGGCACGCACACACACGCGCCCGGTGTGAGTTTAAGCCACCGGGTCCGGGACTCGAACCGCGGTCAACTACGTGGGAGTCCAGTGACATAGCCATTACACCAACTGCTAGTCCCTCTGTTCTCATTTTTAATAGTTGGCTGTGTGATTTGCCACCTGTCAGAAATAGAATTTTTTAGAAAATTGTATTTAAGTGCCAGAGGGTGTATAAGACAGACAGGGAGACAGAGAGGGGTAGAGAGAGAAAGAAAGAGAGAGAGAGAGTGAGTAAGCCAACCCCATAACAGGGCCTGGTCACACTGCCATTCTTTTCCCTCCAATTCTCTCTCCCATCAGTATCTTGGGCTCATGTACACCCAGAATGTTTTTCAATCTGTTTTCAAGGGTTGGGACTTGAACCCTGGTTGACCAAGTGGGATCCAGCTTCCTCTGTGTGGAGCTTAGCCGCAGTGCTCTGGGGCCAGTCCTGAGACAGAATCCTAAAAAAGCCTAACTATGGGCAAGATTTTGAAGTTTGCCTTTGGGCCCCCTGGTCACTATTTTATTATCTTTTTCATTTTGATGGTATTCTCCCTAGTTTCCCTGTATATTGTACCCCTAGGATATCTTTTTATACATTTAAAACCCCTTCAGGGTTTGCCCCAGGGCCTAGTGATTATATGAGCTGAATTACATGTAGCTGATTGTGCTGTTCAAATCCTGAATCCAGCACCTTGCAAACCATGTTGGACGTATGCGTATGCATGCCCAAAATCTTGGCAGGAGAGACAAATGGAAGACAAGAGATTACAGCGACCATGTCCAACTGGGAGGTGCTTTCTATCTCTGTCTTTCTCTGGTGAGTGCACATACCTTCTGGTAAATTAAAAAAACCAAAACCAAAAACAAAAACAACTTCCCGAGAGCATCTGAAATTCATTAACATGCAAGTGTAAATAGCAGATAATAGCTTAGAGTGTTACTCCTCTCTTCTAGACTTTTACGGGACAACCAAGTTAGCATAAGTTGACTCTCAGGGCTGGCCAGTAATTTTACTATTCTTTTGGTGGTTACCCAGCCCCAAATGTCAATAATGCAGAAACGCCGTGTAACCTCCTACTTCTCTAAACCAGCAATCAGATCTAGAGAGCTGATCAGATGTGGTCGTTTTTGTCCCAGCCACTGTGGTGCAGTGCTAATGCCGGGGCCCTGCAGTGCCGGACGCCATTTGGTGATCACTGTTCATATTCCCTGTCAGCCTGAAAACCAGGTGGGGTGTGCATGTGTGGGTGTTCAAGGGTCCTGAGGAGCTGGTGGACTGAAGAAGGGGAATCATGGTGTGTGGAGATCCTCTGAGAGTGTTTTTTTTTTTTTTTTTTTTTTCTCTTTTTCTCTCATGTGTGCACATGCGCTTTATAGCATTAAAAAAAAAAAGAAGAAATTGATGTAGTTCATTTTGGAGAGAGGACAGAATTCTTCACAGGCACACCTTTACTGCACACCTTATTATACCATATGAGAAGGTAATAATGTCCCACACATAGATGCAGAGACTGAGAAGTGGATTTAGGTGTCCCCGCCTGATCTGTTCATTATAAACTTCCTTGTTAGCGTTTCATTTCATTGTTCGCATCTGTTGGTAGTAGCTCTGTTATTTCATTAAGGGTTGCAGAATGGCGTCTCTTCTATCACTTGTTCTCCTTGCAGTGCAATTCCCAAGAGAAAGCATTGCCTTAACTGTTGAATTACCCTGAAATTCAGTCCACATAGAATGGCAGGGTAAATGCATGATTCTTTTTCTTTATCAGTTTTTGGAATTTCTAGTCACTTATAAATGTATTTAAGTTATTGACAGATATTTTCAGCAAAACCAGCTGGCCATCGTGCCCTGAGGAGTACAACAGGCAAAGGGTGTTCCTACTCAGATGATATCGTACCAGTCACTTGGTTTTAGACACATCCGCAGGCGTGTTGGGTGGAAACAGAGATCCAGGGGGCAGCAGAGACCACCAGTTGCTGGAGCCCGAGCACCTTGGCTTTGATACCTCCAGACATTCCTTACTGCTGACTGCGGTTGCTTGTGGTCCAATTCCAGCTATCTAGAATTTCAGCTGATCTCAGAGGCCGTATCCCCGCGTTGGCTGTGGTGAGGAGCAGGGCTTTCTCTGGTGTCCTTGTTTACCTAAGTCTCACCTGGGACTTACAGTGGAAACCCAGCAGGCCCTGCCAGGGCTTTGTCTGTGATAACAGAGAATCCCCCACCAGTTCAACAACCCAGGAGCATTCTGCATGTTATAAAGTGATCATTTGTCACTTTAAAGGGGGTCAATATGGTATCTTGGGGACTTTTAGCTAAGCCAGGCTTCAACTCCTGGTTCTGCTAATAGATGTGATGGATTTCCATTTCCTCATCTATAGAATGTGGCTGGTGACAGTTGCCGTGTCATAGAGTGGCAAACCCAAGAGATGCTGTGTGTAAGAGCCCAGCTCGGGGCTTGATGCATGAGAGTGCATGTGCACATGTGTGGCAACTGACCAGGGAGCCCTCCTGTGCCCTGGTGAGATGTGTCCAGCTCCAGGGCTGATGGCTGTGCCCCGCTGCTCAGCACCCTGTCTCCTCCAGAGAGGCAGAGCTAGGCTGGCTGCATAGCAGGGCTGCCTTCTGGACCTCCCCTGCCCCCGTGCCAGGTGAGCAAAGGAAGACCCTTTGATTAAAGTGACTTCTCCAGGCCACCCGAGGATGTGGCAGAACTGAGCTTGGAATTCAGATCTCTGGCGTCTCAACCTTGAGCTCTTAACATCTGCATCTAAGTTACTGCTTTTCTAGGTACTTTTTGCCCCCTCTAAGCCCTTCTTAGGTTCTTGGTGTAATACTTGCAAACATTCTCAGAGGGTCATGGATGAAATGAGTCCTTGGGATACATGTGTGCATAAATTCCAACAAGTATACCTGTCCTGGGCTTAGTCATACTGTCTCTTGCCAGTCTGAGGGTACGCGAGACAAAAAGCTTCACGGTAACTTGTATATTTAGCTAGTTACTAATTCATCAAGCATGTATTGAACATCCATTATTTGCCAAGTACCAGGTCACAGGAAAGAGGTTAGAGATAAGGGGAGTGGAGACATAGGCAAGATACAATCCCTGGATGCAAGGCTTTTCAATTCAAACGGGCGAGGTGGAGGAGAAATGGTGCTGAGAAGCCACCGGCGATCAGTTTGGTGTGGTGCACGGGATGGCCTTTCCTTTGGGAGCCTTTTTGGAGAACCCATACTTGAACTTAATCTAGAAAGACAAGTCATAGTTACGCAAGAAGAGAGAAGAGAAACTGTGTGTGGAGGTGTCAGAAGGCATGGTGGGCGGGGCTAGCGGATGACATGGTGGGTAAGGTGCTGGATTCCCACGTGGCTGACCACAGTTTGACTAGCCTGGCAGCTTGAAAATCCCAAGAGGATAGTGGAGGAGAAGGGATTGTGGCATGGCCATCCACCCAGGGTGATTTCTCAATTTCCCTCTCTCTGCACATGTGAGTGCATGTGCCCTATGACCAAAAAAAAAAAAAAAAAAAAAAAGGTAAGGTGGGTTTGGGGGAGCTCCCTGTGGCTCATTCTGGATGGAGGAAGCATGGCAGGTGGGATTGTCATGGTGAGGGGACTGGGATTTACTGGTCATGGTGCTGTGCCAAAGAGTTGGGACAATATTTTTTTTTTTTTTTTTTTTTTTTGAGAGAGCGATTTTTGCTAAAGGGTGTGTATGCTTGCCAGAGAGACAGAGAGACACCCTCCAGGGGGATGGCCACACTGCAATCCCTTCTCCTCCAGTCTCCTCTCAGGATTCTGGGCACACATGCACATGTGCCCAGCTATGAGTTTTAAGTTGCCGGGTCTGAGACTTGAACCATGTTCAACTATGTGGCAGTCCAATGACGTAACCATTATGCCATCTGTTAGTCCTGGGACATCTTTCAGGTAAGGTGAGGGGCACTGGAGTACTTAAAATTCATAGGATCTGACTGCAGATTGGAGGAATTTGGGAAATCTGAAAGGCTGTTGCTATGATTCAGACTAGAAAGGATAAAACATTGTCCTTAAGTCATGGCTGTGGGGATGGAGAGGAGGGAAGTGACTTAAGGGACATTTAGAAGAAAGGAGGGACAGGTCATGTGTTCCAACAGTAACTCTGGGAAGGATCCACACCAATGTTTTGGAATCAACCTCAAGGAATTGTCATGATGTACTGAAGTTATCTTCTGGCTACTACAGGTGCAGCTCGGGCATTCCTCTAAAGTTCCCTGTAAATTGGAAGTCTTATAAGAATCTATTAACATTTTCTGGGACCAGCAGTTGGTGTAATGGCTATGTCGCTGGACTCCCATGTAGTTGATCGCAGTTCAAGTCCCAGACCCAGTGACTTAAACTCACGCTGGGCACATGTGCGAGCATGCTCAAGATCCCGAGAGGAGAATGGAGGAGAAGGGATTGCGGCATGGCCATCCCCCCTCGAGGGGTGGGGGGTGATTTCTCGCTTTCTATCTCTCTGTCCTGGTGAGAGCACATGCCTTATAGCAAAAACCTCTCAAAAAAAAAAAAAAAAAAAAAAAAAAAAAAAAAAAAAGGAAGGAAAAGAATCTATTATCATTTTCAAATTCCTTTGCCTTTCCTGTGAAAGCCCAGTGGAGAATTCAGTGTTCCTCTTGTCCCAGGATTGTGCGGAGCTGAGGATGGGGCACATGGCTGTTTCCAGGAGCGGCCTCTAGCCTATCTGCAAGGGATGAATGACAACGGGGCTGTGGCACCTTCTCCCATCTGGTTTCACTCCTGAGATACTCAGTCTATAAATGGTGCCCCTGCTACCTGCTGTGGGAATTTCTTTTTTTTTTACTGTTAGTGTTCAAAATTGAAAGAATTATAACCCCTGATTGATGACACACTCGCGGCTTGTCCACACGTGACATAATTTCTTTTATTTATTACTGAGAGTGTAATGAACTCTTACATAATCTCCACCCCACCCAAGGACTAAGACGGCACTTGCTCTCTCTCTGTGGTCCTTGCCCACCCCACCTCCCACTCTTCAGGATGGAAGGGACCACCCTTTTGATCTTTGGTCTTTTTTCATATGTTTTAGCTCATATATTTGTAGGTATAGGTATTTATTTATTTATTTATTTTAGAAGTTTTTGCTATAGGGCGCGTGCACTCGCCAGAAAGAGAGAGACAGAGGGACCAGCAGTTAGCGTAATGGCTATGTCGCTGGACTCCCACGTAGTCGACCGCGGTTCGAGTCCCGGACCCGGTGGCTTAAACTCACGCCGGGCGCGTGTGCGTGCGTGCCCAAGATCCCGAGAGGAGAATGGAGGAGAAGGGATTGCGGCGTGGCCATCCCCCCTGGGGGGTGATTTCCTGCTTTCTATCTCTCTGTCTCTCTCTGTCTGTCTGGCGAGCGCACGCGCCCTATAGCAAAAATCTCTCCAAAAAAAGAAAAAAAAAAAAAAAAAAAAAAAAAAAAGAAAGAGAGAGACAGAGAGATAGAAAGCGAGAAATCATCCCCCAGGGGGAATGGCCATGCCTCAATCCCTTCTCCTCCGTTCTCCTTTTGGGATCTTGGGCACACACGCCCGGTGTGAGTTTAAGCCGCCGGGTCCAGGACTTGAACCACGGTCGACTACATGGGAGTCCAGCGACATAGCCATTACGCTAACTGCTGGTCCCGTGTAGGTATAGGTTTTATTTTTCACGTTCAGAATTTCCTCACTAAAGAGGGAAAAGGAAAGCCCTGAACTTGTAGAACAATAGATGTGTACTCCTTGAACATAGACTCTAGAAGCTTCTTATACATGAAAGGTCTTCAAAAGTTTACAGAAAATGCATATCATGAAAAAACTATGAATTGGTTTCAAATGTTTTTTGCACCAAAATAAACTTGTATTTTAATTCCGTTTTCCTAAACACATTTTTAAACATTTACTTATTTCTTCTATGAGTGTGATAGAGACAGAATGTAAAAGTAAGAGAGAGGTTCTTGATGCCACGATTTGCCCCCAATCCCAGCCTTAACCAGCCCCAGGTGAACATTCATGTGTTAGAAGTACACAGGGAGGGCTGTGGACCTGAACCTGGACTCTTTCCATATAAGTCAGCCTCGCAGAGTGTTGTGTTTTACCATCATGTCCCCATCTAGCCCCTAATTCAATTATTCTACAAACCTTTTGAAGTTCCCTCCCAGCTGAGACTGTGGGACAGGGCAGAGCATCGAGAATCCTTGATGTCATGTAGCACAAGGACTCATCCCTTAGCTTGGTTGGTGATGTAGAACCTTGGTGTGTGGCCTGGGCCAATTAGGTTTTTCTCCTTTGGGAATTTGGACTGAAACACAAAGTAGTTATTTGCTAGTTAGTAGTGGGAGCTATATTTGAATGTTGCAAGATGGAGTTGGGGCTGGGGAGTCTGCGATGGGCCATGGGGATGTCCATATTGTGCAAGAGCAGACATGAGGAGTGTCCCGAGCAGGCCAGTAGACAGATGGATTGAGTTAGGTGGTTGGCCAGAGCCAAGGCTTGCAAAAGGGGGGCTGGAGTGGAAGGACCCAGAGCCCCCGTACTGAGGCTGCTGGAGCTGTGTGCAGCTTCTGATTTCAGGGGCCCTGGTTTTGGTCCTGGAGTTCCTGTTCTCAGGTATAACCCTGTTTAATCCAACCTTCTACCTACCCCATACATGACCTGCACCTGTCCAAGCTGAACGTCACCGTGATAAAGCACATAGTTAGGCTACAATAGGTTAAAAATAGGCTCACAAAGTCTTTTTCTTTTTTTGAAGAGAGACTTTTGCTATAGGGTATGTTACTCACTGGAGAGAGAGACAGACAGAAAGCTAGAAATCACCCCTGGGGGGTGGGTGGCCACACCACAATCCTTCCTCCTCCAGTGTTCTCTAGGGATTTGGGGCACGCATGCACATGCGCCCAGAGAGAGTCTGCAGCTGCCGGTCTGGGAGTCAAACCATGGTCGACCATGTGGGAGTCCAGTGACATAACCATTACACCATCTGTTGGTTCCCTCCTTTTATCTTTATTTATTTATTTTAAAGAATTATTTTATTTAACTTTCTTTCTTTCTTTTTCTTTCTTCCTTTCTTCTTTTAGTTTGACCAGAGAGGGGCAGAGTGAGAGAGAGAGAGAGAGAGAGAGGGGAAGTGAGAAAACAAGTTGCCAGATCCAGGACTCAAACCACGGTCAGCCATGTGGGAGTCTAGTGCCCTAAACCGCCACACCACCGGCTCTCTCCCCCTTTTATTTCTTAAGAGAGATTTTTGCTACAGGGAGCATGCACTCACCAGAGAGATACAGAGACAGAGGTACAGAAAGTGGGAATTCACCCCCAGGAGGGATGGCCACACCCCAATCCCTTCTCTTTCATTCTCCTCTAGGGATTTTGGGTACTCATGCACACATGCCTGGTGTGAGTTTTAAGCTACTGGGTCTCATACTTGAACCGCGGTTGACTATATGGGAGTCCAGTGATGTAACCATTACACTATCTGGTGGTCCTAAGGCCCACACATTCTTTGATATTCCTCACTTTAGGAGGTAGAGACCAATTCCATCCCTTCGAAAGTGGGCTGGACATAGCAATTTGCTTCTTGTGAAGAGAATAGATCAGCAGGGACAGTGTGCAACTTCAGAGAAGAGGTCACAAAGGGTAGCTTCCTCTTTGGGTTTTGGATCACTCTCCCAGGAGGAAGTCAGCTGCCATGTCATGGGGACACCCAAGGAACCCACAGAGAGCCCAAATAATGTCAACAGCCATGCAAGTGAGCCACCTATTTTTTTAAGCCTTATTTTTTCTTTTTTATCTTTTTTTGGAGAGGATTTTGCTATAGGGTGCGTGCGCTCGCCAGAAAGACAGAGAGAGACAGAGAGACAGAAAGTGAGAAATCACCCCCCAGCGGGGATGGCCACGCCGCAATCCCTTCTCCTCCATTCTCCTCTAGGGATCTTGGGCATGCACGCACACATGCCTGGCTTGAGTTTAAGCCACTGGGTCTGGGACTCGAACTGCGATCAGCTACATGGGAGTCAGCGACATAGCCATTACGCCAACTGCTGGTCCCATCCCCTCATTTTTTGACTACGAATAATGTTTCTAGGGGCATCTGTGTTCACATTTTTATGTGGATGTGTGTTTTCAATTTTCTTTCAATTCCTTGAAGCAGAATGTTCCTCAGAGTTTCTGTGTAAGTCCACGTTAGCATTTTGAGGAACTGCAGACTGCTTTCCAAAACAGCTGCACCGTTTTACATTCCCATTAGAAATGTGTGAGAACGTTGTAATACCCTCGACACTGGATTCAACCCCTGCTTGCCTTCGCGTTCTGAAATTGGAAGGCCCAGGAGGGAGTTCTGCTGCCAGCTTACACCTATCGCTTCCCCAGAGTTATGGTTATGCAAGACAACAAGCTTTGCAAACTTTAATTGTCTGGAAAGCACACTTGGGCCCTTGGGTGCAACCGGGGTGATTTATCTTCCTTGCTTAGGGGATATACAGCCTCAATACTTCTAGCCAAGGAGGAGCCATTTGTGTATAAGCTCTGGCTGCTGGGCACAGAAAAGGGAGCAGCATTCACCTGGGCTGTTTGCCGAGAGAGGTGTCCTTAGGACGTAGGTGCCACCAGGCGTATGTCTGCACAGCCTCATCCTCTTCTCTAATGGATCTTGTGGCTTCCTGGCAGGAAGTACACGCAGGCTTGTGGGTGTCTGAGTGTAAGGCTGGAGAGGTGTTTGTCTGGGTGACAGAGACAGCGGGCATAGGCTGCTTCCTCCTGGGCCCCCGACTGGGGAACAGGTAGACGTTTGTTGTCTGCTCACGAGGGGCTGGTGCGCAGTGGCCTCCTGCCTCCACTCGCTGTTCTTTTCGTGACTGGGCAAATGAGGGCTCTATTTGCAGTGGCCCAGACCCGCCTGCCTGGATGAGGGAGGGTTTGTTGGAGCAGCATCTGGAGGCTGCACGTCAGGTAATTTAGGCAAGTGGGGTGGGAGGAAGATTGCTAACCCCAAAGGTGTTTCCTTGTGGAGAAGGAAAATTACCAGCTGTGCTTATTCTGAGTGGTTGGAGGAAGGGCTTTCTCATTGCAGTCCATCTAAAGGGAATGTTTCAGCAAGGCATGGGGGAGACAGAGCCAGGGAAAACACGCCCGTGAGAGCCTTGCTGATGAACTAATGGCCTGCCCGAAGGTGCCGGGTCTATTACGCCTGGTGTGCATTTATCTGATCTCTGGACATCTTACACCTGTGGCTGTTTATTCACGCTACAAATATTTACTGAGTCCCTCCTATGTCCCAGGAGCTTTCTAGGATCCACGGTACAACAACGAGCAAAGCAAACACAGACAATTGTTCTTGTGGGATCAGAGCCTGCTGGGGCCGAGGGGCACTCACTGAGTGATCACAGGAGTCTGTGATGGGCAGGGGGTTGTGGCTGCTGAGAGGTCATGAGGGGAAGTACTAATCTGGGGAGGGGGGGACTGGAAAGCCTATCCTAGAACACCTAGGTCTGAAGGAAGAGCAGGAACTGGGGGGCAGAGAAAGGAAGGGAGAAGGAAAATTACCAGCTGTGATTTTTCTGTGAATGGGTGGAGGAGGAAGGGCTTTCTCGGGGCAGTCCATTTAAAGGCAATGTCCCAGGGGGCATAGGGAGAAACGAGAGCCAGAGAAAACATGCACACGAGGTCCTTGCTGATGAACTAATGACCTCTTTTCCATGCCTGGCAGGAAAAGAGCATTTCAAGGCACAGCAGGTGCAAAACACTGAGGTGAGACAGACCAGCACATTCCAGGAATGAAGGGAGAGCCAGGAGGAGAGAGCAGAGAGGCGTGAGAGATGAGGTGGGGAGGTGGACTCAGGTGGTCCGAGTCCCATCTGCTCAGGGTCTTGTGGGCCGTGCAAAAATCTCCCTGGTTCTTCTCCTAGGAGCAATGGGCCTCCACTGGGGGCTTTCAGCTGGGCAGTGACACAGTCAGCTTCGTGTCTGCAATGGCCACTCTGGGTAGAGGTAGGACTGCTCACAGACAGCGGTCACACGCTTTGGCTATTAGGTCGTAGATTCAAAAGTAAATACAAGTACTTATTTCTCCTTGCCCACACAGGGCTGCTGGGTTTCTCCTGGAATCCCATGTATAGAGAGGATTCTGTGCCGACTGAAAGGAGTCGTGGTTTTGGTTTAAGGGGAGGATGGGGCCACCCGAGTGACAGCAGGTCAACTCTGTGGATTGGTGAAAACGTAACTGTGAACTCCAGATGAGCTTAATGGTGAAGGGAGGGAAGGGAGGATCCACAAGGGAGACCGGGCCACACCAAGTCCTTCTGATGCCAGTAGGAGCCCTTGAAGATCAGAAGAATTGCCAGAGGGCCTGTGTGCACACCAGAGAGGGAGAGGGAGGAAGCTCCCCCACTGGGGTGTGGTTGCACCACTATCCTTTCTCCTTCATTTCTCCATCCCCTCTGGATTTGGGGTGTACACACACATGCGAGGCAGATTTTTCAAACTGCTGGGGCCAGGATTCAAAATGTAGTCATGTGAGCTCTGGCTCCCTTAACCACTAGGCTATGAGGACATTTGTGCATTTAGGGCCAGGATAATATCCCCATCTCAAGGTTTTACCTTAATTATATATGCAAAGATTCTTTTCCCAAATAAGGTGACATTTACAGGTTTCAGAGGTTAGAACCTGGTATCTTTGGGGGACCATTTCCCAGCATGCCATAATACCCACGTTCAACGACATTGATACAGTGGTTACATCCTTAGGCACAGGAAATTGGGGCCAGCCCAGAGAGGAGTGACTAATTCAGGGTCTCTCAGGCTCATAATCCACTTCTCAGATTAGAGCTAAGACTCCTGATTCCCAGGTTTTCTGTTCCTGGTCCTAACTCCAAAGAATGATAACTGACATTTATGAAATGTTTCTATGGATGATTCCAAGCAAATTACGTGTTATCATCTCCCCACTCTTCCAAATAACCCTCTGAGGTAAGTTCTATTATTATCTGCCACTTTACAGATGAGAACATCAAGGGGGAAAAGAGGTTAGATCACTTGCCCAAGGTGACAAAGCTAATTGCTGGTGGAGCTGGGTTGTGAACCAGACAGTCACGGGCCCAAACCTTCATTTAAAGGTGAACAACCGCCAGTTGGGCTTGCTCCAAATCTACTTTGTGAACCACCCCTCGCTGATATTTTGTCCTTCTAGAAAATATGGTCCCAAATTTTTCCAGAAGGAAAGGAGACTGCTCCAACCACTTGTTCTCCTCCTGCTCAGAACCACTTCTCCAATTCCTTGGAAAATACTCGCTCAAGCTGCATGACAAGCCCTCATCTCAGCTGACGGCCCCACGCCAGGAAGGCAGGTCTTGCAAAGAGATGAGGGTGGTCGCAATCCTGTAGGATTTCTTAGGCTAATGGCCTGGGTTGGGCCCTGGAAGATTCCCAGCTTGCAAATTGTTCTCAAGAGGCAGAAGGAGAAGGGGGGGCAGATCCTTGTGCACTTTGGGTACATATTTGTTCCTAGCTATGACTCACTGCCCTCTGGAGCCGGGCCTCAGGTGAAGTGTTTACCTGCTCCACCTCCCTCCGTGCTGCCTTATAGTTTCCCCTCCCAGTGGGGCAGGTGTCTGAGAGTACAGAACTTCCCTGCCCTCCTGCCCACTGCACAGATCCCATGCCATGGCAGCCCTGGCAGCCAGAGTGTCCAAGCAGCGGGCAGCCGCCGAAGGCCTTGGCTCCAACCAGAAGGCTGTGAAGTACCGGGGCCAAGACTTTGAGGCCCTGAGGCAACAGTGCTTGGACTCAGGGATTCTATTTAAAGACCCAGAATTCCAAGCATGTCCATCAGCTCTGGGCTACAAGGATCTTGGACCGCACTCACCCCAAACCCAAGGCATTATCTGGAAACGGCCCACGGTAAGGAGGCGGGTTTGCTGTTGTCTGCTGCACAGGGTGGGGGTTCCACGTCTGGTCAGAGGAGATGTCAGGGCTGTGCATTCCATGTTTCATTTTCTTTTTTTGTTTTGAAGTTTGTTCTTTTATTTATTTTTATTTTTTAATTTTTTGGAGAGGTTTTTGCTATAGGGTGCGTGCGCTCGCCAGACAGACAGAGAGACAGAAAGCGAGAAATCACCCCCTAGGGGTGATGGCCGTGCCACAATCCCTTCTCCTCCATTTTCCTCTCGGGATCTTGGGCACGCACGCACACACGCCCGGCGTGAGTTTTAAGTCACCAGGTCCAGGACGCAAACCGCGGTAGACTATGTGGGAATCCAGCAACACAGCCATTATGCTAACTGCTGGTTCCGTTAGTTCTTTTATGAGAGTGAGAGACAGAGAGAGGGAGGCAGGCGCCTCAATATTATCTTGTGCCATGATCCTCCCCTATTGTTCCCAGCCAGCTAGGATCATGATACGTGTGGCAGGCCCGTTTTGTGCATAGTTCCACCCAGAACTGAGCCCTCATCTTTCATATGGAATCTGTTATGCTGGGCGGTGTGTTACCACTTCGCCACTGTGGCTGACCCTGGATTCTACATTTCAGACCTCCATCCACCCTACCATTGAAAGTCTTTTTCAGAATCATTGAGGTATAAAGAGAAGAGCATGAAATGGCGTCTGAACCAGACACGTTAGGCTTGAATTCTGGCTCTGCCTGTGAGCCTCCATTTTATCATAAAATGATGTTTACGGCACCTTCCTTTTCAATGTTGATATGAGACTTAGAGAAAAGTCTCAGAGCATAGTTCCAGGCACAAAATAGGCATAGAATACATAGGGCTTATTACGTATGGGGCCCCATGGGCAGTGTACCATGGAACAAATCAGCTCATAGTTAGCCCTCAGGTAAATGGTGAGTGTTCGTCACTGGAAGGCACAACATCTCTAAGGTCATGTATTGTCATTGTTCTCTCAGGGCTGGTGAGTGAGAGGTGGGAGCCATGGTCTGTGATACACATAGAGGTCAGGGTCTTCTGGGTGCTGCCATTGATGCGCTGAAAGCTCAAAGGGAGGAGATGGCCAACCATCCTTTCAGAACCCAGGCCCAGGACCTATCACATCTGACCCTGGTCACAATCAAATTTCAGGAATAAGAACCTCCTCCACACAGAGGGGCTGTGAGAACTGATATCGTCCATGTGAAGTTCAGCCTTGGAAGAGGGGCTGTTAAATGGGCGTGCTCAGTGGCCCTTGGCCAAGGCCCCTTTTGTCTTCTAAACTATAACGGGAAAATCAAGTCATGGTTCCCATTTTCTTGGCAGTGGTTGGAAAGGGAAGCTAAGGAGAAAATACTCTTTTTTTTTTTTTTTTGGAGAGGTTTTCGCTATAGGGCGCATGTGCTCGCCGGACAGACAGAGAGAGACAGAGAGACAGAAAGCGAGAAATCACCCCCAGGGGGGATGGCCACGCTGCAATCCCTTCTCCTCCATTCTCCTCTCGGGATCTTGGGCACGCACGCACACGTGCCCGGCGTGAGTTCAAGCCACCGGGTCTGGGACGCGAACCGCGGTCGATTACGTGGGAATCCAGCGACATAGCCATTACGCTAACTGCTGGTCCCGAGAATACTCTTTTGAAAATGATCAAAACAATGATTTAATGCTGGTTGTTTCTACCCTTTCTGTTTTCATCCTATTGATTTGGCCCAACAGTTTCCCCCTCGGGAATAACTCCTTTGCCATGCCTCTCTCCTACCTGCCATAGTCTACCTTCCCCATCCCCTCTGAAACCTACGGGGTTAGCCTGGCATGTTGATCAAATCAAGGTTGGGAATCATGGCTTTATTCTCTAACTTCAAGTACTGACAGTCACATTTCATCCCAACAGATAGTTTTTTGAGCCTCTGTGCTAGACTTTGGCTCTGCACTGTTTGGGAAGGTCAGGGAGAAACTGAGGAACAAGCTGTGGTCTCAGCTCTGAGGGAAATGGAGGGGAGACAGAGTGTGCATACAGGCCTGATGCCCGGGGCAGAATGGAGTGCTCAACAGAGGCATAAATGATTGGGATGTTACCCCTGATGAGAAGACTTAGGGGAAGAGAGGAACTGGACAGTCCAAGAAGCTTGGGGATGAGGGGTGAGGATAAGAATGAGCAGAGGGAGGATATTTTATTTAGTGACCCAGTTCACTTTTACCTAGTTTTTCTCCTTTGCAATTTTTAAAGAATTGTGCATTCTCAAAGCAGTGTCTTCACCTGGTCTTTCTGTCCATGGAACTAGATCGGAGATGCTGATTCGTGCCTGTCAGAGGAGGCAATAAAATCCAGAGGAACCTAATTACTGTGTAAATGAAGGACTCCTATTTGGAGTTTTCAAGTG
Organism: Tupaia tana; assembly: GCA_026018925.1. Classification (NCBI taxonomy): domain Eukaryota; kingdom Metazoa; phylum Chordata; class Mammalia; order Scandentia; family Tupaiidae; genus Tupaia; species Tupaia tana. The sequence goes on from JAKSZU010000007.1 coordinate 134,721,692, forward strand.
CGCATTGAATAAATAAATATCTGTCAACATTTAACCTCTCTATTCCCAATCTTCCGTGAAGAATGACCACATGGCTGCTTTCAGCCAGGCTCCTGCTCACTATCACAATGAGAAGATACAGCCTTATCATCTAAGATCTTACAGACAATTGAATAGACTCCTGACTTGGTAAAGATTCTGATTCTATCTCTGTCAGCGATCTGCACTGTATGCTGGGAAAATCAGCCTTACTAAAATGCTTTATTTTTTTTCTCCCAGAGGTAACTTAGAGGCATGCAGCAGATTGGGGTGTCCAGAAATGAGGTGCCTAAGTTCACTTGCCGCATTTATTTTTTTTTCACTGTGATGAAATATTACTACTGGAACCATTTTTAAGTGTATGATTCAGTGGCATTAAGTATGTTCCCGTTGTTGAGCAGCCATCACCACCATCCATCTCCAGAACTTTTTGTAACTGGCAAAACTGAATCTCTATACCCATTAAACAGCTCCCCATTCCTTCTCCCTCCCTAATAGCTTCTGGCAACTACTGTTCTATTTTTGTGTCTATAAATTTGACTATGCTAGGTACCTCATATATGTAAAATTTCATCCATGTTGTAGCATGTGTCAGGATCTCCTTGCTTTTTGAGGCTGGACAGTATTGCATTGCTTGTACATACCACGCTTTGTTTATTCATTTGTTGACGAACACTGGAGTTGCTCCCACCCTTTGGCTGCCGCAATTATGCTGAGGGGAACACGATGTACAAATATTTCTCTGAGATCCTGCTTTCAATTCATTCGGTTTTATACTCAGGAGTGGGATTGGTGGGTCATATGGCAATTATATTTTTAATTTTTTTTAAAAGAGATTTTTGCTACAGGGTTCATGTGCTTACCAGAGAGACAGAAATACAGAAAGTGAGAGATCACCCCTAAGGGGGGATGGCCATGCTGCAACCTCTTCTCCATTTTCCTCTCAGGATTTTGAGTACACATGCACACATGCCTAGCTTGAGTTTCAAGATACCAGGTCTAGGACTTGAACCTTGGTTGACCATGTGGGAGTCTAGCACCTTAACCACTATGACACCTGCTGGCTCCCTCTTTTCAAGGTTTTGAGGAACTGCTGTGAGAAAAAAGCTTTGCTGGGGCTCTTGTCCCAAGGGTTGGAAGACAAGTTTGCCCAGATAAAGATCTCTAGGTCAAGTCTGGGATCTTGGGATGAACTTTTGACTGTTCCTACTCCTAAGGCATTTTTCCCTACTAGTGTTGGGCAAGAACAAGAATCCTATCACAAACAAAATGACTGGTTATACAAGATCAGGAAGTATCCTTTTTTTATTTTTTAAAAAGATTTTTTTCTTTTACTCATTATTGAGCACATATGTGCACACCTGAGAAAGATGTGGGAGACCCTCCACATGTGTGGTCACACTGTGATCCCCTTCCTCTAGACATCCAGCTCCTTGTTACTTGTGAGCATGTCCAGCATGATTCAGGCTGACCAGGCTGGTGATTTGAACCATGGTCACCATATGGGATCTTACTTCTCTTGACCAGCTCATCACCACCGTGCCACAGAGCCTGCCCAGGGAGCCCGGGGAGAACTCTTAGCAGATGCATTTCTGCACCCTCATTTTTCTGGCTTTCTCACTGCACTGGGTCAATGTCCAGCCCAGGCTCCTCTGGTTTGAGAAATTCCTAGTGTGAGTGGGCCCTGGAGCAGCCCAATCAATGATATCCTTCTTTGAAGTGTCCATTTTTGGCAATTAAGCAGTTTATTGATCTTAAGGAGAAATATATATAGAGAGGAATGAGACAATGTCAGCTGCATAATAAGAGGAGAGTTAAGAGAAACATGAAGGGTTGAATTGCTGGGAGATAAAGATGAGAATGACGGGTGGGTGCCCACTCTCTCCAGCTGCTACCTCCTTGAATCAGTGAATCAGTGTGGAGCTTCAGCTAGTCAAGACAGAGATAAATGGGCAGGTAGACAACTGCCAGATAGCAGAGTGGTTAAGGGTATGAACTTGGTATGAGGTAGATCAGGGGTTCAGTGCCCTTTTTGCCATTTACTAGCTAAATGACCATGGGAAGTTACTAACCTTCCCAAGACTCAGTTTCTTCATCCTTAGAATGGGAGTAACAGTACCTATTTCACTAGCTATTGGGGAGGCTTGAATGAGAAAATGAGTAAACACAATGAACTGTCCTTAGCTATTATCACAAGACAGACTCTGCAGAGGATGAAATATACATATGAACAAAATGTATGGGAGCTCAGGGGAAGAAACAGGTGAAATTGACTATGGAATTGGTCATAAATACGGGAGACATTTGAGCTGGGGTTGGTGGAGAAAGAGCATCATGAAAGAGATCAAGGAGAAGGCACAGGTGTGAGCAAAGGCACTATGCTGTGAAGGCACATTCAGAGTAAATGTACTCAGAGAAAGGCAGCCATTAATTGTAGTGGAGGAGAGGGAAACAGGGAGATGAAGTCACAATATAAATGTCCAGTGGGGCCAGTTGCCATGTCCTGCATGGCTAAATGAATGCGTGATCTGGTGGGGTGGGTGGGTGTGGATTTGAAAATAAACATAGAAATAAATACGCAAAGACATACAAATATAGGAAATTGAAGATCTGGTGGTCCCAATTTCTCTGATGGAGGCAGCCATGACCCTGAACTGTTCCTAGGTTTATTCTTTTGAAGGGTAGAAAAGGGAGGGAGGGGAAGTGGAATGCAAAGCCAGTTATTTTCAGATGTTAATTGGCTGAAGATGTGAAGACACCTGGCACCATGTAGTTCTATGTAAGTTTTCTCTAATCTTCTCGGGCTGATTTTGATTAACACATGTAGATTCCTTTAACCTGATACCGCTCTGCAGTTTTGAAACACAGAGGTAGCTAGTATATTCACATGTTAATGACATTCATTGACCTGCATATGACTGCCCATGGAACCATGTTTCTGCATGTGTCTAAAGGTCACCATGTTTGCTTAAATTTAGGCCACTCCCTACAGCCAGATCCTAGAGGAACAATAGTGCTGGGCCAAGCAACATGGCTATACTCAATGGCGATAGTGATGAAGATGGCAGCCTTACTGAGTTTCCTGAACGTGCATAGTCAGACCTCTTGAAATACCAGACCAAGACATCGAGTCTGGTCTAACTGCCCTGGGAGGGTGATGTTTCCAAGTAGCCCTCACCACTAAGAACATGTGATGTTACACACTTTCTGCCTTGGATCCTCGTGGATACCATTTCCCTTGTACCCATTCGTCAGAGGCTGATACGAGGCCTGAGTAATATGTGTTTTTGGAGTAATAGGGAATGTTGTTACTGAAAAGACATGATGTTATTAAGGAGAAAGAAAAGTGAGTTCCAAGTGTGGACAAAGGGAAGCCCATCTCTTCACAGAGGTCTGCCTCTTTCAATTATCTTTGGATGCCAATTATTGTGACTTTCACCTCTGATGTGAGTTCCAACAGGATTGGCAATGGAGAGAAGACTGGGCAAGTTCTTCCATGTAATGCTGAGATGCAGTCTCTGCAAAGCTGAGAAATTTCTGTGGCATCTGATAAACTCATACAACATCTTGATCTTGTCCTCCTCCTCCCCCAAGGAGTTGGGGAGTATACTTTGAATCATGCTAATAAATAACATGCAGTAAAATAAACAATCTAACCTATAAACCACTTAGCACCATTCTGAATATAGCTCTTTCCATAGTGTGTAGCCTTTGCCAACCAACCTGTCTTCCAACTCAAATTCAACAATTCAGCAGAACTTGGTTGGTTCTTTAGATACACATCTAATTAGTGTATATCCCATGATCAGTGTGACATGGGTGATTGAACCTACAGCTCAGGGAGCTATTTTGGATGTATCAACATATGCACTAGTTAGTAACTGGAGCCCTAGGTTTCAATGATGTCACCAAGAGAGAATGCTTAGAGGCATGTGATTGCTATAAGAAATGGGATCATTGCAGAGACTAGAAGACCAAGTCCAGGGGCTCCCTGATTCTTAGGGGTGAGTAGAGCGGACGAACCTATGAAAGAGACAAAGAAGAATATTTAGAGAGAGGAGGAGAAAATCAGGAATAAGTAAGGGAGCCAGACAGTGGCATAGCAGTAAAACAAGACATTCTGTGAGGCAAAATACCACTTGCGAAGGTTCCAAGTTCCAGTCCAGAGACTTCCCTGAGTATGCCAGGCACATGTGTGCCCACAATCAAGGGCTGGCTGAAGGCTGGGATTGGTTTGCAGCATCAAGACCTTGTTGCAGAGAGAGGGGATGGCGACCCTATAACGCAGGGGTGAAATGTTGTCCAGAGGAAGTGAGGCCACATGCCAACCAGCATGCTAGTCCTGGCCCTTGTGACTGGTGCATATGTGCATGTGTGTAAGATCCTGACAGGATGGAGAATTGGAGGAGAAGGGGTTGTGGCCAAGAACCATGAGTTTTACTTCTTTTCTTCCTTCATTTTGCCATGTACAAACAGCATGGTGTACAGAATGGGCTCTCAAGTAAAGAAAGAAGGCTAAAGCATGCCTCATTGTGCCCTACAGGGCTCTAGGGCCATGAGATTGCATGTAGGCAGAGGTCGGACTGGGAAGAAGTGCAGGTTAGCTATGTGAATGTGTTGGAGTGGAGCTCTCCCCTTGTGATACAAGGTACTTCCTAACACCTCAGCGTTTCCATCAGTACATGGGGTCATTATCATTTTGTCAAGTATTTAACGAGTGTCACAGGTTTAGCACTTTGCTAAGCATTATTCTAATTCTCTCTGTGTAAATAGGGGTGTTGTCTGAATGTATTTCATCACCTTATTATCTCAGCCTTTGCCTTCCTCCTTCCTCTCTGGGTCCCACCATCTTTTCACACCCACACAATACATACAGTGATGAAAACACCGTCACCACAGGGGCTCTGGGTGCCAGCTCCTGTTGTGTTGACCCCTGCCTGTGGGACGATGGGCAGGTCTCCCTTCTCTGGGCTTCAAAGTACTCAACAACAAAATGATGTAGGTGCAATAAGCGATCTCCTAGGCTTCTTCCAGGTTTGATTCTGTAACTCTGATGTTTCTTTACCCATGTTGCTTTTATCACTGAGTCTCTTGTGGCTTGTGTTTTGTCTTTCAGGAATTGTGTCCCAGCCCCCAGTTTATCATTGGTGGAGCCATGCGCACTGACATTTGTCAGGGTAGTCTAGGTGAGTAACAGGGGAGAGTCTTATTTGCTTTGGGAGAGGGCGGGTCTGTGTGTGTAATGAGTGACATCAGATTAAGCTGTAAGGTTTATCCAACTAACCCTTGTGCGTGATTTATACATACGGGTTTGTATTTTGAGACTACACTCTTCACTGTGGGTCTGAATGCTGAAACAATCTTATGGCTCCCCTCCACAAGAAAGTTTCTGCCAGCTCACTTACCCACTTTAATGCTAATGTAACTAGCCAGGATTGTAGGTGTACAGCAGATAAGCATAATGTGCTGTTTCTGTAGTTGTTACCTGTAAGGAGAGATTACTTGCTCTATGGAATGGCCATGCCTATATAATTATGTGCTGTCATAATAGAGGCTTCTATAATTAGGAAGGAAACAAGAACCTTATCTTTCTAAGTCAAGCATTCTTTCATAGGCTTGGGATCCTAGAATCAAGACTCTTCATTTCCCAACCTATCATATTCCTTTCAAATCAGGTTCAGTTAAGCTTCGAAATGATTTCATTTTGTTCTGTAAGTTCCAGCCTCAATGATCAGAAAACTGAGACTCTCCTTGATAGCAGATTGGCTTGGCTGATCTCGTAAGCCCTCCTGATCCCAGAGCCTCGCAGACGGGCGTTTACGCCTTGAGTTGAACAGCGTTCACATTTTATGCGGCAGCATGGCTTTGGACTGAAGGCAATGGGCTTCCAAACTGCCACCAGTGACAGCTGCAAAACACAGGACTGGAAACGGAGGCGAAGAAGAAACACATCCTGCTTGGTGGAAATCAGCACAACAAACAAAAGAGCATCCAGGCCCTCGCCATCCAGACCCTCTCATCTTTTCTTTATTTTAGGAGGCTTTCTCTCCTTTTTGTTTCCCTTATTCTAGCAAGAAAAGCCCTTTCTCTCCAGCCTGCTGGAAACTCTCATGATTGTGAAAATCGCAGGGCATTTTATGTTAAATGCTTCCAATGTTCTCTCTCTTAATGAGTATAGCAAATATGCCTTAGCCAGAGCTCACAGAGCGTGACTATAAAGCAGCAAGAACAATTTGGGGTGCCACACGCGTGCATGTGCCCTGGGCCCAGGAAACCACAGCCTCCATTTCCCAAGCTTTTGTGTGCAGGCCCCCAGAGGGGCAGCGTTCTGACCTTTTCATGTGCTGGGTAAGCGTAAGGTGCTTTTTCAGTGCAAGCTTAATGTTGAACCTAATTTAGCACATGTCTCGGGGAAACACAATTTTGCACATTCGCCTTTAACAGCTCCTTGTTAAAGATGTTTTAACTTTGGGAAAGGTATTTAATAAGTGCCTTCTCACTGATCAGCTTGGATGGGTTTTTCTTTGAAGAGTATTAAACAAGGAGGAGGGTTTCCAGAAAGGGGCCCGAGCGTTGCCATGGTGAGTGTGTGCCGCCAATGAAGAATGGAGATGGAAACGTGGGATATGAACCTGAGCAACGCTTAGAATTTAGCTCTCATCAGAACAAGTGGGGGGCCAACCCCATGGTGTAGTGGTTAGCACTGTGTAGAGGAGGATGGCGGACCAGGCTTCAAGTACTGGTCCCGTGGCTGGAAAACAAGCAGGTTGTGTGTGTGTGTGTGTGTGTGCCCAGATCCTAACAGGATGGAGAATTGGAGGAAAAAGGATTGTGCTGTGGCCAGGCCCTGTTGGGGGATTCACTCTCTCTGTCTCTGTCTCTCTTTTTCTCTCATGCACGCACTCTCTGGCATTAAAGAAAAAAAAAAAGAAGAAATAGAAAGGAAGGAAAGAAGGAAGAGAGAAGGGAAAAGAAAGAGAGAGAAGAGTGGGCAATTTCCCTGCGAGTCAGCCACTGTGGTGGGTTTTTAATGAACACAACAGAAAGGGGCTATTGAGTCCAGCCTCTCATAGCGGCCCTGTGTTTGGTACTGGCCTGGGGCCTGTAAAGCAGATTGCACCTTAGCAGGTAGAAAAGTGAGCTGCAGTTGAGCACCAGGGTGGGGACCCAGTGGCCGAGACCTAGTGACCCATGTGACCTGTGAGATCTGAGCCTAGGCTGGCCCTGCACAATGGGTGGATTGTGAAGAGACTGAGTGGAGCGATTCTCCACTCAACACACGGTGTGTGTGTGTGTGTGTGTGTGTGTGTGTGTCCCAAAGAACACGATGGTACACACAGCACTTACTGGACCAGGGTGTGGCATGGGTCAGTGTTCATGAGATACTTTTTTGGCTTTTCCGAGCCCAACACAGTGCAGCGGGGTCTGCTCTAGGTATTTTTTTTTCTTAAATTTTCTTATTTTTAAGCAGTTAATCAATATAATGAAAATGATGTCTTTTTCAAAGAGTTGTGCTATTATTTTATTATTATTTTGAATACATGAGGTTCAGAAATTAAAACAATGGAAAGGCAAATCGTAAGAAGCTTCCCTACCTGTCTCCACCTGCGCTGTTGTTCACAGCCTTGTAACCACTTAAGAAAATCCTTTGTGTGTTTATTTATGCACACTCAAGAGAATCTAAATACATATTATAATTTTTATTCCTTTCTTGTACTGAAGGCAGCATACTATAAACATTGCATGTCACCTTGCCATTATCTGCAACTATTTCACCTAATAAAATATCTTGGTATCTTGGTGATCTTTCCCTATCAGTCTATCAAGAACTTCCTTCTTTTCTTCTTTCTTTCTTTCTTTCTTTCTTTCTTTCTTTCTTTCTTTCTTTCTTTCTTTCTTTCTTTCTTTCTTTCTTTCTTTCTTTTTATAGTTTTTTCCAGACTGTATGGTGCCTACCAGAGGAGGAGTGGGAGAAAGCACCTTCCCAGAGGGTCCTGATTATGGTGTGATCCTGTCTCCTCCATCTCTCCATACCCTCAGGATTTTGGGTACACACATGCCTGGTGTGTTTCTCAAACCACAGAGTCAGCCATGTGAGATCCAGCTTCCCAACCAACAGAGCCAGAATGGGGTGTGTTCTTTCATTATTAGAAATATTTTTAAAATTTTATTTACTGGGACCAGCAGTTAGCGTAATGGCTATGTTGCTGGACTCCCATGTAGTTGACTGCAGTTCAAGTCTCAGACACAGTGGCTTAAACTCACTCTGGGCATGTATGCATGCGTGCCCAAGATCCCGAGAAGAGAATGGAGGAGAAGGGATTGTGGTGTGGCCATCCCCCCTAGGGTGTGATTTCTCACTTTCTGTCTCTCTGTCTCTCTCTGTCTTTCTGGCGAGTGCAGGTGCCCTATAGCAAAAACCTCTCAAAAAAAAAATTATTATTCTTAAATTTGACCAGAGACACAAAAAGAGAGGAGAGAGCAAGTAAGAAGCAAGCTGCCGGGTCTGGGAGTCAAACTGTGGTCAACCAGGTGGGAGTTCAGCACCTCCACCACCACACCACCTGCTGGTCCCAAGGGTGTGTTCTTTTTTAACCACTCAGGGCACTGTACCCCACGATGTGGATGTACCACAGTTGATATATCCTGTCTCCTATCCACAGACACTTGAGTTATTTTCCCTTTTCTGCTCCTTGAGAAAGCATGGCAGTGGATCTCCTTGCTCACACGTCACCCTGCACGTACGAGGCTACTTGTCAGCAGACCAAGTCTGGCTGCTGCAGCCAGGGTGGGATACCCTCCTTCCTCTCCTTGTTGAGCTAGATCTCCATTTTAAAAGGGTGAGCCTCTCAACTCCCGTCAGAGTTTGTTCTCATAGAGAGCCCAGGATCTGGCTTCCTTGGAAGACATAAGTACAGGGAAATAAAGATGGGGGAGGCTGAATACAGGGAGTCAGTCACTCCCGATGATTCTTACTGTGGAATCTGACTTTTCTCGGGGTAGCCAAGTCCCTGCTGAAGGACAATGCTGTTTTGCCTTCCCACAAGTTATTTAATGAACATCCTTTGATGAAACAGCTCCCAAAATAAAGCCCTCCTTGGGCTCCTAGGCCTCCTGGCACAGAGAAGGAAAGTTCTCCAAAGATACTGTCCACTGCAACCCGAGCCTTTCTTTGCTCCATCTTCTCAGTGGAGCCCACGCTCACCAAGTCTAGCACAGGACCACCCACACAGAGTCCTATGGAGTGTGAGGAAGTCTCAGGCCACCCATATTGGGATGGAGGAGGTGTGCGTGCATTCCTATGGTGCCCGTTTGCAGTAGATGCTCATGGGTGCATGCCACCAGGGAGCTGCAGGCACCTAGCCAGTCCCTGTGCTGTTCATTTCAGCACTCTTGCATTTTGTCTGTCCTTTGCCTTTTGGCCCATATCCCAGAGTATCTTGAGGCTCTGTGGACACTAAAATGGACCCCATCCGACACATGAAGCATCCAATATGGCTTTGTGCACACCGTGCAGTAAGTCATGCCTGTGTGTTAACCAGAACTTTGGTCACTGGCTTTGGAAGTGCAGCCCAACTAGCTCAAGAAGATAATTTCTTGCTTCTGGTCAGTTGGTGGCATGGTGGTTAAGTAGCTGGATCCCACATGGCTGCCTGGGCGGCTTGAGTCCTAGACCCAGGGGCTTGAAAAACATGCCAGGTGCATGTGCGTGTGTACCCAAAGTCCCAAAGGGAGAAATGGAGGAGAAAGGATAGTGGCATGACCATCCCCCATGGGGGTACTTTCTCACTTCCTCTTTTTCTCTCTTTCTCTCTCTTTTTCTAGTGAGGATATGTGTCCTCTAACAAACTGAAAAAAATTTTGTTGGCTCATCCAACAAGGCCATGGAAAGGGAAGGACAGTGTTGGCTTCAGGGAAGGCTGGACGCAAGGATCTAAATGTTTCTGGCACATTCTCTGCCCATCTCTCCTCTCTGCTGGTCTGTATGAGTTGGCTTCGTTCTCTCCAGTGGCAGATAGGCTCCATATGTCAGGAAATGTCTCCACCCGTGGTTCCAAGCTTCATTCCAGTAGCACCAAAAACCAGATCTGGGTTTACAAATCTCAGAAAGAAACTCCAGTGTGCTGGTTTGGGTCTTTTCCCAGTCCTCGGGCCAGCTGCTGCAGCCAGAGGGGTGAGGTACTGTCTGGCTGGGCCCGACCTAGATCCTCAGCCCACTCTTGTGGTTGGGAGCCACTTGTGATCAGGAAGCTCCCCCAGAATCACAGGGAGAATTCTCCAAAAGAAGGGGCAGTGACTGCGCACACAGAATAGGGAAAGTGCGTGTTAACATGTAAATGGAGAGGAGACCCAGGTATGGCCCAGCCTGTGCCTCTGTCACTGGCTACCTCTGCCCTCTGAACCCAGTAGCCCCAGCATCCTTCTCCCTCCCTGAAATCTGTTACCATGCAATGCTCCTGGAAACGCCTTTCCTAAGGGCCCTGCATCTCTCGGGAGCTGCCAAGGCAATGCCTAACTCAGCACCCATAAGTGGACCTGGGTCCACTTGGTTGGTCTAAGGCCTCTCTACCTCAGTTTTCACACCTGTGAAGTGTGGATACAGTGTAAGCAAACCCAGCTTGCCAGGTGTCTGTGACGAGTGGAGAACTGAGCCTTGATTCCTTGTCCTCCAGGAAGTGGGGACAAGCAGAAGGGGAAGTAAATCACCCTGGGCATCCTGACTGTACTCCGCAGGACTGTCTTACACACCTCTAGACCCACAGTTCACGGCAGGGCATGATGACTCTTACACTTTGGACTGTAGACCTAAAGCCTTAGGCTTGTATCATTAGAATCATTAAATCACTCGAAAACAGGCACAGCCTAGACCTGGGGCTGTTTGTGTTGTCCTTCCTTCCACTAGTAGCACTCCTGTCAGGCCCTTTGAGTAAAAATCCCATCCTGGGGACCAGCAGTTAGTGTAATGGCTATGTCGCTGGACTCCCACGTAGTCAACTGCAGTTTGAGTCCCGGACCTGATGGCTTAAACTCACGCCAGGCGCAGGTGCGTGTGTGCCCAAGATCACAAGAGAATAGAGGAGAAGGGATTGTGGTGCGGCCATCCCCCCAGGGGAGATTTCTTGCTTTCTGTCTCTCTGTTTCTCTTTGTCTTTCTGGCAAGCGCATGTGCTCTATAGCAAAAACCTCTCAAAAAAAAAAAAAAAAAAAAAAAAAAAAAAATCTCATCCTGAGGTTGCCTTTTGTCTTTACTTTTTTTTTTTTTGGAGAGGTTTTTGCTATAGGGCGCGTGCGCTCGCCAGACAGACAGAGAGAGACATAGAGACAGAAAGCAAGGAATCACCCCCCAGGGGGGATGGTCACACCGCAATCCCTTCTCCTCCATTCTCCTCTTGGGATCTTGGGCACGCACGCACATGGGCTCAGCGTGAGTCTAAGCCACCGGGTCTGGGACTCGAACCGCGGTCGACTACGTGGGAGTCCAGCGACATAGCCATTACGCTAACTGCTGGTCCCTTTCCTTTTTTTTTAAGTGATAAGCTGGTGGCATTAGTTATCCAAATATTTTTAAAAATTTTCTATTCATTTATTTTTCCATGAGTGAGAGAGAGAGGGAGAGTACCCCCAAAAGCGTCTTGATGCCATGATCCTCTCAGCCCTCCCCAGCCCAGGGTCATGCGCACATAGGCACTGGTGTACACTGGGAGTGTTCTGGATGCAAACCGAGAGCCCTCCCGTGAGAGTCAGCCTCACAGAAATCTCATTTTACTGCTGTGTCACCAGTAGGACCTCACCTACTGTCTCTATTTTTAAAGGATTTTGAGGTTTCCTATGAATTAGCTCATCTGTCTGTTCCCAGCTTGCTGACTCTGCCGGGTGGGAACATAAAGGGGTTTGAAGGTGCTCGCTGATCTTTGCCCATGGAAAACTGTCTCAGGAACAGACCAAGAATGAGGTTGTCCAAGCCCTTGGTGGCGGTTGTAGATAAAAGAACACAGAGAGAAGCTTCTACTTGGGGCTCACTACACCCTGTGGCCTCCTGATGGGGCTCTCAGGGTGGGCTTGTCTCACAGCTCGGCAGTAACGGCTAACTCTACCTGCCACCCAGGTGCCACACAGTCCTCCCCATGGTCTAGCCACAGGCAGAGAAATGCTACAACGTTATCATTTGTGTCTGTGGTTGTGGAATTGAACTGTCTTTAGGTGACATTTGGCACAAAGGCCATAGGAACGATGTTACTTTATGAAAGTAGAAGACCTTGGTCTCTGAAAAATGAAATTTTATGATTGCTGCTTTCAGAAACAGGGATCAGGAGATTTTATTCTTTCACAAATGAAGAACAGAGACTTCCAGAATACGGTAGCAATCAGGGTTCTTTTTGAATAATGCGTGCTACAATATTTGTCTTTCATTTTAACCTAGTGGGTGACTTATTTTCCATATAGAGCAGGATTAGTAGGTGTGACGAGCTTTGCTTTGAAGGGTTTGGTAAGTTTTGGAGTTTCCTTCTCTTTATTGACGGGGCTGTTTCCCTCTCTGTCCTGCCTTTACTGTTTATTTTCTCCCTCTCGATGTTTTACTCTGTGTGTTTGTACTCGTGTTATCATTTCTAACTTATCATTTCTAACCCCTTTTCTCTATTGACCTGATTTTTCTCTTTTCCTCTATGGAATTGATGTCTTTTTCATCTTTGTTGTATTTATTGAATAGAGTTTTATATTCTGTATTTCTGTTTTCAAGAGAGAATGACTGGACCTTTCCATATGTCTCTAAAGACAAACAGAACCAACAGCAACGACCTAAATTCAGTTCCTTCTCTGATACATCCCTTGTATTGATTTTCCTCTGTGAGGCAGTGCTCCCCCATGGAGCGAGGCCTGGACCCCCAGAACAGGGGCCTGGCGCACAGCGCTCGTCAGTAATTGGGAGTAGAGTCAGCATCTTTCGGAGCACTCTTCCAGACACCTTTTGATCTGCAACATCCTTGGAGGACTGGGGTGAAGTAAATCAATTCACTAGGACTGAATGGTTACTTTTAATGAGCAATCAGGGAAGCCTCAGAGAACATAAAGGGCCAAATCCGCTCATTGATTCTGGAGAGCGCAGGGTCAGACCTCCAGGAGGCAGACAAACTGCAGACGACAGTTCCTTGCAGCCCAGTGGGCTTAACTGAGACGTGAGGGAAGCTGGCTTTGCTAGCGGGGTCTTTTCCTACCTGCGAGGGCTCCCCTTTGTGGCATTTCTCTTTCCTCCTTCCTCCGTGCTGCTGAATGCTCAGTGTCTTCACGTTCTGTTGCACTACCACCACTGTCTACCCTGAGCAAAGGTTCCGGGACAACCATTTACACTTCAATGAGAATTTGAGATAGAGGATCTGTACACTGATCGTTATTTTTAAAGCATGAAAGGATTTTGAAAAATTCCATATATTTTTTTAAACATTCAATTGCTATATATCATTTGTTTTGTAAAGAGAATTGACCCAACATGAAATATACCTCAGACCAGTCCAGCCAGTCCAGTTGAGAATACTACGCATGTTATCAACAGGCAATACACCATTTCTATGTCCCACAGATGTCTTGCCTATTTTTCCTTCCTGATTTCCTTCCCTAGACCCTTTTCCTCTCCCACCCTCCTTCCACGCTGTCTCCGGTGCCCATAACTATTTTCACTGCTTTTATGGCCTCCAATCTTTGTCTCTACCATAGAGTGTGGGCAGTCAGTATATAGTAAGTGGAGACATACACTATCTCTGAGCATGAAAGGATTTATCATTTTATGGTTAGTTCCACTAACTTTCACTAACTTATTTCCTTTTGGTATGAAGGCAGGTAATGAGACACAGTAATAGAAATCACAGATTATTATTGTTTTAAAATTTGCTATAGGGCAGATGTGCTCACTGGAGAGAGTATGAGAGAGAAAGAAAGTGAGAAACCACATCCCCAGGGAGGAAGGCCATGCCATAATCTGTTTTCCTCTCTTTTCCTTTTGGGATTTTTGTCATGCACACACACCTGGTGTGTTTTTCAGGCCTCTGGATCTGGAACTTGAACTATGCAGTCAGCCATGTGAGATCCAGCTGCCTCAACCACCACACCACCGGCTGGCCCAAAATCACAGATTTTTTATATCACATTAACAGTTGTTATGAATATCCAACATATGCTATCTCTACCTCATAATATGCTTTTATTAGCCCTCTCTCCAAATTTCTTATATAGGACATTAATAAAGAAGCACAAAGTTATTATAATTAAAAAAAATATATTTTTGATAGTTTTCAATATACAGTGGACCCTTGAACAATGTGGGGGTTAGGGAAATTTTCTCCATAAGCTATCAAAAATCTGTGTAACTTTTTATTCTCTAAAACCTTAATTACTAATAGATTCTATTGACTTGAAGCCTTACCAATAATATAGTCAACGAATGTGTATTTTGTATGTTGTATGTATTATATACTCTATTCTTATAGTAAAGTAAGCTAGAGAATAGAGAATGTTATTAAAAATAATAAGGAAGGGACTAGCGGGTTGCGTAATGGTTATATCACTAGACTCCCACATGGCTGACTGCAGTTCGAGTCCTGGACCCAGAGACTCGAAACTCATGCCAGGCATGTGTGTGCGTGCCCAAGATCCCAAGAGGAGAAGGGATTGTGGTGTGGCCATCCCCCTGGGGGGTGATTTCTCGCTTTCTGTCTCTCTGTCTCTCTGGTGAGCGCACGTACCCTAAAGCAAAAATCTCTCTAAAAAATAATAAGGAATGGAAAATACATTTATAATATTTGTTGAAAAAAGGCTACATGAGTGACCCCACACAGTTCAAATCCATGTTGTTCAAGGGTCAACTGTAATTAGTTTTTTAAAGATGTTTCTTTCTTCTCTCTCTTCTCCTTCCTCTCCTCCTTCTCCGGGAGTCACCTCTAACAGTGTCTTCCTGCTGTGATCTACTCCTAGCTTCAGCAAGCTCCAGATCCCGGGCAAGCATGTGCCCAGCGTGTTCAGGGAGGTCTCTAGTCATGCACCTGGAACTCCCATGTGGTTCAGCCTTTGTGTTAAACTGGTCCTCCATCCAGAGGGACTCAAACCGTGCCACCAGTCCCGTGGGATCCAGTCGCCTTAACTCCACACCAGCTGCTGCCTGACTTTATGGCACTGGCTGCCGCCTGGCACATGTGCTTACTGGTTGCTTGCCTTCTCTGCTAGAATGTATACGCCATAACATCAAGGTTTTCTTCCCACTGTTATATTCTTAGGACCTAAAATAGCACTTGGCCCAGAGTAGATACTTACAGAATATTTGTAGAGTAAATAGATACATTTTTGCCAAATTTTACAATTTTTAAGAGAAACCAAAACCTGAGATTTTTATGTGAAATTCAAATATGTAAGTCACTACGCAGGCCAGTGCTGCATATGCTGAGAATAAATCTGCCAGCCAGTTATGACTGGTTTATTGCCCTCAGTCTACACCAGCCCCTGCTGGGTCTGAATTACGGTCCTGACCCTTGAGACTCCGTGATCCAATCAGTTTTCACCCTCTTATCTGTGCTGAGCTACTGGCAGGCAACCTCGCTTTGGTTTTTGGAGAAACGCTGGTCTTTAGTAGTCTAGCTGCTTCCCAGGTATGCCTGCAGCGGCTTCTGGTTGCAACGGCTTTCTAGGGAGCTGCCCTGCCCACCAAGCAGCCAAGGTCCCCTCTGCCACACTCTTGCTCTGGAGAAGCTTTGCTTCCTTCCTATCTCCTTTTGCATCTTTTTGCTCTTACTTACTGTACCGAGGACATTTTCCCAGCCTACAAATACCTTGTTTTCTATTCATAACACCCCACTGGGCTCTTGCATTTTCTCATGTGAGTTCACTTCACCTTCTCTTGCTTCTTTTTTTTTTTTTTTTTTTTTTTTTTTTTTTTTTTTTTTAGATTCTCCACACTTCAGTTGATATTTAATAGCTTTCAAGTAAAGACTACTTTTGTGCAATATTATTTCATTGATTTTTTTTTTTTTTTTTGGAGAGGTTTTTGCTATAGGGTGCGTGCGCTCGCCAGACAGACAGAGAGAGACAGAGAGATAGAAAGCAGGAAATCACCCCCCAGGGGGGATGGCCACGCCGCAATCCCTTCTCCTCCATTGTCCTCTCGGGATCTTGGGCACGCACGCACACGCGCCCGGCGTGAGTTTAAGCCACCGGGTCCGGGACTCGAACCGCGGTCGACCATGTGGGAATCCAGCGACATAGCCATTACGCTAGCTGCTGGTCCCCTCTTGCTTCTTTTTTAGGTTTCTGCCACAGGGTGCATGGGCTTGCTGGACAGAGACAGAGAGAAAGTAAGAAATTAGCGCTCCCCCACCCCTGCCCGTCTGCCTGCCCCAGGGGAGATGGCCATGCAGCAATCCCTTCTCCTCCTGAGATTTTGGGCACACATTCACACATGCCCAGTGTGATTTTCAAGCTGCCAGGTCTGGGATTTGAACCATGGGTGATCATGTGGGAGTCCAGGGCCTTAACCTTCATACCACTTGCTGGCCCCAAGTTCACTTCACCTTATTTCTTAACACAAGACTGAAAGGCCATGGAGCCTCTCCAGTATCATGTGTTTAAGATCTGAGGCACTTTTTTTTTTTAAAGAGAGATTTTTGCTATAGGGTGCATGTGCATGCTGGAGAGACAAGAGAGAGACATAAAGACAGAAAGTGAGAAATCCCCCCCCTGGGGGCGGGGGTGACCATGCCGCAATCCTTTCTTCTTCATTCTCCTCTCAGGATTTTGGGCACGTATGCAAACATGCTTGGTGTGAGTGTGTGTGTGTGTGTGTGTGTGTGTGTATGTGTGTGTTTAGAGAGATTTTTGCTATAGGGCACATGCACTTGCTGTAGAGACAGAGCTGGGTATGGGACTCGAACCATGATTGACTGTGTGGGCGTCTAGTGACATAACTATTACACCATCTACTGGTCCCAGATTTGACGCACTTTAAGGACCTATGTACATTTGAAAGCTTCAGGATCCCTGGCAACAGGTTGGGAATGCTATACAGTGTGTAACCATTTTTGGAGCAGGACAATCAACCACCTATCAAGGCTGTCCCCATCGTAGACAGTGAGGCACCATTTTTGTATATTCCAGCCATGACTGGAGCTAACGGTGGTAGCTTAGTGCTCTCTTTTCATTTCTTTCTTCATTACTCCTGGCTTCTGGCATTTTGTCTTATTATTGAGTCTAAAGGGCATTATAATTAAACTCAATAAGTAAGCCACTCTCCCCTGAAACTGGCCCTGAGATGTATTTACATAAGCCCCAAATGTATTTACTTAGTGATTTTTTTTTGTTCCCCTCCAGTACATCAATTCCATTTTTATAATCTACTAAGAAATATTTCCCTTCTAAATAGCATTAAAGGTCTGATTTAAAGCTGGGGCATGGGGGGCAGAGTGGGAAGTCCTGGAGCAGTTTCATGCCATTGGGTATTATTCTTTCAACAATAGCAGAAATTAGATGAGAAATTGGCCTGGCAGGCTTCACGAGCCACTGGGAGAAACTGCAGTGAGAGTTCCCTCAGCTGTGAAGAGTCTTCTTTTTCCTTTTCCTCTCTACTGATAATTTAAAAGTTAAAAGCAAGATGGCCTCGGATTCCAGGATGGCCTGTCAACTGTTCCTATTTTTGCCTCTGTTGAAGTACATGAACTTTCTGAGGTGCCCTTAGCCTCTGGAAATGGCAGACCCCCAGCTCAGCATTACCGTTGGTTGGATGTCGTGATGTTATAGCTGCCCTCCGCCTTCGGAGAGGATCTGCCTCCACTCCGCTCTCAGGTCTGAGAGGCCCCTTCTGGGTCGCCATGGGAACCAGGAGTGGCGGTAGCAGGAGGACTACTGGGGGGGCAGCAGAAGTGGATTATTTTGTGTGCTCTATTAAATGTAGTGCAGCTCAAAAGAGTTATTTTGAGGATATAAAAATGATCATTGCCATAAGTGAGTCATATTGCCATGGCTCAGAAAAATACCAGTAAAATTGAGGGCTAATCTTTGAAACTGTATGGGTGACTTTCCTCCCTGAGTGACCCCAGTACATGGTTGTCTTGCTGAAAACATGGCATCTAGACCCTCTAGAATTTCTGGACATCTGTAATGTCCAGGATTTATGTACTCCTGGGTCATGCTTCTTAAACAATGGTACCTCGCTATAATGTGGCCATAAAATAAGGATGATATTCCAATAAGGTGTGCTAGATTCTTTTCTTTTCTTTTCTTTTTCTTTAAATTTGTGCTATAGGGTGCGTACACTTGCTGAAGAGAGAGAGAGAGAATGAGAAATCATCCCCTACTGGGGGTGGCCATGCTGCAGTCCCTTCTCCTCTATTCTCTCGGGATTTTGGGCACGCATGTACACATGCCTGGTATATTTTTCAAGCTGTTGGGTCTGGGACTTGAACCTCGAAATCAGCTATGTGTGATCCCGTCACCTTAACTATCACACCACCAGCTGGCTCAACTCTGCTATATTCTTAATTTGCAAACACAGCAGGAGGTAGGGCTCACAGGGTGGAAGGGCAGAGGATTCAGGTGTGGCTGGCAGAGGAATGCTCACAAGAGTAAAGGAGCATATGGCTTCTCTGACATCCTCATTCGTCAGTATCAGGAAGAACACAGCTCATTCATTCATTTACATATTTATTAAATGTCTTCTTCATGCCAGGAAGCAGTAGAGAACAAGCAGGCACTCTCTCTCTCCCAGAAAAGAAGGGAGAGGAAGAGGCTTCCAGCAGAGAAATGAGAAGAATAAAGGTCCTTTGGCTGGCATGGGGCTGGCAGGTGGTGTGGTGGTTAAGGGCATTGGACTCCCACATGGCTGACTGTGGTTTGAGTCTCAGACCTGGTGGCTTGCTTTCTTGCTTTCTCTCTCTCTCACTCTGTCCCTCTCTGATCAAATTAAAAATAAATAAAGTTAAATTTAAAAATAAATAAGAAAGGAAAAGTATGGCATTGGGCAGGACCTGCAAGGGTGGTGAGGCCAGAGCAGGCAAGGAGCTGGGATGCGGGAGCTGGGTGCGGAGCTGGGAGACAGGCCAGGCCCTGCAGGCTCTGACACCATGTGAGGGCAGTGGGGAATCATGGACGTGTCTTTGTTTATTAGAGATAGAGGACAGAGAGAGAGAGAGAGAGAGAGAGAGAGAGAGAGAAACAGACAGGGACTGCTGACAGGGTCTTACCAGGCTACGATCTCCCCCTCCCCAACCTTCAAGCCAGCCAGGATCACAGATACACTCAGAGTGTTCAGGTCAACCTGGGAACTGAACCCTAGGCCTTCCCATGATTCCAGCCTCATATAGTGGCACCCCACTGCTGGGCACATCGCATGAGAGGTTTGTCTTCAGGGCTGCAGATGGCTAGGTTTGCAGCCATGTAGAGAGTGGAAACATCAGGCAGCAAACAGCTGGCGGTAAGAGAAGCCCTCATTGATTGAGGATAACCGGTATTGGAAGGGGGCCACTGAAAGTAAAATAGAGGCCCACATTTCTTAGCAAATGGTTTAAAGAAGGTTTGATTAGTATATCATGTTGAATCGGGACCAGCAGTTGGCGTAATGGCTATGTTACTGAACTCTCATGTAGTTGACCACTGTTTGAGTCCCAGACCTGGTGGCTTAAACTCATGCCAGGTGCATGTGCATGCGTACCCAAGATCCTGAGAGGAGAATGGAGGAGAAAAAATTGCGGCATGGCCACCCCCCCTGGGGGGTGATTTCTTGCTTTCTGTCTCTCTGTCTCTCTCTGTCTTTCTGGAAAATGCATGTGCCCTATAGCTAAAACCTCTCCCAAAAAAAGACAAGAAAAGAAAAATAAAGCATATCATGCTGAAAAATTATATAAAAATTAGGAAAAAATGTGCTAATGTTTCACAATACATATGTATTAATGATAGCTTTGTGTCAGCTCTTCCTTAGAACAAGGAATGAATGAATTGTGGATTTTTGAGGGGTGTTTTTGTTTTTGAAAAAATTGTAAGGCAACTAGATGAATACCTCCTGTTTCTCACTTGACTTTTAAAGCAGAATCATGAAAGTATTCAGACTTCATCAGTTGTCCCAAGGGCCTCTCTCAACCCTTTGATGCTCAAACCCTTCCCTTTTCAAGTGCCAACCCTGCCTTGAGCCTTGGCAATATTTTTTCCTCAGCTGTAACTGCTTTCACTCTGCCAACTCCTCCTTGGTCAATGGCTCTGAAGAAGCGCTCCAGTGTCACTTCATCAATGTCATGACATCCTGCGAATTTGGCAAGATGATCATTATCACTGCCTTAGTCTGTGCTGCTATAACAAAATACCACAGACTGGGTAATTTATAAATGGCAGAAATTTATTTCTCAGTGTTTGAAGGTTGGGAAGTCGATGATCAAGGTGCTGGCAGGTGTGGTGTCTCTGCTCGCAAGATGGCATCTTGTTGCTGTGTCCTCTGGATGAGCACTGTGTCCTCACAGGGCAGAAGTAGAAGGGCGAAAAAAGGAGCGAACTCCCCCTGTCATGCATGAAGACACCTGACCTATCACCTTCTAAACGCCACACTTCATAATACTATTGCACTGGGGCTTACGTTTCAACGTGGATTGCAGAGGGGACAAGCACATTCAAACCACAGCGGTTACTTGGCAACCATTGTGCACTGCATTTGCACGTGAGGGCAGTGTGGTTAGTAGTTGCTGTCGTTAAGTGGGGAGGGATAGTCGAGTGGAAACTTATGAATATTTTCATGTCAAGGCAATTTTGCTTCTTTCTGTAACCTCCTAATTATAGCTCCTGGAAAACAAATATTTGGAGAAAGGATCTCTTATGGTTTCAGTGGGAGAGAAGACAAAGGGAGTGGTGTTAGAGAGGAGGGATGGGATGGGAGAGTTATTTAGAAATAAAATCAAAAGCATTTGGCAATCAGATAAGGTAGGAATGAGAAAAATAAATAAAATGGCTCTCATACTTGAGTATTTAAGAAACCAGGGGTGCTGAAGCCTGAGAGAGGAACCCCGGGCAGGGAGGCAGGTGGGTGAGAACATGATGGCAGTCCTGCTCGTCTCCTCAACATAGCGGTGGTGTAGGGAAGGGCACCCGCAACTTCCTCCTATAATTCTTGTTTTTGTTTTTGTATAGGCACTAGACAGGCACTAAATCTTAGCTGATTCACTTGTTTGGGATCCTATGTGTTTTGGGTTAATTGTGCATTGGGTGATAACAGATAGTAATACCATGGTTTAGCTTCTGTGTGGCAGGCACGGAGTTGAGTACTTGCACATCTTATCTCATTTTATCTTCATAACAAGTCTAAGGAGTAGCAACTATTTTATGTTACAACCGTGTAAACATTATAGACGCTATTATACGAGATAGGTCAGAGGGTGACTAAGTGTGAACATGGGGCGGGGAGACAGCGTGGTTGAAGGCAAGTGGAAAGTGAGGATGAAAGGCTATGAGAAGGTATACGTGGGTTTAGGAGGGACAGTTCCTGAAGTTTCTTGCTTCCTTGCACAAAGGTCTAGAGCAAGTATTTCAGATGGGGATACTCATGTTCCCTTCAGCTTTTGAATGGCCCTGCAGGGTGTTGCTAGACTAGTCCTGGCTCTGATGCTGACTGACCTTGGGAGGTCACTGACTGCTTAGGAACTTGGCTTAACTCACCAGGCAAATGGGGATTAGATACCTGCTCTACTTGGTGCAAAGCACAGGAACATGCACATATAGGGAGAGTTAAAGGAAACACGTTAGACAAAATTCATTTAACAAAGTTTATTTGAGCAAAGAAGAATTCATGAATTGGGCAGTGCTTAAACCCAGAAGTGAAAGCCCACTGTGGCCTTGTGGGCTTTTACAGGCTGAATGAGGAAGTGGGACAGGGAAAATACATTTAATTGGTTAAGGAGGAAACACCCTAGGTAGAGGTTGTTTGGCAGTGTCTGATTGGTGAAGTCTCTGGTTTTGTTTTATTGTTTACATCGTGCTTTGGTTTGCTTACATAGGAACTTTGAGTTGGGACCAGCAGATGGCATAATGGTTACGTTGCTGGGCTCTCATGTAGTAGATCGCGGTTCAAGTCCTGGACCTGGTGGCTTAAACTCATGTCAGGTGTGTGTGCGTGCATGCCCAAGATCCTGAGAGGAGAATGGAGGAGAAGGGATTGTGGTGTGACCATCCCCCTTGGGGGGTGATTTCTCGCTTTCTGTCTCTCTGTATCTCTCTCTGGGGAGCTCACATACCCTATAGCAAAAACCTCTCAGAAAAAGAAAAAAAAAGAAAGAACCAAGAGTCACCCCAGCCTAACGGCCTCTCAATTAAAAATTTTTGAGCAGAGGATACACTCATGGCAATACACTAATGAGGGTATGGCTTATGTAATTTCAAGGAAACTCTTGGAAGGTGAAGGGTTGAACCTAGGATGTCTTCTCCCCTGACCCTCCTTTCTCCATTTGTGGGAACTCACCCTGTCTAGAAACCTTTCAATTAACCTACATTAAATCTTCTGAGTCGTTGGAAAAGTCATGATGCATTTTTGCACAGGAAAATACGTCATGACTTTCCCGATGACCCAATATTTTAGTGAGATTTATCTCTCTCAGAGGGACAGTTCCTGGTCTTGTCACATTGAGGGAAAAACAGGCCCTTCAGTGCCTCCTGCCACTGTAGGTCAAGGTCCTGCCAGTGCTCAGGCTCTGAGGTCTCTTCACCCCCCTCACACACACAACAGGGAGCCAAAGAAATGCATCTGTGAGCAGCAACTCACAGTTAGAAACACGAGCCCTTACGTGAGGCTCTGATCAGTCCTAAAATAGTCCCTCTGTTACCACCTGCCTGCTCCAAGTCAGCTTTAAAGCACTAGCTGTCTGCATCTTCTTTGAGCCTGCAAATGTACTTCAGGTTAATGGACCTTGCAAATCTGGAAGTTGCCCACAATAAATCCCACTAAAATAGAATTAATGCATGGTTCAAATCCCGGACCTGGTAAATTAAAAAACATATTAGGCACGTGTGCATGCTTGGCCAAAATCCCACGAGGAAAATGGAGAAGGAGGGATTGTGGTGTGGTCACTCTCTCCAGGGGGTGATTTCTCACTTTCCCTCTTAAAGGATGCAGATGAAGAGACACATAGGGTGAGGTACGGGAGAAGGGGTGCGGGGCTTCCTATGCTTTCTGGGTGCACCACCTTCTGTGAACCTTCATGTGTTCTGCTATCTATAGGTTGTCGGAAAAGTCACAATGCATTTTCACATAGAAAAATGTAGAAAAATATGTTGTGACTTTCCCAGTGACCTCATAGAAGCTCTCTGAGCCTAGTCCTTTGGACTTTATTACACAGGCACAATTGAGTAAATTATTGGCCATTGGTGATCAGTTTAACGTTCCTCACCCTTAAGGCTGGGGGTGAGGCTAAAAAGTCCCAATCGTCTAGTCATGTCTTGGCCTTCCCTGTGACCAGCCACATCATCATGCCATCCAGGGGTTCCCAGCCACCAGCCATCTCATTAGCATATAAGGGACACTCTTGTCACTCTGGATTCCAAGAATTTTGGAAACTTTTTGCCAGGAAACAGGACAAAGGCCAATATATAGTTGACAATATCACAGTTCCCCACAACAAAAAGTTACCCATCCCCAGTGTCGATGAGGCCGAAGCTGAGAAGCCCTTAGTCTAGTGGGACCCACTTACAATATAGGAGCTTTCCTAACTAAGGTAATAGCTCTGAGTTCTAAATCCAGTTCTAGTATTTTTTGAATTACTTGATTTAATTTACTTATTATTATATTTTAAAAATTTGGCCGGGGAGTGATAGAGCAAGAGGGAAAGTGAGAAAGCAAGCCATCAGGTCTGAGACTCAAACCACAGTTGATCATGTGGAAGTCCAGCACCTTAACCACCACGCCTCCTGCTAGCCCTTTAACATCATATTAATATATGGTGTTTTATCTCTCCTTGTTTGAGATACGGGCAACAACATGGACTAAAGCATGTGACCTTCTTGCTGGTAGTGAAGGTTTGAAATTTCAAATCACTTCTGACAGATTCATACTGAAGTGAATTCATTCACTTAAGTAAGTATTTTGTGCTGGGATCTATGAAAAGTATCAGGCCCACCAGTTGCCTCCAGCCAGAGGGATATAGGAATTGTCAACAAACAAGCATAGCCAAAAGTGTGTGTGTGTGTGTGTGTGTGTGTGTGTGTGCGTGTGTTTATGCAGTTCAAATGACGTGAATAAATGCCAAGGGCTTGAAAATGCATTTCACCAAGGGGAGGAAAGGGGGGATGCTTTGGTAACTGCTGAGCAGTAACATGCAGGGCTAAATTAGTGGCCTGGGTATAAAAACACTTAGAACAGCCTTATATGGAACGGCAGGCAAAGGATGCCTCGGCTAGGATGAACTAGTGAAGGTGAATTAAAGAAAAAACAAGCACATATTAGCAGGGTCAAAATCTTTACATTATTTTCAGTTGTGCAATCAGTGAAACATTATTTTTCTCAACTGTTCTCCCCAGCTTGCTGCGGAGCCCCAATTTCCATTGAGCGAGTGGGAGGGAAATGGGAACTAGCCTATTAAACACATTATGCCCGTGCCTGTTTCTGATTTTCATTTCTTTTGGATAAATATTCCTCTTCTATTTACTGTAGTTGAATGGTGCCATAGACTGAAAGTTTGTGTCTTCCCACTCATATGTTAAATCTTAATATCCAAGGTGGTATTAAGAGGTGAGGCCATGGGACCAGCAGTTGGCGTAATGGCTATGTCACTGGACTCCCATGTAGTTGACTGCGGTTTGAGTACCGGACCCAGTGGCTTGAACTCACACCAAGTGTGTGCGCGTGTGTGCCCAAGATCCCGAGAAGAGAATGGAGGAGAAAGGATTGTGGTGTGGCCATTCCCCCTGGGGGGTGATTTCTCGCTTTCTGTCTCTCTGTCTCTCTGTCTCTCTCTGTCTTTCTGGCGAGCAAATGCTCCCTATAGCAAAAACCAATCCGAAAAAAAAAAAAAAAAAAAGAGGTGGGGCCTTGGGAAGTGATTAAATCATGAGTGTAGAGTCTTCATGAATGGGATTAGCTTCCTTATGAAAGGTATTCCTCTGTGAACCAGGAAGTGGGCCCTCACCAGACAGCAAATCTGATGGAACCTTGCTTTTAGGCTTCTCAGCCTCCAGAACTGTGAAAAATACATTTCTGTTGTTGAGAAGCTATCCAGTTTATAGTAATTTATTGTAACAACACAAACGGATCGGAGCAGGTGGTTCCTCATTTCTTAAGAGCTTGTCCCTCCCAAGCTTCCCCAGGAAGGCATCTGGACATAAGGAAGGCCAAATGTCCTGGTAGTGGGGAAGGGCTGGCTAGTCCCTCTGCAGCCTGGTGCTGCCCTCTGGGTCTTCACTGGCCTTCTGGAGGTGTGACTGACATAGTGGGTGGTCTCTTGTCCTGTTCTCTCAGTGTCTGGTGGACCTTCTCTGGCTGACTCAGCCCCACTTGAGTGTCCATTAGCCCTATAGACATGACACATCACCCCCACCATCAGGGCCTGACCTGTGCATGCTACCCCACAGATTCTGCAGGAGGATTGACTCACTCTTTTCCTCCCTGCCCTCGGTGCAGGCACCCCACAATGGCTCAGGGAAACTTGCGTGTGCTCTTTCTGATCATCTCTCACCTTCTCTCTCCCTAAATACTCCATGTCACCATTTTGATTTTGCTCTCAGTTTCCCCAGTGGAAAGCAGAGTGTGAGAGCTGTCTGCTTTGCCTTCCTTTCCAAACTATCTAGGGTTTTATCATTGTTTCCATTCCAGCTGTGGTTCAGCCTCAAGGTGAGGAAGGGAGTTACTGTAGGGGCGCCAATGTCTGACTTGCTTCTTTCCTTTCTCCTTTCTTCTCCCTGAAGCTTAGAAGCATCTCCACTTCTTCCTTTGATGTTTGGGAAATTCTCTTAAGTGATAGCTTGAGTTCTTTTTTTTTATAATTTAATTTTATTTATTGTTGTTATTATTTTCAAAATTTGGTATAGGGCACAAGTGTTCAACAGAAAGTGAGAGAGGGGAGAGAGAGCGAGAGAGAGAGAGAGTGAGAAAGCAGAAAGCAAACCTCCAGGTCCAGAGTCCAAACCACGATCAGCCATGTGGAAATCCAGCACCTGAACTGCTATGCCACCTGCTGGTCCCTACCTTGAATTCTTGGTACCTATAACTTAAAATAACACTAGGTGTTCAGACCGTCACATTTTTATTTTAGTATATAAAGAGAAGTTTTGAATTAAGATATTTTCTTTTCTTTTTAAAAGAGAATTATTTATTTATTATTATTATTATTATTATTTTAATTTGACCAGAGAGAGAAGGAAAGTGAGAAAGCAAGCCTCCAGCTCTGGGACTTGAACCATGGTCTGTTACATAGGAGTCCAGCACCCTAACCTCCACACCACCTGCCGGCCCAAAATATTTTCTTTTTAATAAAGCCTGACTCAGGATTATTATTTCTGGGTGAACTTGAAAATAATTTTGACAGAGCAGAGTAGTGACTTCATTCGTACGGTTGGAGGTCTTTCTGTTGTTTGCTGGAAGTTTTGAAGCAACAGGTGAGGACTTACAGGGGATCATTATTTGAGTGGAATAAAAAAATCAGTTTTGAGCCAGCTGGTGCTATAGTGGTTAAAGCACTGGACTCCCACATGGTTGACTGTAGTTTGAGTCCTGGACGCGGAGGCTTGAAACTCACATGGTGTACGTGTGCATGCATGTCCAAAATCCTGAGAAGAGAATGGAGGAGAAGGGATTGTGATGTAATCATCGCCCTTTGATTTCTCACTTTCTGTCTCTCTGTCTCTCTGGCAAGTGCATGTGCCCTTAAGCAAAAGAAAAAAAAAAGATAAGAAAAAAATCAGTTTATTATTTTAATACATATTAAGTTTGGGACCAGTAGATTGCATAATGGTTATGTCACTGGACTAGCACATGGCCGACAGCAATTCAAATCTTGGACCCAGAGGCTTGAAGCTCATGCTGGGTGTGTGTGCATTCATGCCCAAAATCCTGAGAGGAGAATGGAGGAGAAAGGATTGTGGTGTGGTCCTCCTTTAGGGGGTGATTTCTTGCTTTCCATCTCTCTGGTGAGCACATACACCCTATAACAAAAATCTCTTAAAAAATTAAATTCATTACATATATACTTAAGTAATGAGTTGGAAGAACTGAACTCTGACAGTTCCCAGAACTTTCCACGAGGTTAGTAACCCAGAAGACACCCTCCTGAGCTCCCTGGTTGACCTAAATTCTCCTCAAAGAGTCTATGTGTGGTTAAAATGTTATACCCTCATTATTCCACTGAAGGGAAGAGTAGCAACTATAATTTATTTTTTATCATGCTTATTTCTTGTTCATGTAAGGTTTGTTGTGGGTTCTAGAGCTCTCTAAGGCAACTCTCCTTCAAACAAGGACTCAGGTAGCCATTCCTCCTGAAGCAATGCGGTCTAGAACAGGTAACTTGATGTCACAGTAGTAGAGGAGGAGAGAACTAGGATTATAAGCTGGCTCTTAAATACTTTGGCACAAAAGTGAAGCTCATTACTCAGTTTCTGTTGACCAAACTAGTTCTGTAGCCCTGCAAGGGGAACCGGGAAGTATGAGGGAGCACTTGGACATGTGGTAAACAGTAAATGTCTCTATTTTAGTCAATATGGACCCCTACATTGCTCCAGTGGTTAGGAATCGGTCTTCATATTCTCGGATGTATGTGCAGAATCTGACGCAACTGATCAATCTGTTCTGTTTGATACAGTTCCTTTTATATGGTTTTGTAGGGGAGAGAAAAATATTGTCTTTACCCTCTGAAGGTTTGATAATTGAGTCTATGAAAAAACTGACAGTTGGGAACCAGCAGTTAGCATAATGGCTATGTCGCTGGACTCCCACGTAGTTGACCGCGGTTCGCGTCCCGGACCCGGTGACTTAAAACTCACGCCGGGCGCGTGTGCTTGCGTGCCCAAGATCCCGAGAGGAGAATGGAGGAGAAGGGATTGCAGCGTGACCATCCCCCCTGGGGGGTGATTTCTCGCTTTCTGTCTCTATGTCTCTCTCTGTCTGTCTGGCGAGCGCATGCACCCTATAGCGAAAACCTCTCCCCCCCCAAAAAAAAAACTGACAGTAGACAGGATTAATAGAAGAACGGAAGATTTTAATTATGTGCATACATATGAGAGTCCCACAAAATATGACGCTCAAAGGCCAGATGATTGATGTTTATACAGCATCCTGAGCTACAGATGTTCCAGACAAACATCCATACAACCATGCCATACATACCACACACAAGTTATATCCTCCCACAACACACATACACCCTCATCTCCTTATACGCTATACATACACTCACACACACACGATCTAGGTTCAGAATAATTCTTACCTTTGTCCTGTACTCCAAAGTATATACCCTTTTACAAGGGTTGGTGACCCTTAAGATTTTTCAGACATTTCCCCTTTGTTTCAGTGGCTTGAGGTCCATGTATATATGTTGTGTTATGTAGATCCATGAGTATGACTCCTCTGTGGAGACCAGATGCAGGCATTTCCATCCAGGCCTTCCTATTTCCCAGAACGTGTTCAACCCAGCAAGTGGGACAATGCTTGTGTTTAAACTGCTCCTAGTCCCAACATTGCTTCTGAAATTCCTCTAGTGGATTTTTTTTCCCCAGAATCCACTTACTGGGCATACCAAATCACCTTGTAGTCATTCTTTTTGCAACAGTTAGAACAATGTTTGTCTGGAAGCCTTATAAAACTCATTGTAGTGGCTTAAACAAATAGGGGACTGATTTTTCTTTTATAATAAGAAACCTGGAGGTAAGTAGTCCAGGGCTAGTGTTGTTCTCAATAACATCCTCAGAAACGCAGACAAACGCTGTTTCTGCTCTGTTCTCCTTAGAGTGTTGACTTTCATTCCATGCTTGTGGCCCTGGGATTGCTAGATGGCTTGAATTTCCAGGCAGAGTACAGACTTTCTAGTGAGAATAAGGAGGGCTGGGGAAGTAAGCAAGAAGATTCTGTGACCTAAGTCTACATTACCATTTTGTCAGGAAATCAAAGGTTTTCTCAAATTCCCGTTGACAGACCTCAGGGTGAAGCTTATGGCCAAGCCACTCTCATGACCAACCCTAGTTGGAAGGTGGCTGGGGAGGAGGGGTGTGTCCATAGAGACACTGCCCAGCTTCTTTGTCTTCACCATGGTCTTAGATCCTCTTGCATTGCTATAACAAAATACCACAAACTAGTTAATTTAGAAAGACATGGGATATATTTCTCATGGTTCTGGAGGCTGGGAAGTTCAATACTAAGGTGCTGGGATTTGGCAAGGGCCTTCTTCTATATCATGCCATGAAAGAAAGCAAAAGATCATGGAAAGAGTAAAAGAGCAAGAGACGGGTCAAACTCACTTTTTATTTTTTTAATTTCAGTTTGCTATAGGGTGTGCGCACTTGCCAGAGAGAGACAGAGCAAAGGAAAGTGAGAAATCAATTCACCCTCCCCCTGGGGGAATGGCCATGCCATAATTCCTTCTCTATTATCCTCTTGGGAGGATTTTAGGCATGCACATGTACCCAGTGTAACTGTCAAGCCATTGTGTCTGGGACTCAAACCATGAATCTGACCATGTGGGCTCCAGCTAACTTAACCTCTATGCCACCTGTTGGCCCCAATTCACTTTTATAACAATCTACTCTCACAATGATGAATCCAGTCCTCAGAAAGCAGCATTAATCCATTCTTTACGGCAGACCCCTCGTGACCTAGTCACCTCTTCAGTATCCCACCTCTTAATACTGTTGCACTGGGGATTAAATTTCCAGCACATGAAACTTTAGGGGACACATTGAAACCATAGCAGCTATGAAACTTAGATCCAAAAAACTCTTGACTGCTTTTGGAAATTAAAACTATGCTCAAAGGTCAAAGCTGTGTTCCTACTGAGAACCCAAAAAATGTGCCATGGGCTTTGAGGCAGGTCCCCAGATCAAGTTTCTGAAATGTTTTTGAGCAATGGAGTAAATATTCGTCCTCCCAAGAGGTCTCTTTGAAGGGGAACACACTCGTTTGGATTGCTCCTTAGGAAAAACATCCTTGTCATGACAATCCATTCACACCTTATATAGCAACTGGCAGGGATCCAAGCATCTACACACTCACAGCATTGCCTCAGAGCCTCCGTGCTTGCTGCAGGAGCTGGTAGACCCTGTGAAATGTCAGGAATGAGGCAGATGAAGAGAAAATTAAACTCTCCTCTGGCTGGACAGCCTCATTTGATGTCAGCAGCTGAGGGACATCTTGGTGCCGTGCCTTGAATTGTAATGACTAGGAGTGCTCTGGGTGGGCTGTCAGAAGCAGCTCAGACTGGGAGCAAGAACGTGCACATCAGAAGGGAGCCAGGGATGTGCCCAGTAATGAGGAACTGTGCGGCTGCCCTGATCTCTTTGAGAAACCACCTGCATCAGAGACATAGCAGAACAGTCACCTCGTCCATTCCTCCAAGGACCGTGCCCCTGAGTTTTTCTTATCTTATGGATCTCCCTCTGACTGAGCGCTTTAGACAGCAAAGACCTTGACGCTGGTGGAGGTAGACTCCATCAGGTTCACTGAACATCTTTGTTGGACCCCACTTCCTTCAGACCTGGGAGGTTTAGGTGCAGCATACATAAGGGGCTGACGGAGATTTGCAGGAGAAGGAAAAATAGGATTCACTGATTCATTTGGTCATCTGCTTTTTTATTTATTAATTTATTTTTATCTTTAAAAGTTTACTTATGTCTTTCATGAGAGACAGACAGGCAGTTGAGAGAGAGAGAGAGAGAGAGAGAGAGAGACAAGAATCTCCAACAAGGTCTCGTGCCATGATCCTCCCTGCTGCCTTCCTAGCCGGCCAGCATCATAGCTGTGTTCACATGGGCCGACAAGCAGAGGGTGACCCAGGAGCTGAACCCTGATTTCCCACGTGGCTTCTAGCATTGCAGAGCAGCCTGCTACTACTATACCACCTTGGCTGGGCATGCTTATTTATTTCTATTTATCAAACATTTATTGAGCAGCTACTATGTGTTAGTCCTTGCTGTGGATACCAAGACGAGATCTAATCCCTGCTCTGCAGGGAGAAAGCATAGAGGAGAGAGGCAAGCAGATGCCATCAAGTGACCTCAGAAAGTCCTAGGGAAGCCGGAGGTGAGAGGGCTGGGGGCTGGCGAGGTAGGCCAGGGATGAGGTTAAGGAAAGTTCCTCAAGGAGTCACTGTGAGGATGGAGTTTTGAGTGTAGCCCAAGTGCTAACTGTGATTCAAGGCAGCTTGTGATAAATGTGCCAGACAAGTATAAGCAAGTAAGTGCAAATAAGTTTCTTTAGGACAACAAAGAAAAAGAAGTGGCTTCTGACTAGGTGGGAGGCACTGGGAAAGCCTTCACGGAGGAGGAGTAAGATTTAGCTGGTGAAGTTAAAGCAAAGACGTTGTCACCAGAGGGAACAAGTGAGAAGAGCCATGGCAGTGAAAAAGACCAGGGCATGTTTCG
This sequence comes from Tupaia tana, assembly GCA_026018925.1. NCBI lineage: Eukaryota > Metazoa > Chordata > Mammalia > Scandentia > Tupaiidae > Tupaia > Tupaia tana. The sequence goes on from JAKSZU010000007.1 coordinate 134,753,270, forward strand.
TGCACATGCAAGTTTGATGGGGAGATTAGATTCATTGTTAGGGCGGGGGGTGGTTATGATGGGAAAAAGACTGAAAACAGGATGGACTTGTGCTGTGAAGGGTCTTGATGCTGCTTGGAATGACTTGCTCATTAGTAATGGAGGACAGCTGTGGGTTTTTGTTTTGTTTTTAAGACAAAATCTCACCATGTTGTGATCCTCCCACCTCAGCCTCTTAGCTGAGACAACAGGTGCACACTACCAGCTCTGGCTCCTCTTTAGACAGAGTCTTGCTGTGTGGCCCAGTCCAGCCTCGAGCTCGTAATCCTCCTGCCTCAGCCTCCCTAGTGGCAGGTGCATGCCACAATGCTTGGCCTTTAGGTTAGAAAGGGAAATGAACCCTGGCCTCTCATGTGGTCCCAGTCTGTAGAGCACAGCATTTTAGCAGTGTGTGCCATGACTGCCAAGCCCAGTGGCAGATTTTTTTTTTTTGGAGAGGTTTTTGCTATACGGCATGCGCGCTTGCCAGAAATACAGAGAGAGACAAAGAGACAGAAAGCAAGAAATCACCCCCCAGGGGGGATGGCCATGCCGCAATCCCTTCTCCTCCATCCTCCTCTCGGGATCTTGGGCACGCATGCACACGCGCCCGGTGTGAGTTTAAGCCACCGGGTCCAGGACTCAAACTGTGGTTGGCTATATGGGAGTTCAGCAACATAGCCATTATGCTAACTGCTGGTTCCCAGGTGCAGATTTTTAAATAAAAGAATGACATGATCTTCCTAGAAAGAAAACTGGGTTGAGAAGAGCTGGATAGGAGGAAGAAACTCTGATACCTTACTTACTCTGTGGAAGTGACTTTTTAGTGAGATACTGCCCTGCTCAGGGCTTCTTTGGTAAGAAGCAGCATAACCCATGCCTGCCCACCCATTCCCACTCCATTTCCCTTGGCTACGGGTCTACTCTCACCTGGGAGCCCTGTTGCCATCAGGAGGATGGTGTTTGTTGGTGAAGGGGAGCTTGGTGAGAGAGGGAGCAGGAAGCAGCTTGCCTCCTGGGTCAGACAAGCTCTTGAGAAAGTGAGAGAGAGAGAGAGAGAGAGTGACTGAGGATATGAGGTTGAGGTTAGTTGAAAAAGGAATTAATTTGGGACCAGATCATGAATCTCAGTGTTGAGAAAATCCAGGCAGATGGAGCCAAGAGTTTTGCAGGATGACCAGGTGACAGAGCTGTTCTGAATGGCGACAGATCCTCAGAAGTGTGTTCCTGGCCACCGTTTCCCTACTGCTTGCTCAGGCAATCTGACCTGAGAAAACTATGGTGTGTTCGTGCCTGGGATATGCATGCAACTTTGACTATGGTGTTAAAAGAAAATGTAGAGTTAAATAAGGTCCTTAGATAGCTTCGAAAAAGTTGAAGGGCCTCCCATATGAAGACACATTGAAAAAGTTCAGTGTTTTTTTTTGTTTTTTGTTTTTTATTTTTGAGAGAGTTTTGGTATAGGACACATGTACTCACAGGAGAGACAGAGAAAGACAGAGAGATAGAAAGAGAGAAATCACCCCGTGGGAGGGATGTCCATGCTGCAATCCCTTCTCCATTCTCCTCTTGGGATTTCGGGCACATACGCACATGCACTTAGTATGAGTTTGAAGCCGCCAGGTCTGGGGGTCCAGCACACATGGCATTACACACATTATACCATTTGTTGGCCCCGGGTTCAGGTTTTTTTTCATATGAAAAAGATGAAGGCTGAGATGCACGGCAGGACTCAAGGGCCGTTTAACCTGACTAAATAGGAGGAATGAGGATTTGTTCACCAAACTCAGGACTTCTAGAGCTAGGATTCAGCAGTGAAGCTGGAAAGAGGCAGGACTGGGCCGGGAGATGAAATATTCTTTCACACGATGGCAGGCACAGTGTGGAATAAACACATAAACGGGTGTGAGCAAAAGCCAGCCCTTCCAAGAAGATAGAGCCACCATGGGTGTGATGGTAAGGAAGTGGTGTCAGGAGCCTGTGCATAATCTTTTGAAGTTGACACCTTGAAGTGCCACCCAGTGGCATCACTCTGGGAGGGCCTAACTCAGACAGAAAGGGTTTTTCTGGTCTCCCCCCCCTCCCCCCCCCGCCCTGCCTTTACTGAAATCTCCTAAGTGACTAACACCAAGCTTCAGGGGGTTTTCCCTTTCTTGACTTTGATTTCTTCTGCCTCAAATGATGAAGCTTTAATGCTAATCAATATCTCCAGAGTGTTAAAAGCAATGAGACATCAAGGCTTTCATAGTGAACTCGGAAATACAGAAGGGCAGGGCTCTACATAGACCATGCAGAGGCAATCTGCCATTATCCAAGGTCACCAGGGCAAGGGACACACACTCTCATAAGCACACACTGTGGATCGTGGACTTGCTGAAAACAGCTCCGGTGTTTCCTCCAATCAGACTTATCTGAGTTGCTAATAAGCCATCGAAGGGCCCAATTCTTGTTTATTTTGTTTATTTTTCCCCATTTTCCACTCCACTGGTTGAGTGCCTGGAAGGTGTGAAATGGTCAGTGTATGGTGGGGGGGGGGGTGATGGGGAGGAGCAGAGAATTCCCAGTCGTGAGTAAGCAAGTCCTAGTGAGGTGTCAGGAGTTGATGGCTCTGTGTGCATTTCAGACTCCAGGGAAGATAATCTGAGTACTTAGAGTAGAGCAGTGTGGGGCCAACAGGTGGCATGGCAGTTAAAGCACTGGATTCCCATGTGGCCAGTCATGGTTTGATTCCCAGACCTGGTGGCTTGAAAGTCACAACGGGTACAGTGTGTGCGTGCCCAAGATCCTGAGACAGAAATGGAGGAGAAGGGATTGCAGCATGGCCATTTCCCCTGGGGGGGGTGGTTTCTCACTTTCCTCTCTCTGGCAAGGGCATGTGCCCTATGGCAAAATCTTAAAAAAAACAAAAAACAAAAAACGGGTAGAGTGGTGTGATATTGCTATGACTTGAATAAGTGTGTCCCCAAAATTCATATGCCGGCACTTAAGACTCAATGCAGTGATATTAAAATGCGGGGCCTTCAGGAGGTAGTATAATGGGATTTGTATCTGTATAAAAGGGCTCCAGAGAACCAGCTTGGCGCTCTGGCCTCTCTTCTTCTACTCTGTGAGGCTGTAGCAGCAAATCATCACCTCGGAAGCCCTCCTCAGAGTCTGAATCTGCTGGCACCTTCATCTTACACTTCCTAGCCTCCAGAACTGTGAGCAATACATTGTTTTTGAATTATGTTTATTTTAATTTTTTGACACAGGATCTCACTAGGTTGCCATCCCTCTGCCACAGCCTCCTGAAACACTGGGATTTCAGATATACACCGCTACTCCTGACCTTTAGGTTAGACTGGGACTTGAACACAGTACTTTCCGGTGGTCCCAGGGTATGGAGTATAGTGTCTTAGCAGCATGTGCCACTGCAGCTAGGCCAAATTTCTGATCTTTTAAAGTTTCCTAGTTCCGGGTATTCTGCTATGGTGGCAGGAATGAACTAAGACAGATGTAAACTCTGGATTGTGTAGAACACTGAGGCCTGTCCTGACCAGTCTGCACCCCCCCCCCCCCCCCCCCATGACACTGCAGGTGACTGCTGGCTTCTGGCGGCCATTGCTTCTCTCACGTTGAATGAAGAGCTCCTCTACCGAGTAGTCCCCAGGGACCAGAACTTCCAGGAGAACTATGCAGGGATCTTTCATTTTCAGGTATTGTGCCTCATGGTCTTTGTCACTTCCCATGCTGTTAGGTCCCACCTTGGATCTATTAAATCAGAAACACTGAGGCTGGGGCCCGAAACGTATAGTTTAACAATCTCTCCAGATGTTTCTGGTGCACACTGAAGTTGGAGAACCACTGATTCAATGCATTTGCCCAATTATCCACGTGTCCATCTCCTTCCCTTCTCCCTCAGACCATGTGGCCTTGAGGGCCAGGAGATATGGGTCCAAGTCATCCACTGTTGCCCCCGGGTGATGCTGGTAAGTTGTCTTATCCACAAACTCAGACTGGACTAGATGTGTTCTATTTCATCTGGCATCTCCCACGTGCATAGAGAAGTGAGACAGACAAACTCTTAAGGAACTCGGAGTTCATGAAAGGCCCAAGACTTGAACACTGATAGCACAGAGGCCCCGTCTGAAGTCTGATAAAGAGACTCTCTCTGCCCATGTGCGTATCAGCTGCTGTGTTTCCCCACTCCAGTTCTGGCAGTACGGAGAGTGGGTGGAGGTGGTCATCGACGACAGGCTGCCCACCAGGAACGGGCAGCTGCTCTTCCTACACTCCCAAGAAGGCAATGAATTCTGGAGTGCTCTGCTGGAGAAAGCCTACGCCAAGTAAGTGGGGCTGTTAGGAACTGGAAGACTCCTGAGCCTCCCCAAAGGCTTTCACCTGCCCCTTCTACACCTGCCTTCCTACCCCCAGTTCAGGGTGTCGTGGTCAAGTCTTTCCTAGCATGAACTGGAGAGAAAGCAGCTCTCAGTAACTAAGGGAAATACAGGTTTGAGCTGGGAGTTTAAAATCGCAGCTCTATCCCATATGAATGTGTGGATGATGGGCAAGTTATCTGGATTTTTCCTTTTTCAAACCCCAAGTTCAGTCCTTAGGGCAATGTGAGTTTGGAAAAGAATGGTGAAGAGTAACAATAAAACAAATGTACTTAGCAGATGCAACAACATGTCTATCCTTTCCTCAGGAGTCATCCTCCTTCTCATTGGCATTTGCTGTTCAAGGCCTCCTCTGGGATTATTTTAATTGATTTGGCTTCTGATACCCTTTTCTGTAACCCCAGTTCCTTTCCAATCCTGTTCCCAAAGCGAGCTTCAGCAGATGCTTCTCAGCCTTCAGGGAGCGTTTCCCTCATCCCCACCTGTGCTCTTGGCCCCCAGAAACCCAAGCAGCTGAAGTCAGCTCTGGAAGGGTTGCCCTTGACTTTGTAAAGGATGAGGCGGCTTGGAGAGAGGGCGTCTGAACTCTGTCTCCAGCAGTGTGCTGAGCTGGCCAAGTGGAACCATGGCCTGAACACCTTCCTAGCTCATAGGCCAAACTGGCAAAGGGCCCTCCTTTACCTCTTAGGCCGCAGTTTATCCTAGTACTGTGCCTGTCCCCAATCCTTGTCATCCTCTTGCTGGAGTTGCTAATGACTGTAGATGGTGCAAGATTTCCTTCTTTTCCAACAGGCTCAATGGTTCTTATGAGGCTCTTGCTGGAGGGTCCACAGTGGAGGGGTTTGAAGATTTCACAGGCGGCATCTCTGAGTTTCATGATCTGAAGAAGCCACCAGCCAATCTGTATCAGATCATCCGGAAGGCCCTCCGTGCAGGGTCTCTGCTAGGCTGCTCCATTGATGTGAGCCAGGGGGGCTTCCTTTTTCTCTCTTTTCCCTTGTGTGGGAGGAAAGGGACTGGCAACAGAGGGAGGCCAGAGCAGAGTCTGGGACATAATGGGCAAGTCTGGTAACGTATTGACCCGTAGCATATAGGAACTGGGTAAGACCTAATTAGTGGGTAGGAACTAGGGTGAGCCACATTGTGGGAACCCCAGTTTCCCCCAGACTCTTAGAGTTGCTTTAGCACTGCTAGAGTGCCCAAAGAACATAGCCTAGATCATGGCTCCTAGGTGCTGCCTTTGCTGCCTGTTTTTTGCTTAACAATCTTGGGATTTGGGAACACAAATATCATGACTGATAATACTTGATGGACTTTGGGATCCCTGAGGTAAGGAAGAGATTCTGAAACCAGAGATTATGGCTCACCAGGAGAGTTGGCTATATGGAGTTTTGAGATAGCTGAGAGACCAGAGGCTGGAGGCCACAGTCCTGAGGGTCCTGTCACCTGCTTCCTTCCTCTTCGCCCTTACCTGGTGTCTCAGACATGTGAGTGACAGAGCAAGAATATCCTCCTGTTTCCTCTTTGTAAAGACTGCAGCAGGAGTTGTGTGTTTTGGGGGGAGGTGAGATGGGGTATGGGAAGGGGTGCTGGTGAGAGAGGAGGGACAATCGTGCCCGCCTGAAGGACCAGGACGTGGCCAGAGCCATCATCATGGATAATTAGTCTTCTTCAGGCAGCCTGGGGTCACTCTCAGAGAATAAATGACTTCCCAGTTTCCTGGTGGCATTTTAAAGGCTGGTAAGTCATATTCCAGGCTTGGCAGTCACACAGCGCCTGCCTGGAACTGCAGGCCTAATTAAAGGGCTGAATGGAGATGGCTCTATGAGGGGTCTTCAGAAAGTTCAGGGAAAATGTGTATTAAAAAAAATCCTGCATGGGTTTCAAAGTTTTTTTTTTGTTTTTTTTTTTTTTTTTTTTTTTTTTTTACCAAAATGAGCTCAGACTTTAATTCCACCTTTCCACGGACTTTTGGAAGTCCTGTTGTATTCATCTGAGACTCATTGCCACATCTGCACCCCCTGTCCCACCATGGCTGCATCATGTGTCTGTAGAAAGTACAGTAAGGTCAGCCTCAAAGAGTCCAGGGTCAGCCACCCTGAGTGGACTTTCTCCTTGATCCAGGTCTCCAGTGCAGCCGAAGCAGAAGCCATCACCAGGCAGAAACTGGTTAAGAGCCACGCATACTCAGTCACTGGAGTTGAAGAGGTAAAGTCAATCTAGCAGGAGGGGAAGGGTGTGTGTGTGTGTGTGTGTGTGTGTGTGTGTGTATGAATATGGCCTTTGGCAACGCTGCCTGGGGTGCCATCCTGCGTGTATCACTTACTGGCTAGGTAATCTTCGATACCTTAACTTCTCTAAGTCTCAGATTTTTGAGCTGGAAAATGAAGATAATAATAGTACCCAGTTCATAAGCCTGTCATGAGGTTTAAATGAGGCAATAATGCATTTGAAATGCATGCTCAATAAATGTTAACTGCTGTGCTATTGGCATTAGTTGGAAAGCATTTATTATCATTAAGTCCCATATATTAAGAACTGAGTCAATCTTAGTCAACTATAAAATCTAAATCCACGTTAAAGCAGACATAAATTTGTTTTTGTGCTAGACTCACTCTTCATTTATTCAAACAAATTGTGAAAAATAGCATACTTGGACAAAGCTTGAAGACATGTGTTAAAAGAAAGTAAAAGTGCGGTCACGTGGTGAACATTTGAAAATTTGAATGCAAACCCTCTCGGGTGCAGACACGAATGCAAGGCAGCGAGAATGTAGTCATTCAGTTGCTTTTCTGTGTGTGCCCCTGGCAGGTGGATTTCCGTGGCCATCCAGAGAAGCTGATCAGACTCAGGAATCCGTGGGGTGAAGTGGAGTGGTCGGGAGCCTGGAGCGATAAGTAGGTTCCTCCCTCCCTTCTGCAGCCCTCCTCTGCAGAAAGGTGTCATGTAAAGCACAATAATGAGACCAACGGCGTAGTGAGTTCAGCAGCACTTACTGGCCACTAATCACACAGCCTGTTCAGCAAAGAGTATTAAATGATTCCAGGCTGGGAAGAGCAAAATAAAAACCACTTAGCTGTAGCCTTTGATTTCTGCTTTGGCATTTGAAAGTTTGGCAGCGCCATCGAATTTTGCTTAGCGCTGAAGGGTTTTCCTATTTTCTCCTCTCCACACCATGGTGGTCCAAAGGGCAAATCGATCACTCACAATCTGATTCTTTCCACTCCACAAACCCTGGTTGCTCTGACAAAGGCCAAACTCCTCAATACCAAGAGGCAACGACAACGCTGAGAAATGGAGGCTGATTCTGGGAGCCAAGGGCCCAGCAGGCAGTGATGAGTGCGGGTGGTGCTCACCTCGTGGGCTCATGACCGGAGCAGGTATTGATCGTTGACTACAGAGGTTCTTATTGGATCCTAGGCAGGCCTCTTTGCTGGAAGAGGAAATCAGCTAGAGATGGTGGTGACATTCTAGGATAGCTGCACCCCGGGTATAGGGGTACCATGTCCCTGTGCTACAGGAAGATGAGAATCATGGAGTGGATTCTGTCAAGTTAACACAGCTGGCATGGGGGAGGCAGATTGGCACCGGGGAAGGCTGGCTGGCTGGCTTTCTTTCTTTCTTTCTTTCTTTTTTGGAGAGGTTTTTGCTATAGGGTGTGTGCACTCACCAGAAAGACAGAGAGAGACAGAGAGGCAGAAAGTGAGAAGTCATCCCCCAGGGGGAATAGCCACGCCGCAATCCCTGCTCCTCCATTCTCTCCTCGGGATCTTGGGCACGCATGCACACGTGCCTGGCGTGAGTTTAAGCCACTGGGTCCGGAACTCAAACCCCGGTCGACTACATGGGAGTCCAGCGACATAACCATTACACCAACTGCTGGTCCCGAGGCTTTCTAATTCTCCAGTGTGATTGCTGAAGAATGGTCATAACACCCTCCCAACACAGGTCCTTACACCTTGAGTGTCCCCAGTGCTGCACGTGTTGTGATGTTACTGGGCCTTTGAAGGGAACCTGTACCACGTTTAGTTGTAGCATTGGCATTGCTTAGTACTTCTCAGAACTGCAGCACCTCCCTTTAGGTTTGTGTCATGAAGAAACACGTGTCCCAAGGCCCACAATAGTCTTCGACATTAAAGATTTTTCATTCCATGAACTGAGAGTGAGCAAAACCTAAAACCTTAGTTCTGCCAACTGCCCTAAGAGGATGACATGGCTAAATGAAGTTGAAACCTGAGTTTGCGCCATTTTCAGTAACCAATTACCATGCTGCCAAAAGGGCTGGTTTGACTCTAATGGGTCTCCCTGATGCCACCCACACTCCAAAAGGCTGGGAGAGGTCTGAGGTGGGAGGTGGTAACTGGCAAGGCCTGAGGACTCCACCCAGCAAGAGATACTGCTTGGGTATTCATATGCTGGCTGCTGGAGAAGGAGGGTAACCTCGAGATGACATCCCCAAACTCAGTCCAATGTCTAGGTAGATTTTACTTCCAAAAAATTATTTATTCATAGGAGAGACAGAGACAGGAACAGAAAGAGAAAGACAAGTACCTGGGCCGGTTATATGGCACAGTGGTGATGTGCTGCTCCAGGGAGGCTGGATCCCATATGAGCCCATGTTTCGAATCCCTGGGCAGGGCATTTTGAAACATACTGGGTACAAATACAAGTGTCCAAGGTCGGATGGACTGGAGAACTGGAGGACGGGGATCACGGAGTGATCAGACCCTGTGGGGGAGATGCTATACTCTTTCTTTGTCTGTTACTTTCATGTGAATATGCGCACACTCTGTCATCAATAAAGAAAAAGAAAACAACAATCACCTTTATCAGGCTCTCATGCGTGAGTCCTTCCCCAGGCTTCTCATCCAGCCAGGGTCAGGGGACATGCACTGGTGCATGCAGGTGGATCTGGAACCAAACCTGAACTCTTCCGTATGGATCCAGTATCACTTAGAGCAGTATTACCTATGTGTGTGGGGGGTATTCTTCTCTCCCTCTGTCTCTCACTTTCACGTGCACGTGCACGCACTCTGTCATCAATAACAACCACTGAGCCAGTCCTATTTTACCTTATTATTTATTTATTTTTTAAAGTTTAGATTGGGAGAACAGACTAGACCCATAATTCTCCAGTGTGGGTTCTAATCTTTGTTTATAAGCACACTTTAAGATTCAATTCTGATCAAGATAATGTTTCAATGAATTAAAAAGGCCCTCAGTACTCTTCTGGTCCCTGGGGCTCTCAGAGACCAGCTTTGAGGGAGAGACTGGGCTTTGGGAATACTCCAGCTTTTATTTCAGATTGCGGAGGTGTTTAGTTTTGCTGAAAGTATTTAGGGAAGGGATTTTTCTTTTTAAAAGATAGATCTTGATACCGCTCCGTTATCTAGACATTGCATTCACATTTCTGGAAATCCACCTTTGTGAAGGTCAGAGGGCTGGAGATGGCATTTGAACAAAGTATGTGGATATTGCCACAGAAAGACCACCAGCAGGAAGCCTCCTGGGGTGACATTACTTCAGGGCAACTGCTATAAAACTGGGCCTCTTGTTCATTTTGGCAGGCTCAAGAAGGGGACCTTGTTGGTGGATCTGGGAGTGCCCAGACCCTCTCATCATCTATCACCTGAGACTGACAGATGAGCCAGAATGACAATTTACAAACTGCCGCTAGAGTGCGTGACTTTCTCAGGACAGGAACTGTTAAGTCTCCTCTCCTGGATCCCCGTTCCTGCCTTTCAGGGCCTGAGAGTCTTAATTAGAAACACGCAACCTGCCTAGACAATCAAAATTCAAGCGAGCCATAGTGTTTCCTCATGCCCATGGAGTCCATGTCCCTGGCCTACATCCCTTCCCCAGGCTGTGCCCTCTCCCACATTCTGTCCAGCCTACTTTCCTTCTGGTGTTTTTCTGGTATTCCATCCCTGGCCCTCAGGGGGAAGTTTAGCTACAATAAATGATTCATGTAGCAGGAGAACCCCACAGGACTCAATGCCTCTGCTTCGTTTTCTCCCAGTGCACCCGAGTGGAATCACATAGATCCCAGGAGGAAGGAAGAGCTGGACAAGAAAGCCGAGGATGGAGAGTTCTGGTGAGAGGAGCTATAGAGCGGGCTACGGAGCTGTCTTCTTAGCTGTGGGTCCCTTCCCAGTTCTGCCATGGACACAGCCATTCTCCTGGTCTTCTTTCATTCTTCTCTTCCTTTGTGCTAGTATATAGTTCTACCTCTCTGCTGATATGTTGAAAGCACCAGCCGAGGTGTCTGGGCCCTCAACATGGCTTAGCTATCTGCCTGTCTTCCTCTGTTTCTATCTTTCCAGTGAACCGAGGTCATTACCTCTATCTCTGTAAATCTAAGCTTCAGCTTACAATCAAAGCAGAATAGCCTCCTTTGCTGGCAGGCTCAGGAAGGTAATAAGGATACCCCTTGAATACAGTATGGCTTAGCAGACATGTCTGTGCTGGACATCACTAAGAATGAAATAGGGAGAAGACTCTTGTGGACTTAGGCTTAACCCACCCTAGTGGTAGGGCTTTGTGCAGATCTCTCCCCAGGTCTCTTCCAGTTTCAGGCTCAGACTCTGCCTGGCTACATAGTTCCGGGATGAGACTCTGTTGGCTACATGTAATGAGGGGGGCTCTCTAAGAACCAAGAAGCTAACAGCGGTGGCAGGGAATTTGGACATTAGTCTCTGCAGATTTTTGTCAGCAGGCTGTAGGGTTTCAGCTGCCCATGCCATGAGGCTGCTGATAGCACGCTGTCCTGTGCCCAGTGGGCATGCCTTTGATCACCTCTCTTGACTAAGAGCCCTCTGGTTCCTCTGCCCCCAGGATGTCATTTTCAGATTTCTTGAGGCAGTTTTCTCGGCTGGAGATCTGCAACTTGTCCCCAGACTCTCTGAGCAGTGAGGAAGTGCACAAGTGGAATCTGGTCCTGTTCAACGGCCGCTGGACACGGGGCTCCACTGCTGGAGGCTGCCAGAACTACCCAGGTAAGGCTGCCTGGGCCAGCCTCCTTGGGCTTGCCCTGCCTGAGCTAGGTGACTCTGTATGTTGACCTTGGGTCAATGCCTTTGGGCTGACTTCTTTGGCTCCTGGGCCTGGGATGCTAGGGCAGCCAGGGTGAGCAGTGGCTCTGTAGCCACTCAGCTGAGGCCTGATCTCAGGTAACACTGTTCTTCAGCTTCTGTGCATTCCAACCATCCCTGCCTCACCCACCTGCCCCTGCCCCCAAAAGATGTGCTTCTTCACACTAACCATTCTCTTGGTGCCCAATGCTAAGACCTCCTTCTTATTTCTTGGGCTTTAGCCATTCTTACTGGATCCAGCTGGCTGACACCATCTCTCTAAGCTCTGGGGACAGAGTGGCTCATGGCATACTAGAGGAAACATGGCTGTTGTCTGCTGTTTCAGTAGACCACATCCATCAGAGCAGCTGTTTGGTTTTGTTTGTGTTTGGTGGAGGTAGAGGGGTGAGACAGTGCAGGACATGCGTGTGGCCACTCTCCACTCCCATGGAGTCACTAGGGCCCAATCCCTGGTGGTGATGGTCTGGTGCAAACTACTCCCCTTGCACTAACCCTGGGTGCTCATCTTATTAAAGGTGGGAGCCTTCTCTAGCTCACGGAAGATCACTAATATGTCACCCATAGGCTCCTCTTAGGTTGAATCACCTGAGGCAGCACCCAAAGAAGAAACTCCAGGAAACAACCCCTCATCTCTAAGGAGCAACAAAGGAAGGCAAAACTCACTCTCTCCTCTTTTCGCCTCCTCAGTCTTCATGCTCCCTACTTGGTTTGCTGTTGATGTGTTTATTGATTGACTTAAACATTAAGTTCATGGGACAGGGTTAGTCGCTTTCTTCTCAAGATAGAGCCTATTGCGGTACTGCGCTCAGTGCTATGCACATGGTATTATAATAAAATCCCACAAGGCTATATGCCTGAGGCCTTGGCAGGGTCTCTTCTCCTTCGTCTTCCATCCATCCCAAAGAGTCCTTTTCTGACAGCAGAGACCAGAGTGCTTGTCAGCCAGCACAGAGAGGAGTCCACCTCCTCTCCTGTTGCTTAGCTCAACAACATAAATGCTCCTGGAAGGGGCATCTCCCTTTTCTAAGTTTCCTAATCTTGGTAATGGGGCAGTAATTCCCACTTTCCACCTGTTCAGGTTGCAGTGGGCATTGTAACACGGAAAGTATAGGAATTGCTCTGTAAACCTTGTAGTATTATACAAATGGGATGTATTATTTTTATGGCCCATTCTCTTCTTCCAGTACTGTTAAGAAGTAAACAAAAAATGTAAAGATTACAGTAATGTTGCATTTGGGAGAAATTAAAATATGCTCACCATTAGCAAGCTCTTAGAAAATGCTTAGGAAATTTACATGGATCATTTTGGGAGCTCAGAACTGCAGGGGTATCTCTGGATGGACCAAATGAGTCCCATCTCTGCCACCAGCTGGTTGTCAGGAAGAGGTGAGTTGTCCTTGCCCTTTTGTAATGTTGTAAGTACAGGGGATTACAGAGTTTCCTCTTTCTCCTCTGGAATTTACACAGTTTTTGGCTTTAAAACTCATATACTAGTGCCCTAGATAAAAACCCTGGAAGTGAGAGCTTCTGAGAAAGGAGAATTGAATAACTCATCCTACTGTCAAGAAAAAATAATCAATGGCTCTTGGTCACCTGTGAGTCGCTTAATAGTTCATCAAGATAAATCCTTATCCCCTAAATATATCCCAAGATATCCCCTAAATAACGGTCTATCTTGATGAACAAAACATAACAAAACACCCTCATCCACTCCTTTCTTCCTACAGTGCACATCATTATTCCAAATTTTGAGGCCCCAGTGTGGCGATACCTATCAAATCTGTTTTCTTCAATTATGCTCTGCTGCTCAACTCTGTCATAGAATTGCTCGGTGCCTTTGGAGACTCTTTTTGATCTCTCTGTGCCTTGGTTTGCAGAGTCACTATTTTAAGAGATTTTTTTTTTTTTTTATTATCTATTTTTTTTATTACATTGAATTACATATAACTTTACAGTGTATTACATTGCTTTTTCAAAAGGGAATGCCATGCATGTCAGTCAGTACAGAGACATTAATCTCCCCGCTTCAACATTCAATATCTTTCCTATGTTTCCCCCAATCATTATTATTATTATTCTAATTATTTTTTATGATAAACATGATTTTTTTTCCCAATTATCAGATCATAAAGTTCCCAACAATAGGAAACGTAGACTGCACTCAGGGCTGGACCAAGGGTGGGTCTCGTGCAGCCCCACAAATGTAGGTGAATCTCCATGGAACACAGTTTCAGGAACGCGGCTCAGGAAAGCAGAGACGGCCATCAGCGGTTGCGGCACGCGGGGCAGATCCCGGCCACGGCCCGCGGGGGCAGAGCCCCGGCCACGGCACGCGGGGCAGACCCCGGCCACGGCACGCGGGGCAGAGCCCCGGCCACGGCACGCGGGGGCAGAACCCGGCCACGGCACGAGGGGAAAGGGACCAGCAGATGGAGTAGCAGTTATGTCATTGGACTCTGCAGTCAACCATGGTTCGAGTCCCTGACCCAGTGACTTGAAAATTATTCCAGGCGTGTGCGTGTGTCTAAGATCCTGAGAGGAGAATGGAAGAGAAGGGCTGAGGCATGGCCATCCCCCTTTGGGAGTGATTTCTAATTTTCCCTCTCTCTCTCTCTCTCTCTCTCTCTCTCTCTCTCTCTATCTCTCGGGAGTGCACACAACCTAAGGCAAAAACCTCTTTTAAAAAAAGTCATCTTTGAAATGCAAGAGTCTTTTTAAGTGTCTGTAGGTGGTATGGCAGGAATGCTTCTTAATTGTCTATTATGATTCCTTGTGCATCATTAAACGACTTTCTCTTGAAGGAAGTGTGTCTCATCAGTGGGCTGCAACACCGACACCATCACATGGGCCCCTGGGCCAAAGGACAGAGGATTAGTTCTCAGGGCTGCTTTGGGCTGGATCTGAAGCTGGGCCCCTGGCTGAGGGAGAACAGATGCCAATCAGATGGCAAGAGCCTGCCAGGCAGAGGCTTCCTTGGCTGTCTCTTCCATGACTCTGTCTTCATCTGTCCCAGGGACACATGCTTTATACCAAGATCTCTCTTGTTCCAGGTGATGGTGGTCATGATGGTGGTTGTGGTGGTGGGGGGGGGGTTGTCATCACAGGTCAGGAGCTAAAGCAAGGAGATATTAACTATTTCCCCAGGAAGAGTAGAAGGTGACTTCTCAGGCAGCCCAGTGTAGCCCTGGGATTACGGGATCTTGAATATTCCCAGGCAAGATGTCCGGGTTCCTGGTTGATCAAATAGAGAAGCACAAACTTTCTAAGTGCTATGGAGGTGTCTGTTTGTGTGTGGGTAGGTTAGGGGGGGAGAAGGAAATGCCTGACTACCCTTTCTGAGGCCTGCTTTCTAGGCAGTTTGGCCAGAGTAATGCTTTCCTTGGGATGATCAAGTTTCTTCTTTTTTATTTTTTTTTCTTCCCCATCTCCTCACTCCCTTATGGGGGAATCTCTCACCACCCGGTGACCTCCAGCCACCTACTGGACCAATCCCCAGTTTAGAATCCATCTGGATGAGGTGGACGAGGACCAGGAAGAGGGCGCCGGTGAGCCCTGCTGTACAGTGCTGCTGGGTCTGATGCAGAAGAATCGCAGGCGGCAGAAGAGGATAGGACAGGGCCTGCTGAGCATCGGCTACGCTGTCTACCAGGTGCCGTGGGCTGGTGCAGCCGTTATTCTGCAGTTGATGGCTTTGGTCTGAATTTTCTCTTTAATTTTTTTCTTTATTCATGATAGAGGATGCATGCACTCTACCATGAAGAAAGAGGGAGGGATGAGCACCTTCTGCAGGATCTGGTCATGCCACGATCCCCTTGCTCCAGGGCGCCAGTCTGTTGGATTCTGGGTGTTCACACACATGCCTGGTGTGTTTTGGGCTGACTGGGCTGAGATTTGAACCATGGTTGCCATGTTGGACTTGGCCTCTCTTGAGCAGTGCTTTACTGCTGTCCTATGGAGCTGGCCCATTGGTCTGAGTATTTTGGCCAATAATTGGAGAACATCTTTCCTAGGGCTTGAATGTTCCTAACCGAGCTCCCCTAAATATATCTCCCAGCGGCCTTCCTGAGGCCTGAATCCCACAATGAGCAATTCATTCCCATGACTTAGGTTTCTGCTGTTAACACTGAGATGTGCAACGCACTTAACTTTGCCTGTCAGTGAGGGCACAGTGTGAATATGTTTATTAGACTCTTTTCTAAGTATAGGCTTCTCAGAGGACAAGAACCAAGAACATAGGAGTACAAGTCACTTGAGGAGACACAGAGGGATGAAGGGCATCACTGAGTGGGGGAAGGAGACAACACATGGGAGCCAAAGACAAACACCCCCTTCCTCCTGCCCTGGGCTTCTTTGAGGCACTTGTTGAAACACACTGGGTATGTGCTGGGGTGAGGAATGTCACAGGGGCATTTCCAGCTCTGGTGTCTCCAGCTGGGGAACGCAGCTGGGCCTGGTCTCAGGCCGCAGTCCCTGGATTAATATTCTGGTTGGTCCTGATAACCACCACTCTGTGGATTTAGCCTCACACGTACATTAAAGTAGACCTTTGGGTCTTGATAAGCCTAACCAGGAACAGAGCAGAGTCCACTTTCTTATACAGCAAAGGCTCTTCATAACCCATTCCAGAGGGATTCATGGTGGTTGTTTTTATGTAATTTTGTTAAAAATGAATTTCTCATGAAAAGTCCAATTCTAATCAGGATGACCAAGAGCTGGCTGGAGGCCCAACCTTTCAGTATAAATTAATACTTGAAAAAGAAGTATTATAATAAGAAACCAGGAGGAAATGTGCAAAATGTGCACTTATCAAGCTCATGCTCTCTCCCACCAAGCCCCTTTCTTTTTCGTATTCTGGAACTTAGAGACTTAGAGCTTAGGGTGAGCGTGTGTGTGTGTGTGTGTGTGTGTGTGTGTGTGTGTGTTATCTGAGACAGAGCCTTTCTATGTTGCTACTTTCCTGTCTCAGTCTTCTGAATAACTGGGACTACAGGCATGCACTACCATGCCTGGGTTATTTTTTGTTTTTGTTTTCCCATAAGGTGTGGTGTGCTCACTGGACAGAGATAGAGGGGAAGTGAGAAATCACCCCTTGGAGGGATGGCCACATTACAACCCCTTCTCTATTTCCTTCTCAGGATTTTGGTCATGCACATAATGCACCTAACATGATTTTCAAGCTGCCAGATTCAGGGCTTGAACTGTGGTTGGCCATGTGGAAGTCCAGTGACTTAATCACCACACTATCTGTTGGCCCCCATGCCTGGTTTTTAGGGGGAGGCAGGAATTGAACGTGGGCCTCCCGCGTGACCTCAGCCTGCCAAGTGGCGTCATCTACCAGTATGCACTATCATGGAAGGGCCTACGTGCATATTTTATGTTGGAAGAGTAAGAGCTGGAGAGTAATTGTTACTTGATGGTAAGAGAAAAAAAATAGTAAATAAATAAGTTCCACTTCTACTCCATCTTAGCTCTTCCAGCCCCACCTAGAATGGAAGCAGTGTAAAACCAGACTCTGCTTACAGGGATAAAACCCCAATGAGGCTCTTAGTCCATGCAGAGCAGTGCAAAATAATTTAGTGAGCAGGTACTATGTGTTGGGTACTATGGTGGCAGATGGGGATGTATGGGACTATCACAGGACCCTCAGGGTCCTCACCATCCAGAGCGGGAAGTCAGACACACTCAGCTGACTGCAGGGCAGAGCAGATCTGCTGTGATAGGGAACAGCAAGGTGGGCTGGGAGTCTTCAGAAAGTGACACCTTCAAGGAGAAGGGGTTTTTGATTGAAAGATAACTGGATTTCAAAGGTGGAGAAGGAGGAATATTCTAGCCAGAGAGGTACCACATGCCTCTTCACAGCTTGCAGGTAAATGATGGTTAGAAGAGTGGATAGTAGGTGGCATGCCTGCAGGGCGGCTGCTCATGGACTGTAGCCACCAAGTCTTCATCCATCGGGGCTGCCTTATATAACCAGATCAGCAAACATTCTTCAAAGGGACTGAGATAGCTTTGTGTGCACGGTGTTTGCTTTCATCAATAATAGATAAAGCATGTCAGTTTTTCAGACATCAAATTTATAGCTGCTTACGAAGACTCCAGTGTATGTGACCCATGGTCCTTCTTATAGTCAGAGGCATATAATTTAAAGCATAACGTCTGTGAACAGAAGCAGTTGGGTTTTTTAGAGATTTTTGTTATAGGGCATATGCACTCACCGGAGAGATAGAGATAGAGAGATAGAAGGTGAGAAATCATCCCCCAGGGGGATGACCACGCCACAATCCCTTCTCCTACATTCTCCTCTTGGGACTTTGGGCACACATGCACACACATCCAGCGTGACTTTTAAGCTGCTGGGTCTGGACTTGAACCATGGTTAACCATGTGGGAGTCCAGTGCTTTAGCCAGTATGCTACCTGCTGGCTCCCAAAAGCAGTTTTAAAGGCAGGCTGAGGGGGTACCTGGTGTTGTAAGGAGTAACCGGGGTTATAAGGAGAAAGGGTACAGATTTTCAACCTGAAACCAGGGTCCAGTATCAGACAGTTAAATCTAGAAGTTACTGAGAGTAGCTGGGATTGTGGAAAGAGGTGTGCAGGGTTTAAGGGTACCTGGTGCTGTAGGGAGTAGCTGGGTTTGTAGAAATGGGCTGCGAGGGGTTGTGGGGTACTATCTTCTTTCCTCTATGTTTTCCCCCTTTGGCCTTAAAGAGCCCTCCTTGCCTAGCCTTTTCTCTTGTCCCCGTATCTTCCTTCAGTGACCACAGTCTCCTGCCAGAGCATCTGCCATTTACATCCACGGTCCTTTACTTTGAAGATGATTGCCCCTTTCCATCCATCAGTGGAGTCACTAAGGCCTGCTCCCCTGCCTCACTGCTCTGGTTGTGTGCCACTGAGAGGCCCCAGCCGCTGGCTCAGTGCCTGCCCTAGGTGACTTCACGGGGTGTAGTCAGGGCATACTGATGGCAGCCGCAGTGACCAAGCGGTTCACGGAAAGAGAGCCAGCATAGTTAGGAGCATCCTGCTGAGGGTGGGTAAAGGCTTTTAGTCCAGGAGCAGAGGCCTCTCTTCACCTACACGGTCAGGAACACCACATGGGTGATTTTAGTTTTAAACTCAAAGTTAGAGGACTGACAGTGAGTGACTTGGACTGCTCTACCTCTACTGGCATCCATGACAAATGGGCTTTAGAAGCAAGGGTGCCAGTTGACCCCAAACTTCCTTAACCCTTTTAGTTCTCAGAGGTGTGAGCAGTTGCCTATAGACCTAAGCCATAAGCAGTGACTGTCCTGCTCTTCTGGTTGGAAGAGCATATGCAGCAGGGACAAAAAATAGGGCCAAGGTCAGAGTGGGGATTTGAATCCCCTTCTTCAGCCTACCACAGGAGCCCTGGGCATGAGAGCTCCCACCTGTATCTGAGAGCTGGTCTCTTGTGGGGGTCACATTTCCAGTTGCAAATAACAGAGCCCAACTCCAGCTAAGCTAAAGAAAAAAGAAGTTACCAGCTCAAACGAGAGCCAAGGGAAGATCAAAGGGGTGCTTGGGGCAAGGGACTCAGATGTCAGGGCCTCTGTCCACACCCCCATCTAGTGTTGATGTCATTCCCTCAGCCTATTGGGTCATCGGAAAAGTCTTGATACTTTTTTTTTCTGTGCAAAAACGCATCATGACTTTTCCAACAACCGAATAGTTTCTTCATTTCTAAATATCACCAGCATAAAGGACGAGGCCCTTTCTCTTGATAGCCACTCAAAAATCCTAGAGAAGTTGCAGCAGACTCTGCTTGGGCCCTGTGCTGTACGTGGGCCACTGGCTGTAGGCAGGGGCATGATAAACTATGGCTTGAGTTGAGTGAGGTTCACCGCTGCGGCCAAGCCCAGGATCTGAGAGGCCAGGCCTGCAGGTCTGTAAGAAGTCAGTGCTCATGTATATCCCAAGGTTCTTACTCCTGAGGAATTTAGGATTCTGGGAAATGATACAGCTGGGAAATAAAGTAAAAAAGGAGAACCTCCCCCACTACCCAGATTTCTAGGGCACAGTGGATTCAGCAATGACTTTCCAGATTCCGAATCTGACTAGTGCACCAGCCTCCTCCCCCAGGGCCCAGGATTGCATGGTCTGTCTCAAAAGGTGGGGTTGGTGGTGCGAACGTGCGATGGGAGGCCCTTGCATTCTCTGACTTGCTCTTTTCTTCTGCCCTGTAGGTTCCCAAGGAGGTAAGTGGTGCAGACAACAATGTTCCTCCTTAGGTAGGAAGTGGCACCTGGTTTCTGGGACAGATGCTGGTTTCCTGTGGACTCTGCGATGATCTCATGAGCTGGTAAAGACAACACCAATCCCACCTGTCAGGTCCCCTGGAAGGAGCAGTGGTGATCCTTGCCCCTGTGGGTGTGGTGGTCTGCTCCAAATGAGATGACTACAGCCCAGCTAGGTTCTCTTTTACCTGGCCAGCAGAAGTAAATGCCTTCATCTCTGGTAAGAAAAAGAGGCACCAGCCTTTATCTTTTGGCTCCTGGCTTTTTCTTGCCTCCTCAGTAGTTTACAGTTGTTTTAGAGTCATATTGTCACCATCATACTTGATATGGAGTTTCCTGCTACCATCGCAGGCTTTACCCAGCAGTACCGTCCAGCTCAGCTGGTTGAAGGGGGAAGCCTGGGAAGCACTCTTGGGAGGGACTGGCAGGCTTTCTGTGAGAGCGCATCCTTGGACCCAGCCAGTGCAGCATCAGGCCCAATAAGTGCTGGCTGCATGACCTTCTTAGCTGTAATTCAGGGAGTTGTTTTTCTTTTTCTTTTGAGAGATTTTTGCTATAGGGTGCATGCATGCACTTGTCAGAGAGACAAAGAGAGACAGAAAGCAATAAATAACCCCCTTGTGGGGATGGACATTCCACAATCCCTTCTCCTCCATTCTCTTCTTGGGATCTTGGGCACGCATGCACATGTGCTGACATGGTTTTGTTTTGTTTGTTTGTTTGTTTGAGAAGTTTTTGCTATAGTGTGCGTGCACTCGCCAGAAAGACAGAGACAGAGAGACAGAAAGCGAGAAATCACCCCTCAGGGGGGATGGCCACGCCGCAATCCCTTCTCCTCCATTCTCCTCTTGGGATCTTGGTCATGCACGCACAAGTGCCCAACGTGAGTTTAAGCCACAGGGTCCAGGACTCGAACCATGGTCGACTACATGGGAGTCCAGTGACATAGTCGTTACACCAACTGCTGATCCCGCTGACATGGGCTTTAAGCTGCTGGGTCCAGGACTCGAGCTGTGTTCAACTACGTGGGAGTCCAGTGATGTAACCATTATGCCATCTGCTGGGCCCATTTTTCTTTTTTTTTTAAGTTTATTTATTTCTTCCATGAATGAGAACAACAGAGAGAGTGAATGAGGGAGGGAGAGAGGGACAGAACCCTCAACAGGGTCTTCATACCATAATTTACCTTCAGCCTCAGCCAGCTCTGAATCCTGGGCACAAGCATATGCTTGGCGTGTACCTGGAGGCCTCAGGATATGAACCTGAAGCCTTCCTATGTAGGTCAGCCTTGCAGGGTGTCATGTGTTACCACTGTACCACCGTCTAGCCCCTGAGGGAAGCTGTTATATTTTATCAATTACATCAGAATCTCTGGGATGGGGGGACCAGGCACTGTACATTTAGAAACTGATTTCAACATGCAGCCAAGGCGGAGAGCCACTGTGATATCTGGAATCCATTGCACTCATTACGTGTATCTGCTCTGCTGCCGCCTCACCCCAACTCTCCCATCTTCTCAAGCTCAGGCAGCTATGTATCGGGTCAGTGGAAAAGTCATGATGTATTTTTCTATGCAAAAGTGTGTCATGACTTTTCTGACAACCCTATTTTGGACCATCAATACCCAAACTCACAGGCTTTGGCTCATAACTTGTTTGAAGGCTGCAGACTACTGGTCTACCCTGCCCTTGCTCACAAATGCATGTTACTGATTATGGAGAGAATGGACAAGCGAGTATGGATGATTTAGAGCTAATACCTCTTCTCTGCTAGAAAATCATTAAAACCAAATCTAAGTTAAGTCTGGTTGATGGTTTCCATTGGAAATGTCCCATTTATGTGAGTGAGGGGGTCATATTCATGCTTAGTGGAACTTGCCCCAACAGCACTGCACAATGCCCTCAGTGTGTCCCCATGAATCCTGTGCTTTCTGAGAGCTGGTGGGTCTTCAGATCAATGGTTGACAAACTTGGACTTACCTCAGAATCCCGATGGACTTGTTAAAGCACAGATTACTGAGTGCCAGCCTTGTCCTGGAGTTTCTGATTCTGTAGGTCTAGGGTGGGGCCTGAAAACTTGCATTTCTAATGAATTTTCCTGGGCATGCTCATGCTGACCCTGGGCCCACACTTTGAGAACTACCCTCAGTAAATCTGCTCAATCCTGTCCTGTCACTTCTAGCTGAGCCATGCCAAAAGAAGATGTGGAGGTGAAGGACTTCGTGGCACCTGCTTATTTGTGGTCCCTGGTAGGACAGAGGGGACCCAGCTCTTGCCTCAGTCCTGCAGTTTTTGCTCTAGTCCTCCAAACAGGGGTTCTCTAATCTGCCCACACCTAGATTCTTGCTGGTACTGTTTGCCCCTTTTCCAACCCAACCCAAATTAGAGTTTGCCTCTCAACTTCAACTCTACCAAGTGCTTTCTCCTGCTGGTGCCCTGTCTCCTCCCCTTGCTACAAGAGATGGCAAGAATGATATTTAACTCCATGATGCTTAGACTTTGGCCACAGCTTTGCTGGCCATGCCCCCAGCATTCTCCTGCTCAGAGAGGAAACATTTTCAGGGGGAATGCCAAGGACTGTGGCTATCCTTGTAGCCAGGTCAGGGCGCTGGGCAGGACAGTGAGAGCTTCCTGGGAGACATCCATGGATTCCTGGCCATGGCATGGGGGAAGGTGGTCTTGCCCCCCCACCCCAATTTAGCCACCTGTGACCCTAAGGGAGTCTGGTGACTGTGCATGGACACTGTCCACCCTACTGTGGGCATTCCAGCTCCATGTCACACAGAAGTCACAGCCCTTATAGCTTGTCAGCCCCTGCCCTCTGTCACAGGCATCTCGATGAAGACTGAACCTATGCTTAATTATAATAATAATTGAGCCAGCACCTGTGTTTTCAAAGCACTCTGCAGTCACTAATTAGCCAGCCATCTTCCTCTTCCCCCCAACAAACAGGTGGGTCCTGGGGGCTTCTTTCCCTCTTGCAGAAGAACCAAGACCCTGGGGAGGCCAGGAGGGACCCAAACAGGCCTGGCTGTGGCTGCCCCCTCTGTCTGCCTCCTGCAGAGCTGCCTCCTTGGGCTCCCAGCCTCCCCACCCTGGTCACCTTGCAGAGCAGTTTTCCCAGGTGGACAAAGATGAGCAGGGTCCTGGGGCAGCTTCTGGTCAATGGCCAGGATTTATACTCATTTCTCTAGCCACAGGCCTATACTAGGAAGGTCAATACCTCCAGGGGCAGCTGCAGAATAAGAGTGCTGGATCCATGAGAAAAGATATCCAGAGAGAGTCTGAGCACACAGTAGAGACCCTGCTGCTCAAACCTCCCTTTAATTGGGGAGGTCCAGAGGCCAAGGGGTCTGGTCAAGGTCATAGTCAAGGTCAGTGCTTCAAAAACGCTTGGCACCCAGGGAACCAGCAGTTAGCATAATGGCTATGTCGCTGGACTCCCACGTAGTAGACCGTGGTTCGCGTCCCGGACCCGGTGGCTTAAAACTCACGCCGGGTGTGTGTGCGTGTGTGCCCAAGATCCCAAGAGGAGAATGGAGGAGAAGGGATTGCAGCATGACCATCCCCCCTGGGAGGTGATTTCTCGCTTTCTGTCTCTATGTCTCTCTCTGTCTGTCTGGCGAGCGCGCGCCCTATAGCAAAAGTCTCTCCAAAAAAAAAAAAGGCACCCAGAAGGTACTGCGGATAGTCTGATTGACACACAGTGAATTCACTCAGAAGACAAGGCCTCCAGGTTCTCAGTGTGGAGCTAAAACTAGTGATCCCTAAATCAGTACCATCAAACCAACTCTTGGGCTTTCATCTCCGGGTCTAAGGAGAAATTGATCCTGCCTATTGTTTTGTGCAGCTGGAGAGCCACACGGACACACACCTGGGCCGGGACTTCTTCCTGGGCCTCCAGCCCTCCGCGCGCTCCAGCACCTACGTCAACCTGCGTGAGGTCTGCGGCCGGGCGCGGCTGTCCCCGGGGGAGTACCTCGTGGTGCCGTCTACCTTTGAACCCTTCAAAGATGGCGAGTTCTGCTTGAGGGTGTTCTCAGAGAAGAAGGCCAAGGCCCTGTGCGTCGTTTTTCTCTCCGTGGTCGGGGATATGTGGGGGGACCGGCTGGGGAAATGTCCAGACGTAGGTGGGGGTCCTGTCACTGTGTGATCCGCCCTGGTTTCCAACGGGTATTCCTTAGAAGAAATCTGAAAGACATTGCAGGTCCCTAGAGTTCTTCCCTTGGTGATCCCTCCTGTCTCTTCCACTTCTCTATAGAACTGGGAGAGTTTTCTTAAAAGAAAAGAAAGAGTTGAGGCTGGAGAGAAAGGGCCATAGTAGCAGCCTGGGCAGAGAGGTTCCCACTGGACTAGAGGGTGTGAGGCCAGAGCGTGGGAGCTAGGTGAGAGCACCACCTCCTACACCTCACACATGTGCACCCCCTGTACACACCACATGTATGCAACCACACACATATACATACCACACACACGTGCACACACACTGTGCAGATACCACACACACTGAGCACACAAACCATGCGCACAGCACACATATACAACCACACATTGCATACACACCACACTCACAATCTGTATCTGCACACACACTATGCATGTACCACACACACTGAGCACACATGACATGCACACAGCACACATATACAACCTTACACCATATGCACACCACACTCACACACACACACACACACACACACACTATGCAGATACCACACACACTGAGCACACACACCATGCACACAGCACACATATACAACCACACACCATATGCACACCACACTCACATACATGCACACACACTGTGCAGATACCACACACACTGAGCACACATTCCACACTTATACAACCATAGAAATGCACACTGCATGCACACACACCACATACTTACCACACACAGGCACGTACCACACACACCACATAGTACACATAAAACACACACACTCTACACACATAGCACACATATGCCACATGTATACACCACATACCAGAATAGTACACACCTACCTGCTGTGCACACACAGCACATATACACAACTACATACATACACCACTCACACAGATCACATATATTCCCCATATACCATACACACATACCACATATATACCCCACATACCACATATATATCACATATACCTATATCACATACATGCATCACACACTTACATATCACATACACCACATTGAGTACATAATTCCCAGGCACCACACACTCACTGCACGTGCCACCTATCACACAGATGCACACAGAACACACACCATGTACGTGCACACATGCGCAGGCTAGGCTTGCTGGCTTATTCTCCAGAGGCCATTTAAGCAGAAATTCATGTATCGAGGTCCCGGGGAGAAGAAGACTGATAACTGGGTGAGGTGAGGAGAGAACCTCCCAGAAGCGTCCACCATGGTAAACATTCTAGAATTCACAAAGACTGCTGAACTTGGAAGTTCTTGTCTCTGACGAAAAACTCAGGGTGGGGTGGGAGTTGGGGAGTTGAAGGGGCGGAATCCTGGTTAAGGATTCAGTTTATGCAGTTTTTAGTAGGAACTGAAGGTCTTGGGTGGGAAACCAGTTCCTCGGAGGAGTAAAAAACCTTCTGAAAGAACCTAGCTATTAGCTATTCTCTTTTTTTTTTATTAAGATTTTTGCCACAGGGTGCAGATTTTTGTCATAGGGTGCATACACTTGCCAGTGAGAGACAGAAACAAAGGGAAAGTGAGAAATCACTGCCCAGGAGGGATGACCACATGGGAATCCCTTCTCTTCTATTCTCCCCTAGGGATTTTGGGCATGCATGCGCATGCGTCTGGTGTGTTTTTCAAGTCGCCAGGTCTGTGACTCAAACCTCAGAGTCAGTCATGTGAGATCCAGCACCTTAACTACCATGTCCTTTTCATGTTCGGTTTGTTTCTTTCTTTGTATTTCAGGGAAATTGGGGGTGCTGTAGCCGGAAACCCACATGAGGTATGCAACCTTTAGTTAGCTAAGTTCTGGCACGATTTTATAATAGTTATTTGGGGTTTCTTATTGATTTGTCTGAGTTCTTTATATATAAGCAATAATAACTTATTATTCATCAGGCCGCAACATTGCCTAGGCCTCTTCTCTTCCAGATGAACAGATGGAAGCAATATTGGAATGTGAACTTCAGAATGCGTCCCTACCCCTGGGTGGGGGCGGCCTTTGCATCTCCCTCATTAAATCAGCAGGACCCACAGACAGAGCACTCACTATGCCTGGGTTGCTCTGTGCAGGAGAGAGTCAGTGGGGGAAACAGACCTGAGTCCTGCTCTCGGATGGACCTCCAGTCTTTCAGAGAACAAATGGTGAAGGCCTAGGGAAAAGATGAAGGAGAACGTGTGCCAGAAATGGATCTAAACCTGTGGTGTGTAGTCCTGGGGGAACTGGGGTGAGCAGCTACTCTGGGATGTCCCCATGGAGGAGCGACTCTGAGTACTTTGGAGGAGGAAATGCCCAGGGTTTGAGGTGTGCGTTTGTCTGCCTAACTCCCTCCTTCCTTCACTGCGCCCTCAATTACCACCTGGTTGTGCCTACGTCGTTACTCTTACTAGTACGGTATTATCAGGCCATATTGAGCCTTTTAGACTCTATTAGTAACAGTTCTGGAAGAAATTGACCCGGTGTTCTGGAGACTCTTAGGGCCGTCTGGAAGTCCTGTGACTTCCCCATTCTGTCTGGTCGTGACAGTTGGGGGCCATTCTATTTCGGATAGGGCCCATTGTCATCTCAGAAAGTCTCTTCAGAGGCATTCACATAATGATTTATAATTTCCAAAGAACATTGACACACTAGCTCTCATCTGAGTCTCAAGATGATCCCTGTTGGCTTAGTTCATTTAATATTGGAGTTGAGGAAATGGATACTTAGCGCCTGGAGATGGTATCCAGGAAGTGGCCAGCCTGCGGGTGAACTCCGCTCTCCTGGCTTCTAGTTTTGCCATTTCCACAGGGCTGTGTTCCTAACTTTGTTTTAATTGTGATGCTCTTTGAGAGAATCTGATGAAAGCTAAGAAAATGCTTGTAAACATGACCCCACATTTTCATGCAATTTCCGGAGTTCATAGGCCCCCTGAAGGTCACTGGGGATTTTCTTGGGAGTCCACAGATTGCAGCCATGATTCCCTGATGACAGAGCTTTTATCATTCTCTAAAAGCGATTCAGGGTTGAAGTCTGAAATTCAGGGTTGGTGGGTCTTTATTTTCTACATTACTCAGAGAGGACTGGCCAGGTCCCAGGGCTGCATCCCTGCTGGGCCCTGAGCTCCCCAGGGCCAGGACCCAGGATGGCGTCTCTTTTGTTTATCACCTTATGTTAACCGCTCCCCCCCCCCCCCCCCCGCAACACACACACACACACTTCAGCCCAAGCTTGGCCATGATAGGTGCCCAACAAATACTAAAGGATGAATAAATGAATTTTTAAAAAACTTTATTGCCAGAGTGGTTGCACTTGCCAGAGAGAGAGAGAGAAAGAAACACAAAGAAAAAGAGACAGTGAGAGAGAGAGAACCCCCTAATTAGGTGTGGTCACATCTATAATCCCTTCTCTATTCTTGCCTCTTGTCAGAATTTTGGGCACCCATGCACACTCACCTGCTGCATTTTTCAAGCCACTGGTGCCAGGATCGGACAGTCAGCCATGTGGGACTGGCTCCCTTAACCACTGCGCTGTGGGGTCGCCGGGAACTTTCCATTACCCCCATTGATTCCAATTTGAACTTTGCAACTGTGCTTCCTTTTAGCCACATCCCAGCGAGGTGGACCAGGAAGATGGCCAGTTCAAGAGCCTGTCTGAGAAGCTTGCGGGGAAGGTAAGTGGATGGCAGGAGAATGTTCCAGAATGTCCAGGTCACTTTTATCTTTATTTCCTTGGGTCTCCAGGAGTACGAAGGCTACAACTGAAGATCCCAAACCCCCAAGCATCAGAATCGATCACCTCATCTGGTCTGAAGACTGAGAGCTGTTCCTATGTTGTGAGAGCAATCAGGGTCCTGGGGTCCCCTTTCTTACTGTGTTTCACTGATTCTTGAGAAAATAGGAAAATCGACTCTCTGGGTTCTGCCAAAAGCCTTTCTGTTTGTAAATTGACCCTGTCAGATGGGGCCTATATTAGAAAGCTGGCAGCAAATCAATACCCCTCAGAGGCAGCTGGCCCTGTGGAGGGTGGCTCGGTTACTCTGGCGGGATTGCCAGGCCCGGGCTCGGCTAGTTGCCCTGCCGTGTGTCTCTTCTCTGTGAATCCAAGCTTGGCCTGGCTGGGTCGAGACTCAGGCCCTGGAGCAGAAGGAAACTGCCTGCCACTCCTTGTCTCTCTGCCCACCTGGCTTGGGTTCGTTTTGGCCCTGTTCCTGGTGGCTCTAAGTCAGAGTGCACCTGGGACTATAGCGTCACAACAGGCCCCATAAATGCAACAGACGTGCTGCTCTTTGGAGGGCAATAAAATACGCCAGAGGGAAAACACAATGTCCTCCACCCACCAAGGATGCTCAGGGTGATGTTCCAGACTTTAGGATGGAAGGGAAGGAAACATATCAGAATCCTTTGCAGAAAGTCAAAGCCGGGCACAGTGCCTTTGCACAGCCACTGAAGAAAACCTTTGCAAACATGAGTCAATTTGTGTTTTAGGTGGATGCTCAGGCCAGTATTTTTGCTAACAGACTTCATTTCCATAGCTGCCTAGGGGTCATATTTTATTAAGGACACCAAGAATGACAGGAGCTGGGAGTCCAGATTCATATAGTTCTTTCATGTACTTTATCTGACTTTTCTCACCCACAGTGTGGGGCAGACTTGGCCACTCTTCTGCTCTGCTGGTGACATGACCAGTGCAGGTTAAGGTGCTGAAGGCACAGCCCCATGAGGAATAGGGTGAAGGTCCAAATGTAGATTCTCAACATCCCACTGTCTTCTCAGCTGGCTAACGGGAGCTGTATGCTAGGCCTGGAGGCTTTCAGAGGGTGCGCAGGTCTTATCGTTTTGGAGCTGGCCATTCTGGGCCTGGAGGAGGCCTGCTGTGCCATGCTGTGCTCACAGGAGATGCTGCTCTGTGAGGCTCTTGTCTCTGGTTTCCAGTGTCTGGAGGGAGGAGAGTGACTTGGCTGATGCCACAGGGGAGAAAGAGGCTGTGTTAGTTAGCTACTGAGTGATTGATAGAAATAGAGCCCAAGGTCAGAAGCCATGTGGGTGGGCAACTTGCAGGGTCCCAATCACATCGCAGGGGGAGCAGAGTGGAGTGGCTGTCCATGAGTCCTCCTGTTCTAGTCTCCTTCCTTCTCCTTACGGACCCACCAGAACTCAACCACAAGGGCCGCACCATAGTCACTTCATCACTCCCAAGGCCTTACCTTTCAATGCCAAGAACCCAAAACACCACATCTCAACACCTGAATTTGGTGGGGGGAGCCATAAACAACAGCGGGGCGGAGTCACTGTGGGAACCCTGTTCTCACCCAATACTCCTTCTCTGCACTCATTCCTCATCTTGCTCGAGGTCTATCCTGAGAGTTAAGGGGGAAATCTTTCCTTTGGTTCAGTGTTTCTCCCAAATGCACTCAGGATGTCCTCGTCCCTAAATCTCACCTCCAGGCTGAGACAGGATACCACACAATTTTGCAGGTGAAGAAACGGAGGTGTGCAGTGTTTAGCCATTGCTGTCTGCAGTGGAAAGCAGGCGCTTTGCAGTGAGGTAGTCTTGGGTCTCCAGTCTCGGCCCTGCCACCTGGTAGCCATGAACCCCCAGGCTTCATGTGATATTCAATCACGTGAAAAGGGCAGATGACACTGTGTATGCGGGTGGCACTGGCTTACAAAATCATGACTTCCGTAACTGTAAATGGATGCAGAGTTGTTCTGAGGATTGGCAACATTCCACATTAGATGTGTGGCACATGGGTGCTAGCGCCTACTATTGTCACTTGTCAGAGTGTTCTCTGTTTACGCATGTCCCACAGAAGGCAGCAAGACCCCAGCATGGCCGCTCTCTGGGGTAGCATGGGTGGTGCTCATGGTATTGACCATCACCTCTGGCCAGGCTGTTGGGGACCCCAGAGGAAATATGAGTTTGTAAAGATGTCACAAGCCTTAAAAATATCACAGGGCTGGTAGACCTGCAGGCTGACCGTGGAGGAGACTCTGCATTAACTCACATCTTGAATCAGCTGGTCAGAACCTGACATGATTCGCATTTGGGTTCCTCTTTCTAGATTCTTTTTTTTTTTTTTTTCTTGGAGAGGTTTTTGCCACAGGGCGCGTGTGCTCGCCAGACAGACAGAGAGACAGAGAGACAGAAAGCGAGAAATCACCCCCCAGGGGGGATGGCCACGCCGCAATCCCTTCTCCTCCATTCTCCTCTCAGGATCTTGGGCACGCACGCACATGCACCCAGCGTGAGTTTAAGCCGCTGGACCTGGGACTCGAACCACGGTCGACTACATGGGAGTCCAGCGACATAGCCATTACGCTAACTGCTGGTCCCCTCTTTCTAGGACTCTGAGGTCAGTGCCAATGAGCTCCAGACGATTCTGAATGGGGAGTTTTCCAAACGTAAGTTCCTCTTTAGGGCCTTTCTCAAGAGAGATGCGGGGGAGGGACTGAGGGACGAGGCAGACAGCCATTGGGCCAAGAGCACTGTAAGTGCAGGAAGGGCCTTTGCCCTCTGACCCCAGGGTCCCATTACATCCAACAAGAGCCAGGAGGCAAGAGAGGATGGAGGGAGGTGCTGGGTAGAGGTGAGGGTGGGCTGGTGTTGGAGACCAGCCATTGGGGCAGGAGTAATGCCCCGTGATGTGTATGAAATCATGTGCTGAGTCCTGGGAGGGACGAAGCTGGGGTGGCGTTTGTCTTACATCAATTTTTTTTCCCTATAAAATGAGTAACTTTGATAGCTCTGTACATTAAAGATCTTGTTCTGTAGCACATCTCTGGGGAAGGGAGGATGAAGGGATGATTCTGACCATCCTGGGCTGCACTCAGTTCCCTATCTTCAGACTTTACCAAGCCGCGGGAGCTGTCAGAGGATCACCCTGTACCCAGGAGGAGTTCTCCTCCCCTTCTTGACTCCAACCTCATTGGAGACAGCATGGAGCCAGTTTCTCTTCTGGTCCAGAGTTGGGCCAGGTTGTCTCCCAGCTGGTTGAGTAATGGGCTCTCACTTATCCAAGGCAGCAGAGCCAGGCAGGGGAATGTAGGAAATGGGGTTTGGCCAAGCATTCAAGTGGAACCCTTCCCAGGACAGACATGGGGTTGAGCAGCTACCCAGGGCTCTGGACAGCCCTTTCACTCTCTGCCTCACTCTTGCACCTGCCATTGCTAAGGGGAGTGGAGAGGAGAGAGCTGCAGGGTCTTTAGTGATGGCCTTGGATATGAGGAAGGTGTGAGTGGAGGCCAGAAATGGCTGGAGTCCCTGGGGAGATCCCTGCAATTTAGCAGGTGGGGTTAACAGCTGTCACTGAGCAGCTGTGTGTTGTGGTGAAAAGCATAGGCTGTGGAGCTTGTGTTTAAATTCCACCTCTGCCCCTACTAGTTGTGTGACCTTGAGCAAGTTACATAATTTCTCTGGGCCTCGGTTTTCTCATCTATAAAATGGGTACAGTGATAGCATCTACTACATGGAATTATTCTGAAGAGTACACGAACAGTTACTTGGACAATACCTAGCCAAAAAAAAAAAGGTTAGCTGTTTCATTAAGAACTTATATACCAAGCACCAGGGCTTGTTCAGTTATATTATCTCAATTAATGCCCAACCAGTCTTTGGGGCAAGTACTGTCAATATTATTATAATGATTATTCCCACCCAATAGAAGAGGAAACTAAAGTTCAGCAATATTAATTTGCTGAAGTCTGGTTTTTAGCAAGGCCGGGGGCTCAGACCTTGAACCTGATGCTGGTGCTTATCTGGACCCAGAGTGTGAGGAGGTTCGGGGGCATCTGCTCACAAGCCCGACCTGATGCTCGCCCCTTTATTAGAGACCCTGCTCCACTCCATACTCTGGCTGGTGTCTTTGTGGTTTTCTACCATGAGTGTTATGTCCTTTGGTGTCAACAATCCTGATTCCCGTCTTTCTTTTCTATTTAAATATTTAGGAACAGACATAAAATTCGATGGGTTCAACATCAACACTTGCAGGGAGATGATCAGTCTGTTGGACGTATCCTTTACACATCATGTTGTTTTTACTTTTGTTCTGTTTTTAAAGACTCCTTAACCTTTTCTATTAAGAAGGATAGGAAGGGTAGAAAAAAGAAAAAAATGAGAGGGAAAACAAGATTTATTGAGCAAAATGTCAGGTGTCGTGCTTGAAGATTTAAAGACAAATCTATCATCTGATTGCAATCTTCAGTAAGCTTGAGATTATCTCCCTTTTAGCATTAAAGAAACTGAGGCATGTAGTGTTTAAGAGAGTTATTTAAAATTGTGTAGCTTAGAGATAGCCAGTGTGGGGACCAGCAGTTGGTGTAATGGCTGTGTCGCACTCCTATGTAGTAGACTACGGTTTGAGTCCCGGACCCGGTGGCTTAAACTCATGTGGGGCGTGTGTGCATGCGTGCCCAAGATCCTGAGAGGAGAATGGAGGAGAAGGGATTGCAGCGTGGCCATCCCCCCCTGGGGGGTGATTTCTCACTTTCTGTCTCTCTCTGTCTTTCTGGCAAGTGCACATGCCCTATAGCTAAAACCTCTCCAAAAAAAACTCCAAAAAAACAGATAGCCAGTGTGTGGCGTCCATGTCCCTCTCCCCCCCACACTCTGTTAATCAGTGCTTCTGCGCTGTGCTCCATTCCCACCCTCCATCCTCAATCCACCCCCCACCCCCCACTGCTTGGGTTCTTCCCATGTTATCTGATTTTCATTTCAGAATTAACATGGCTCTTGGACAGTGGCTACCATAGTTTAGAAATATCACCCAAGTAAAACCTGTTTGTTCTCGCTGATCTAATTTAATTCTCACTTTATATTGAAGAATGGTGTTTTAGTCTGTTCAGGCTGCTTTGACAG
The DNA here is from genome assembly GCA_026018925.1 of Tupaia tana. Taxonomy (NCBI): domain Eukaryota; kingdom Metazoa; phylum Chordata; class Mammalia; order Scandentia; family Tupaiidae; genus Tupaia; species Tupaia tana. Next base: position 134,786,021 of record JAKSZU010000007.1, read on the forward strand.
AATATCATAAGCTGGGTGGTTTATAAACAACAGAAATTTATTTCTCACGGTTCCGGAGGGTGAGAAGTCCAAGATCAAGGCATAGGCACATTTCGTGTCTGCTGAGGGCCCACTTTCTGGTTCATAGATGGCTGTCAGTAGTGGAAGGGGAAAGGGAGTTCTCTGGGGTCCTTTTTTTTTTTTTTTTTTTTTGGAGAGGTTTTTTTCGCTATAGGGCACGTGCGCTCACCAGACAGACAGAGAGAGACAGAGAGACAGAAAGCGAGAAATCACCCCCCAGGGGGGATGGTCACGCCGCAGTCCCTTCTCCTCCATTCTCCTCTCGGGATCTTGGGCACGCACGCACACACGCCCGGTGTGAGTTTTAAGCCACCGGGTCCAGGATGCGAACCGCGGACGACTACGTGGGAGTCCAGCGACATAGCCATTACGCTAACTCCTTTTTATAAGGACATTAATCCCATTTATAAGGGCTTCAACCACATGACCTAATCATCTCTTAAAGACCTGCACCTCCTAATACCTTCACACTGGGATTAGGTTTCAACATATGAAATTTTTTGGGAAATAAACAGTCTATAGCAAAGGGGTAGGAGTTTGGGGGAGGAATAGAGGAGGTTAGGGCATTCTAGGTGGAAGGAACATTCTAGGTATGAAGGGTGAAGGTGAATGACCCAACATCACTTCCTTAAAGCTTTGCTTAGGGTGGGTTCAGGTTGCTATTCAATACAGTGCTGATGGCAAAGGCCGTTTCTTTAAAAACTAGAACTTTAGAGGGATCACTTCAGCTCTTCAGACTTCATCTATGATGAGAGCTAACAACCTTTTTTTGCAAGATTCCTTTACTAACTGTGGGGCAGGGAGAATGATTTTCCTTTGTGTAGTGGTCATGCAGAGTGGTCATAAGTAACAGAGCATATGTGCTGATCTCTGTTCTAAACCATGGAGAGGTGGTGGTCTCTGGTGGGCCCAAAACTTCGGGTGGCCTCTCCCTGTATGATACCAAAGCTCTTCAGCCCTTGTGCCTTTTCATAGACCTGTGGATAACAATTTAATTGGTAGGCCACAGAGAACTCTTAAGTGTTGATATGCTTTGCTTGGTTTCTGAATTATTCTCTTCATCTATGATGAAGGGAATAATTGACTTCGATTTAGATTTTCCTGATAGAGATCATGTGTGTGTGTGTGTGTGTGTGTGTGTGTGTGTGAGAGAGAGAGAAAGAGAGAGAGAGAGAGAGAGAGAGATAGGTTGGCAGAGAGAGATACACTTGGTAGGGTCTTGTCATGCTGCAATTCTCTTTTCTCAGTCCTCCAGCTCCTCAGGATCCTGGGTACCCAGGGCTTTGCAGGGCCCTTACGTCACTGCTTCACCATAGCAGTTGGGTCTGACTTCTGTTTAGATGTGAGAATTGCTTTGTAGTCACCCATTGTTTCCACTGGTGCTTGCATCTCTGACAGCTCTGGGAAGACTATGATGCTCTGTCATTCTTTAGACTCTTTATCCCATAGTTTGAATAGTATGGAGCAGTTGTTCTGAATCATGGTATGCAGCAGATCTGTTCATGGAGTCTTTAAAAAAATAACAGCTTTATTGAATATAATTTACAAACCATACAATGTACCATTTGAAGCATACAGCTCAATGGTTTTTTGTATATTCACGAGGTTGTGCAGCCGTCACCACAGAAGTAGAACATTTTCATCACCCCCTAAAGAAACCCTGTATTCATATTAGCAGTCACCCTCCATTTCCTTCCCATTTCCCCTCCCTTGGCAACCGCTGGTCTACTTTCTGTCTCTATAACTTTGTATACTGTGGACATTCATATACATGGGATCGTACACTATGTGGTCCCCAGTGGCTGGCTTATCACACTCAGCATGATGTGTTGAATACCATAGCATGGATCAGTACTGTTGATACATCAGCCCTGGAGTTTTAACTGGACAGTTGCCTGAGTCTCACTCCTGAAATCCTGATTCAATAGGTCTGGTCTTTGTAGGCAGTCCCATCTGGGACAAGGCTTTGGAACACATAAGGGTATAAATTCAGGGTTCAGCACTTACTAGGTATATAAATTTGAGAAAGTTGGTAAATACCCTGAACCTCTGTTTCCCCTCCTAAAAAATGGGATCACAACATCTAGCTTGTGTGGCTGTTGCATAGATGAACTGAGATAAAGAACATAAAGTGCCTAGACACAGGGCTAACTCCGTAGCATACTACTCCTTTGAGAGATGCTGAATTATTCGTAAGGGTGTGAAGGATGTGGTACATTCAACACTCTGTGGATCATAGAGACTTAGTGTTAAACACAGGCGAACACAGACTTTCTTAAAGGATGAAATCTCCACTCTGGTGTAAACACGGCTCTGGCTAGTTGAAGGAGGTGAGAGTGATGTTCTATTTCAGAGTTTTCATGTCAGTGCCATAACACATTGTTATTTATTGATTCTTTGTGATTGGTGAGAAAAGGGTAGAGTTTAAAAAGACGTAACTCCATGAAGGTAAGGCCATTTCAAAACCCAATTCCCATTGTCTAGGATAGTGCTTAATGAACATTTATGGAATGAATGTAAGTTGGACACAGAAGTCCACATAACCCCACCTGCTCTGGTTATGTAGTGGTCTGTGAGTGGACTGTGTGATTGAGAATCCAATCCTGTGCCTCCTGATGACTTTTCTGATCATATTTGATATTCCAACCAGCAGTAATTATCTGAATGGACAATCACAGAAATTTCAATATGGAGGTCCATCCTGTGGCATGGTGGTAGGTAAGGTGGCTTGACTGCATGTTGCTGACTGTGGTTCGAGTCCCAAACTCAGTGGCTTGAAAAAACACTCTGGGAACGGGGCCAGCAGGTGGCATGGTGGTTAAGGCACTGGACTCCCCTGTGGCTCACTGTGGTTTGAGTCCCAGACCTAGTGGCTTGAAACACACTGAGAACATGTGTGTGAGTGCCCACAGTTCCAGGAGGAGAATGGAAGAGAAGAGATTGCAGAGTGGCCACCCTCCCTTGGGGATGATTTCTGACTTTATCTCTCATTGTTTCTCTGGCAAGTGCATGTGCCCTATGGCAAAAACCTTAAAAAAGAAAAGAAAAGAAAAACACACTGGGTACATATGTCTTTGCCCAAAAAAGGAAAAATGGAGAAGGGGTTTTGGCCTGGCCATGCCCCATGGGGTTGGGGGTGCATTCTCACTTTTCCTCTCTTTCTCTCTCTCTCTGGTGAGTGCACATGCCCTCTAACAAATTTTAAAAAGAAAGAAAGAAAGAGAAATTTAAATCTGGAAGCAAATGTATGGATCATATAACTCAACCCTTTCAATAACCCAGGATGATTAGGATGTTAGAAACTAATTAATGATATTGCTTAGAGGTCTTTAGGCTCCTGACCTGCCCTTTCTCTCTAGCTCTGTGCCTGACCTTACAGGAGAGCCTTAGTGAATGGTTGGTCCCCCTCTATCACTCCCACTTCTCTGCTTGCTGCAGGCATAGACGGCTCTCTAAGGCCTTAAGGCACCCATGCATGGCCACAAGAGAAAGACATGTGGGCGGCCTATAGGGTTGGGCTCGATCACATTGGCCTTTAACATGTCCAGAGCAATGGGACGGGCACTTTGGGACTGGAGGAATTAAAGACGCTTTGGCTGAAGATGCAGAAGTATCTGGTAAGTCTTCTTCCTCTTAGTACCTTCTGGCTCTGGTCTCTCTCCTCTGTTATAACCCTGCTGGATACCCATTCCTGGTCTATTTTGGAGTCTAGTCTGTGTAGATCCTTAGTCATGGTCAAAACTAGCATAACCTGGGCATATTGTTCAGGAAGGAATGAGAGGCAACAAGAGAAGCTCACATAACCCTGCCTGAATGTCCAGCCACTGAGAGGGCAAAGGTCCCGTGGTGGGTCTCAGCTCCAGCTCTTATCTTTGAAACCTTCTCGGGAAGAGTCTTCATGAGTGCACCCCCATCCTTCTGTTGAAGTAGTGGGATGGAGGGGGTGGCTTTGCCAGGGCTGCAAATGGCTATTTTCTACCTGAGATTTTTCTTCTGCTTTAGGAGATCTTCCGGGAAATGGATTATAACCACTTGGGGACCATCAACGCCCATGAGATGAGGATAGCCCTCAAGAAGGCAGGTAGGAGATGTCCTGCAGACATGTCTTGGGCCCCTGAAGCTCATTTTAAAGTTATTCTCACTGTGATGATTGCTAATGAGCTCCATTGGCAGTTGTCCTGGTTGGACATCAAGGTGGTGACAAGACTTTGCCCAGTCACTTTGCTATCGCAGCCCAACTATTTCCTCAAGAATGCTGCCCGTAGTAACAGGGAAGGTGACGGCGATTAGAGGATGGAGCAGGCTGTGGAGGAGACAGGCAGGGGATTAGCCAGGCAGGCAGTCCCCTCACTGTCTCAGCTCTCACTCGCTGTGATGCCAATGGGACCCATGGCTGGGTTAGGAGCTAGACTGCACCAGGGAAGAAGCTAATCCTGACAATCAGGATCTAAAAGCAGATGGGCTTGATGACAGGATGCCTCTGGGGTCCCCTGGAGCAGAAAGTCAGGCCTGGTTTGCAGATGCTCACAGAGCACTGTAATGTCAGCCCCTCGAGTTTCTGGTGGAGCCAGTGCTGAGTCTTCCACTCACCTGTGACCAGGTCTCTCTGCCCTCAGGCTTCACCCTCAACAACCAGGTGCAGCAGACCATTGCCCTGCGGTATGCGAACAGCAAACTCCACATCGACTTCGATGGCTTCGTTTCCTGTTTGACCCGCCTGGAGACCCTCTTCAGTGAGCTGCTTTCTCCTTTAACCCCACCCTAGTTCTCTTGAGCTGTAGGGAGTGCAGGGTCAGGGCCAGGAGTCAGAGCCTGACATTGCCTTTAGGAGGTCAGGGAGGTCAAAGTAACTGATGGGGTTTCTGTAACTTGGGGCAAGGGGAAGCAGAAATTGAAGGGGTTGAGGTAGACTGAGCTGACTAGACCCAAGATCAGAGGCCACCTTTTCCTACAGACTCAAAAACTGTCATCCAGATTACCATGTGCCTTCCAGGAGTTGTCCCTAGACCAAGATCAATGAGTCCCAGTGATGGTCCTTATGGCTGTTAGTGCCTCTTCATGTTTATGACTTTGGAAGGATCAGATTGAGAACCGGTTATGGGGATCCCTAGCTAGGGGATGGGGACCCCTGATGAAAGACAGTAGGTGTTCTGTCAGGCCTTGGGACCCTGCTGTATTACAATCAATGAGACATCTTGTTATGGGAGGGGAGTTTCTTTCCACTGAGTTGTGGGAGGTGTAAGTTCTGAGGAAAAGATCAGGTAGCCAGAGATGAAGCTAAAGAACAGGATTACAACCCTGCCCCTGGTTAAAATAATTGCAAGTTTCTCATATGAAGCTTCTGAGGTGGAGGTGACAGAGGGACCATCTCTGCTGACAATTGGGTTTGTCCATCTGGGCAGAGGGATGTCACCAAAAAGCTCATACTGGGCACTGGATCTGTAGTTGGCTTTTTAAGATCATTGGAGCTAGGTGGGAGGTGGAGGGGCCTGTAGGGGAAAGGTGAGGGTTAAGGGGAGCTTCCTGGTGGGGATGGGGTGGGCAGAGGCAGCTCTCTGTCCTTGACTCAAAGTCCTGGGACAGCCCATCCAATGCACCCCTTTTCTGGCATTCTAGAGCTGTTCAGGCTTCTGGACAAGGACCAGAATGGCACCATCCAGCTCTCTCTGGCTGAGGTAAAGGGCCTGAGGTTTGATGAACTGCTTGCTTGGGTGGAATAGGTACTGAGTGGTGTTTATTGCTATCAATGTCTTGTCCCTGTGAATATGATACAGGTTTGATGTAGGCACCGTGGAGAGGAATATGATCGTCGCGCAGTCCTTCAAACTTTACTTATTTATTATCTTAAAGATAAAACTAAGCTGTTTCATATCATTTCAAAGATGCAAGCCCTGGGGGACCAGCAGTTAGTGTAATGGCTATGTCACTAGACTCCCATGTAGTTGACCGTGGTTCGCGTCCTGGACCCAGTGGCTTAAACTCACGCAGGGCGTGTGTGCATCAGTGCCCAAGATCCCGAGAGGAGAATGGAGGAGAAGGGATTGCGGCGTGGTCATCCCCCCTGGGGGGTGGTTTCTCGCTTTCTATCTCTCTATCTCTCTCTGTATGTCTGGCGAGCGCACGTGCCCTATAGCAAAAAAATAAAATAAATAAAACCTCTTAAAAAAAAAAAAGATGCAAACCCTTTGGATGTTAATTTGAATGGAATTGTGGGTGAGGGGCACCCTTTTCACACCAGGGGGATGGCCGTACCACAATCCCTTCTTTATTCTCCTCTCAGGATTTTGGGCATGCACACATTTTTTTCAAGCTGTCTGGTCTGGGACTCAAATCATACAACTGGCCATCTGGGATCCCGCTCCCTTAACCACTGGGCCACCGGGCTGGCCCAGTAAACTCTTTTTTTTTTTTTAATCAGTAGGAATACATTTTTTTTTTTTTTTTTGCTATAGGGCACGAGTGCTCGCCAGACAGAGAGAGACAGAGAGATAGAAAGCAAGAAACACCCACCAGGAGGGATGGCCACGCCGCAATCCCTTCTTCTCTATTCTCCTTTTGGGATTTTGGCATGCACGCACACGTGCCTGGCATGAGTTTAAGCCACCAGGTCCTGGACTCGAACCATGGTCGACTACGTGGGAATTCAGCGACATAGCCATTACGCTAACTGCTGGTCCCAGGAGGAATACATTTTTAAAGAATGATAAATTTATACCAATAACATAGTCGTTATTATCAACTATTCTGTACTGTACATAATTGTATGTGCTATACTTTTATCCAACTGGCAGTGCAGTGGGTTTGTCTCCACCAGTGTCACCACAGTTAAGCAAGCAATGCCACGTTAAGACACCTATGGCATTGCCAGTTGGCCATGTGGGATCCAGCACCTTAACATCCATGCCACCTGTCTTTGTGGATCTAAAGCTTTTTCTAAGCTTCAGTTCCACAGTGGTCTGCCTTAGGAGTTAATGACTTAGGGGCTTCCTCCCTTCCTACGGCTGAGCAGGGTACTGAGAGGAGGGTGGAGATAAACAGATTATATCCATGTGAGGCTGGAGAACAGTACAGCAAAAGTACCGCCCTTCCCCCAAGAAGCCTGAGCTCACATTCATCTCTTTCCTTTGCAGTGGCTGTGCTGTGTGTTGGTCTGACCCCGGATTTGGATTTCAGTGACATTCTCTGCCTCCCTGTCTTGGCTCTTTTGTCTCCTCTACAATTTGTGATGTTTATCCTTGAGTGACATTTACTGGTTACTCACCTTTTTCTTGCCTCCTATTGTTCCCCAAGAGCCTGGCCTGTCCCAGGAGAGCAGGCTAGGATCCCTGGATCTCATTCAGCAGCTTAGGAGCTATTTCACCTGACCCCAGAGCCCAGGGTGGGAAAGCAACCCATTAAACTTGTGGACCAGGGGCTGATAGGTTGCATGGTGGTTAAGGCACTGAACTCCTACATGGCCAACCACGGTTCGAGTCCTGGGACCTGGTGGCTTGCTTTCTCACTTTTTCTCTCTTGTGCTGTCTCTTTGTGGTCAAATTAAAATAATAATAAATAAAATAAAATAATAAAATAAAATAAAATAAAAAGATTCCTATAAAAATAAAGTTGTGGGCTAGGATGGTTTCTGCCTTTCTTCAGTGATGTGCAATGTGGGGAGCGCTCAGGGCTTTCCATGCTTGAGGAAAGAGGTTCTTGGGAAACATCCCAGCTCAGAGTTGCAGGAAGATGGAAAGTGCGAGGCACTGTCTTGGAGGACAGGCCTACTACAGACCAAGCTGCTTCTAGGGGCTGCCTTCTGGAAAGGAGTCTGGCCCATCCCTGCCCAGGAAGTAAACAGGGAGGGGGTAGTGGGAGAACAGGACTTTCTGTCTTCATTCCAGGCAGAGAGGTTGCTGTGCTGTGCTGAGGGGAAGTCTTATCTGACAAATAGCCAGAGGGGGAAACGCAATTCAGGTTAGTTTTGCTCACAGTTGAGCACGAGGGTCTTTGTTGGTGGTGAGAAAACAGATGCTACAGACACAGTGTTCTGCTGGGTGGATGGAGTTAGACTTTGCAGACTTTGGGTATGAAGTAGAAAGGTGAAAACACACACGTCCGTGCCTCGACCCCTGCTTTAGTCTGAGTGAGGACTAGTTTCCTACTTGTGGAAGTGGAGCTAGATGAACATTCCTTATAGGAATATGGCTCAGAAGGCTGGCAAAACACCAGTCAGTGTTAACACGGCCTCCAAGTCTCCCAGGGCGCAGAGGGGAAGGCGTGGCAGGGCCTTATGTGAAGAGGGGTGGGATCTCTGGGATCTTGTGACTGCAGATAGGTCTCAGTTCATCCCACGGTGCAGAGGGAGCTACATTTGTCTGGCAGCCCATGGGGCCAAGGAGAAAAGGGTCCTTCCTTGTCCAGTGGAGAGTATGAGGGAGGGGAGAAGATTGAGCTCCCATTGGCAGGGCTGAGCAGGTGCATGCTCAGCCCCCTCCGGTTGCCTGGAGAGACCACCCAGCCTGCTCCTGTGGGCTCAGCTGGTGTTATTCTCACGTTCAGCCTGATGACTGCATATAAGTCTCTGCCCCATCCCATTCTTTAAAAATAGAGTTTTATAAACCAATTCTCCCTAAATAGAAACTGCTATATGATAATCAACTTGCAACAGGTAGTTTTATTTTTAAACTCTATAGCCTTCAACTATTTTAGGGAATAACCGGTCTCATTACAAAATATCATTTGCTTTGGATGTCTGGAGTACCAGGGAAGGGTTGTCCTGGGGACTCCTGTCCAGTACAACCCATGAAATGGGTTCCCACACAGTTTTCCTTCTGGACACCTCAGAGGTTGCTTTCTGCTCTCTTCTGTCCCCCAAGATAAAGGCAGTGGACAGGCTACATTCAGGCATGGCCTCTTCTTTTCCCCAGATGTGGTGCCTCTTAGGACCCTGGGGTTCTACAACGCCTGCGCTTCCCGGAACAGAGCCTGTGCCACACGTGCTTGCACTCACACGTTCTCTTTTTCCATCAGACAGTCCGTGGGTGAAGAGATGGTGTCTTCCTTGTCCCCCCAGAGCCTAAGGCAGTGCTGGGCACGGAGCAGGCACTCGGCAAAGGAGAAAGAAGCCCTTCCTTCTGCCTCCGAGGAGGCTTGCAGGGCAGGCCCTCGCTGCATGTTCACAGTGCAGAGCCCGGGTCTGTGCTGGTCTCTCACAGGGACAGCAGTTTGTGACAGCCGAGGCCCCAGTGGGGAGCATGCCAATAGATACATATACAGATTCACGGAAGCTGGGCGTCTGGAGTGGTGGCAGGAGAAGATGTGGGGCTCGCAGGGTCGGCTGCTGAGCTGCTCCCTCCCTGAAGCCCCTCCCACACCCAGGAGGCCCAAAGCAGAGGGAGTTGTGGCCACCTGTGGCTGCCTCCGCTGTCAGGGGCCTTTGATTTGTGCAGAGAATCTCATGGGAGCAGCTCAGATTCCCCCACAGGGGCATTTGATTTGCGCAAAGAATCCCATGAGAGCTCAGGTTCCCTGCCTTCTGTCTGGAGAAGAAAGCGGCTCAGGGGGCTCCAGGCAGCTTGGGAGACACCCACGGGGGCCTGAGTTACTCTTTCTCTGTGGCATTCCCGTCCTCCCTGGCCTGCAGAGACGATTCATCTCACCTCTTACAGGCACAGCTTGTGTCTTCATTAGTAAACATGAAAAACCCAGGCCATCATGAACCCCCAGACTCATCGGGACCTCCTGGCACACGGGAGCCAGCGTCGAGGTAAGAGGCATCCAGGAGGTACCAAGTATTCTGGGTAATTCCAGAGCAACAAGACTGTCTTCAGCATGTCTCCTTTTCCTGCTGAGAGTCGTGGATTAGCTTTCTCCTCACATCCACCTGCCCAGGCAGGGCTTTTAGTAATTATGCACAATCACAGAAGCAGCTCTCAGCCGAGCGGGGAGAGGCAGGCAGACAGCCCATCTGCAGGCAGCAGGAGGCTCTTCCCCGCCAAGGTCCTGACAGCATGGGCGTCTCACAGCCCGGCTCCGTGGGGTTCCACGTCAGGCCCACAGAGGCTGGCGGAGAGACGCCCCCGCCCCACCTGGGTGGTCTGGCTGTGGCTCCTCTCTAATGCCAGCTGTTCTTCTGAGGTGGGCAGTGGGAGCCTAGAGCGGTCTTTCTTCTTCAGTCAGCCATGCTCTTGGCTGCTCGACTAGCTCCCTCTCTGTGCTGTCTCACTGCAAGCTCAGCCTGCCTTACAGGGCCCGTTTCCTACCAGCCCCCACCCTGGAATTGCCTCTAGCTCAGGCTCCAGGACCCTGAGCCACACTCCCCAGGCCACTCCTCTCCGCTCTTCTCCCACTGGAACACTCCCCCCCCCCACATCAGTGGCCCCCTTCTGAAGGTGAACGACCCTTTCCTTTGATGTATGTGTGGTCTTGGCTGACCCTGAGAATTCACGTAACTGGCGGTGAATAACCAAGACACCCACCAACTTCTGTACTTCAGAAAAGATAGTCAGAAAGGACCCACTAAGAAGTGATTTATCTGCCACCTTTTCCCTACATTTTGTTCCTGAGTCATCGGTGGTGTGACAATGGAGGCCATCTATGTGGTACCACACGTGTTAGACACTGAACGCACATACGTGTACCCATTCATATGTTAAATCCTAACACACAAGGCGATGGTATTAGGCGATGGTAGGGTGTGGAGAGCAGCCGGTCTGAAAACATGTGACCTTTACACAGAGGAAGAAGCCCCGCCTTGGAAGCTACTCTAGCAGGGCTATTTCTTTTTTTCTAGCAGGGCTACTGAGAAGCGTCTACATATGAAAGCAGTACCTGCCTGCTGTCAATGGCTAGCTTCCTGTTGTTGTTGATGCCCAATACCCCATACTGCCCACTATCAGGCTAAAGGAAGTCATAAGGGTTTATCAGATTGTCCCCCAAAAAAGATCAGAGAAATTATATGGCATCAGTCATTTTCACATCTTCAGATGATTTACATCCAAAAACAACTGGCTTTGCATTCCATTTCCTTCTCCCCTATTCTCTTTGCATTCCACTTTCTTCTCCCCCATTTTCTTTTCATCCCATTTTCTCCTTCCTCCATTCTCTACCCCTTAAAAGAGTAAACCTGAGACCCGTTCTGGTCGCAACTTCTCCATGAGAGAAGCTGTGCCCACTTGATCCTCGCTTTTCCGTACTTGTGTGTCTTTGTGTGTTTGTTATTGCGTCTATTTCTAATCCACAGCCTTCCCCACTCAGAGAAACATGTTCATGCCGAGCTGGTCCCGGCAGTAGGGCCTTTGAGAGGGGATTAGGCTATGAGGGTAGAGCCCCCATGAATGGGATTAGTGCCATTACAAAAAGACATTAAGTGCTCCCTAGTCCTTTCCACCCCATGAGGACACTGGAAATTGGCTGCTATAGTTTGACTGTCTACCCCAAATTCATGTGTTGAGATTTGGTTGTTGCAAGATTTTAAAAGGGTAAAAATTTAATCTATGGTGTTGGAAGGTGGAGGTTTTGGGGAGAAGATTAGGATTAGTTTGGGGCCCCATTAGGGTGGAGCCCCATGATCGACTCCTGGTTCATAACTAAAAGGAATGAGACCAGAAGCAGAGACGTGAACACATCTACCTGCCCTCTGCCTGCCCTCTACCTGTTGTGAGGCAGAAGACCCTCATAGCTGTGATGCTCTGACCTCCAAACCACCAGTTGAATAAAGTGCTATTTTTTTTTTTTTAGAAAATATTTTATTTAGGGACCAGCAGTTGGCATAATGGCTATGTTACTGGACTCCCACATAGTCGACTGCAGTTCGAGTCCTAGGCCCGGTGGCTTAAACTCACGCTGGGTGCGTGTACGTGCGTGCCCAAGATCCCGAGAGGAGAATGGAGGAGAAGGGATTGCGTTGTGGCTATGCCCCTGGGGGTGATTTCTTGCTTTCTATCTCTCTGTCTCTCTCTGTCTTTCTGGCAAGCGCACGTGCCCTATAGCAAAAAACCCTCAAAAAATATTTTATTTAACTTTATTTATTCATGTACTTATTTAAATTTGACCAGGGAGAGACAGAGCGAGTTAGAGAGAGAACATGAGAAAGCAACCACAAGGTCCAGGAGTCAAACTGCCATCAGCCATGTGGGAGTCCAGTGCCCTTAACCACCATGCCACCTGTGGGCCCCTAAACTGTTATTATTAATATTTTTTCATTATTTTATTTAACTTTAAACATTATAATGTACTTATTTATTTTAGTTTTGACCAGAGAGGGACAGAGCAAGAGAGAGAAAGTGAGAAAACAACTGCCAGGTCCGGGACTCAAACTGCGTTCGGCCATGTGGGAATCCAGCACCCTTAACCACCACACCACCTGCCGGCCCCTAAACTGTTATTTTCATAAGCTACTCAAACTCAATATTTTTTGTTATCAGCAACAGAGTGGACTAGAGCAATGGTCATCTAGGAACCAGGAAATGGCTGTCACAGACACTGCATCTGCCAGCGCCTTGATCTAGGAGCCCCATTCTCCAAAACCGTGAGGAATAAATTTCTGTGGTTTATAAGCTACCCAGTTTGTAGCATTTTGGTATAGCAGTCCAAATGGACTAGGACGGCAAGGACAGAGAAGCATCCCGAATATCCTGTCCGTGCAACAAACCATGCCTAAGCTTTATCCTGCTTGGCCTTGGTCTTTGGAAAGGTTTTTGGGAGAAGATTAGGGTTAGTTTGGGCCCCTATTAGGGTGGAGCCCCTAACTAACTTGTGGTAGTAGCATGGAGAAGGAGGGTCCTGAATGAGGAAAGTGTGATAACTTGGCGTTTGCGAGTTGACAAGTCAGGTGTTGGCTCCTTGCCCTTTTGGGGGGCCTGTGTGCTTGTCTGTGGGACTTTACGAGAGAAAGAAAGAAAGGAGGCAGAGGCAGTGTTCCAGCCACTGAGTGACTTAAGGTCTTCGAGGGCTGGTGATGTAACTTCCACCTTCCTGTTGCTCACTGGAACAGAGTCCGGGGCTGAAGACATGTGGGCAGATCCTTCAATGAACCTACCATCGACTGACACTTGTCTTTTTATTTTGAAAACATTTATGCTACATTAATTTTATTATGCATTCATATCATAAATTTATTTCTATATGCATTAATTATTTACTTATTAAATTATATATAAAGTCACATATTTATTTTCATATTATATATTATTTATACCTATATAAATCTAATATAAGTAAAAGTAAAAACTAGTATACTGAAGCTCCCTCTATTATCAATGAGACTGAACAGATTTTTTTAAAAGAATTATTTTTTATTTAACTTTATTTATTTGTTCATTTATTTATTTATTTTCATTTGACCAGAGATGGATGGAGTGAGAGAGAAAGAGAGAGAGGAAAAGAGAGAAAGCAAGCCGTCAGGTTCAGGACTCGAACCACGATTGGCCATGAGGGAGTTCAGTGCCCTCAGCCACCACGCCACCTGCTGGCCCCCAGACTGAACAGTTTTGAATACTTTGCCATATCTGTTTTATAATTTTTTTGCTGATGAATTTTTGAAGTAAACCGCAGACATGATGGCAGAGCTTATGACCTTATGTTGTGTGTCTCAGAGAAGACATTTCATTAGATAGCCATAGCACCATTAGCCAATCTAACAAAATTAACAATAATTCTATCATCACATCTAATAACCAATATAAGTTCAAATTTCTTTAATGGACTTCAAAATGTCTGTTATAGTTGGCTTATTTGAATGGGACTCAGATAAAGTCCTCACCTTGCATCTTTCCATCTGGAACAATCTTCCTCTTTTATCATGTCATTGAATGATTAACAAATAATTGGACTTTCAAAAAAGAATGCTGGCAATATGCATTCGCTCTGCATGTTCCTCAGTCTAGCTAAATCTCGTGCAGAGATTTCATTCTACTCACTTCCCCTTCCCAGGGCCACACTGGATGGTTTTTAGAGCACAGAAAAGGGAAGAGGTGTCTAATTTTCACTCCACTATGGTTGCTGTTCGATCTTGCCTGTCCTGGGAGGTGACATCTCTGCTCCTGGGCTCACTGCTCTAGGACTGTCTGGGCTGGGAGCATCTTATCTAGGGCCAATACCTCCTCGTCTTTGCTCAGACTTTTTTTTTTTTTTTTTTTTTTTTGAGAGATTTTTGCTATAGGGTGTGTGAGCTGCTGGAGAAGCAGAGAGACAGAAAGTGAGAAATCACACACCAGCCCCCCCCCTCCCCCCCGCCTCAGGGGTTATGGCCATGCTGCAATCCTGTCTCCTCCATTTTCCTCTTGGGATTTTTGGGCATGCATGCACATGTGCCTGGTGTGAGTTTTAAAATGCCAGGTTCAGGACTCAAACTGCGATGGGCCATGTGGGAATCCAGCGCCCTAACCACCATGCAACCTGCTGGTCCCCAAACTATTCTTTTCTGAAGTTACTCTCTGGGCATGGGAAGTTGGTCTGTGCTAGAAGCCTCTGGGAACCCTCCTTCTGAATCTTTCCTCCCCAACTGCTCTTTGCTTCCTCCCAGAAGCCCATTCTCCTAGGTTTTCTCTGTCTGTCATAGTCATCCCCTAAGTCCAGAGAGCACAGAGCTTAGCCACCTGCTAAACAGTGGAAAACACACTCCTGGATTGTTGGAAAAGCCATGACACATTTTTGCATAGAAAAGATATGACATTTCTGACAACCCAATAGAAGCCTAGAGAATTATTCTATATATTAAAGGAACACTCATTCCAGGAGAGAGGGAGAGGTGAGACAGGGGTTCCACTTCAGACATCGCCAAAAGAAACCCTCTTCGCTGAAATTGCACATTCTTTCTTCCTTCCTTCAAACATGCATCCCTGCCTCGCCACACACACAGACTTCTAAGCAGTGTCTACAGATCCCCTAGACTGTCACCTTGCTGCCAGTTTCTCTGTGCCTCAGCTTCCTTATCTGTAAAGTGGGATTATAATAGATACATACCTTACAGGATTGTTGTAAGGATCCATGAGATACTGAAAAACAAAACAAAACAAAACAAACAAACACACACACACACCAAACACTGCCCATTCCCTAGGAAGTATGCCATAAATTCCAGTGATTATGACTGATTTTGTAGTTGTTATTGCTAGAGGCAGAATTTTGGTCCCTTGAATACATTGAGCTTTGCTGGCTGGGTTTTGCCACAGTCCTGATCGATTTCAAGGCTGAGATAGCAGATCCTGAGGTTCAGCAATATTCTCACTAAGTTGTGTCACCAAGTGTCCCTGTTGACAGTGGGGGTGGGGTGGGGAAGAAGCTGTGCCCTCCTTGGCCCCTCTGAGGCCCTGAAGACACCAGGCCTAGAGGGGAAGGCATCTGCTCCTAAGTTTCCACAGAAGGAAATGGCTCTGTGAGTAAAAACAGAAAAGCAGATGGGAACTCGTGGGGGATTGGAAAGGGTTCTGTGGTTCTGTGCATATTGTAAGCTTTCAATTTAGGCTTGTTGAATTGAAGTGAGTTCAACAAGGAAGAGAGGATTAGGAGATGGAGAGACATGATCCGGTGATGAAATTTAAGCCCAAATCATCCCGTAGTTATAACGATCCTGCTTATGCTCTGGAAGGGATGGCTGGGGGGTCTGTTCCAGAACTTTGTGGAGACTAACGAGTGACTTTGCACAGTGGACAAGGGATGCTCCTATTTTGGCCTCTAGGCTCCTTCTGGAGAGGAACCCCAGGAAGGGGTGGACTGTCAGGGAGTGGAGTAAATTTTCTTTAATCCTGCTCAATCATTCAGTCAGTAAACATTTCTTTTTTATAATTATTTATTTCACTAGTTATTTTTATTTATTTATTTATTTTGGAGAGATTTTCGCTATAGGGCGCGTGCGCTCGCCAGACAGACAGAGGGAGATATAGAGATAGAAAGCGAGAAATCACCCCCCAGGGGGGATGGTCACGCCGCAATCCCTTCTCCTCCATTCTCCTCTCGGGATCTTGGGCACGCACTCACACGCGCCCGGCGTGAGTTTTAAGCTACTGGGTCCGGGACGCGAACTGCAGTCGACTACGTGGGAGTCCAGTGACATAGCCATTATGCTAACTGCTGGTTCCCTTGTTATTATTTTTTAAATTTAACCAGAGAGAGACAGAGAGAGAGAAAGGGAAAGTGAGAAAGCAAGTCGTCAGGTCTGGGACTTGAAATGTGGTCAGCCATGTAGGAGGCCAGCACCTTAACCACTGCACCACCAGCTAGCTCTCAGCGAACAGTTCTTAAGCATCAACTACATGTCAGGTTCAGTGCTTGCCCTTGGAGTTGCAGGAAGGGGAGACAAAGTGGAATAAGACAGTTCTTTGCCTCTAAGAAGCTTGTTATCTAATGGGAGAGATGGGTCCATAATGAGGAAAAAATAACTTGAAACAACATGACAGAAGAGTGGTGAGAGTCCTACAGAAAATGAGACCCCCAAGAGGAGGGAGAGATTAATGCTGCCTCAGGGTACAAAGCAGGCTTCATATAAGATGGATAGGAATTCAACAGACAGGACTTCACTCATTCATTTAGTAAATATTTATTCTCAGTATTGTGCGAGGCATTGGTAAATAAGAGAGAAAAGTATTCCAGATGGAGGGAACAGCATGGGAGTAGGCAAGAGGACAGGAAAAGACAGAGCTTATTTGGAAAAATCAGGGCTCTTCTGGAGAATTCTGAGCTTCGCCATGTCTTTGAGGCCTGCACTGAAGTCCCTGGGCCAGCCAGGGTCAGGATGCAACCATCCTTCTTGCTCATTCCTGTCCTCTGTTCCATGATCCCGCTTGTGTTAAGCAATATGATACCTTTCTTTTCCATATCAGAGGGAAATCATTTCAGGCTACTCGCCACACAGGGCGAGGTCCTTGGACTCTCTGAGGTTCAGGGCACTTGGCAGTATCTACCCCACCCATTCCCTAGGCAGGAAGGACCCCAGAAGTTTGTTGGGCAGGTGAGAGACACTTTCTGTAGTTGCAGTCAGCTTGTGGTCTTCATAGCTGTTTTCTCAGCACCCAGGGCGAAGGAGAGAGGGCGAAGCAGAATCACAGAGGAGTGGGTAGTGTCCTTTATGGAGAAATGTCCCTGGATGAGCCTAGAAATGATCTCCTGAAGCTGGAAAGTAATCCAGAGATACGTGGTTGATGGGACACACTAGGCTTCCACCTGCATTCTTTTTTAAAAATAATTTATTTGTTGAGGGAAGGAGAGAGAAAGGGAAGGAGAGAGAAGCATTCCCAACCGAATCCTGCACCATGATCGCATTCCCCACCCCCAGACCTTCCAGGCAGCCAGGATCACAGGCACACACGTGCGTGCCCCTACGGGTTGCTTTCAGTATTGTGGGGCAATGTGTGACTGCTGCACCACCCTGGCCAGGCCTCCACCTGCCATCCTGAAACATT
Organism: Tupaia tana; assembly: GCA_026018925.1. Taxonomy (NCBI): domain Eukaryota; kingdom Metazoa; phylum Chordata; class Mammalia; order Scandentia; family Tupaiidae; genus Tupaia; species Tupaia tana. The sequence goes on from JAKSZU010000007.1 coordinate 134,803,459, forward strand.
TACTACTAATTAATCTCTGAATTACATAACAATGCACTTCCTAATTACACAGGGGAAGCACTAGCAGCTATAATGGGTCATTATCCATTGCATAAGTGATGCTAATAGATACTCTACTAGCGACGAGAGAGGGAGGGAGATTGGCAGGGAGAGGAAGAAGGAGAAGGGGGGGAGAGAGAGATGAACAGATGGAAACTGAGAAGAAAAGTCTGGCCAGTAAGACCAGTATAGTCTCAGGAGTGAGACTGGCTGTCTGGGGACCTCAGCAACCCTTCCAAGAGATGTGTAGCTGTCTCTGGGCTCAGAGGGGCAAAGGTTCCTCAGAGGGTAGCAATGGCATAGCGGTATGTCATGGACTCGCACATGACTGACCATAATTTGAGTCCTTGTCCTAGTGGCTTGAAAATCATACCAGGCATGTGTGCGTGTGTGCCTAAGATCCGGGAAGGAGAATGGAGAAGGAATTGTGGTGTGGCCATCCTCTTGGGGGTGGGGTGGGGGGCGGTGAGTTCTCACTCTCTCTCTCACAATCTCTCTCTCTCTTGAAGCAGGAGAAAGCTAGCAAGTGGAAACTGATAAGGGGCTGGAGCATCTGCCCATGTGACTAAATAGAAAAAAAAAAAAAAAACAATCAAGGCAGAAAATCGTTGCCCAAGGAAATGTAAGCAGGAGATTAGTGGGGGGTATCCAGCTGATTAAGCAACATTTGATATAGTCAATGAGAAAATCAGTGGGTCCAACCACATTTGAAATAGACGATGATAAATCAGTGGGCCTAGCCACTTTTGATAGAGCCAATGAGATGAGAACAATCAGCAGGTCCAGCCAATGATCAACCCACGTGACCTAGGTTAAAAAGGATCAATCCAGCAGAATGCAACTGCCAGGGCCTTTTGAACCACTCTGTCCGCTCAGGCCTGCTCCTACCGCTTAATTGTGTACTTTTGCTTTTACTTAATAATCTACTTTTTCCTTTCACTATTGGAGTGTTTTATTCAATCCTTTGCTCTGTTGATGGAAATAACCAACTCTGCAAAAATAATAATTAATGTGGCTTCAAATAAAGCATGAATGTGAGTGACCTAGGCCCAGAGAGGAGGCAGGGTGCGGGGGTTACTTTTATTTGATTTTGAGAGTGAGAGAATGTAGTGAAGAGCTTTCTACTGGCCTGGCCCAAAAGGGAAGGATGTGTGGAAGCGAGGTTTGTAGCTTTTGCGAAGGACTTAATAAAGAATACTTTAACAGAGATTAGGGGGCTTGTATACAGTCACGAGACACTGTCCCAAGGTCAGGAGTTGGAAGGGAGTCAATGAGTCAAAATGGTCTGTTAATGACTGTGGGCATGACTCACCCATTACAGGTATACTGTAGGGAAAGGATGTAGGAAGATTTTTTTTTTTTTATCAAATGGGCCAAAATGGTCAGTTAATATCTGTGGGTGTGACTCACTCCAGGCCCCCTGGAAAGGATTTTAGAAATAGGAAAAAGCAGTCAGATTTCTGTCCTGAGCTCCAAACACCAAGAACCTGGAGAGTGTCCTAGAAGCTGTCCTACAACATTCTCTCTCCAGCCAATGCAAATACCTTAAGGCAAAAACCTCTGGAAAAAAAAGATTTCCTCAGGGACCTGGTCAGCTGTGAGAACACCAACCCAAAATGTAAAAAAAAAACACGAGCATGCAGGCTCCATGCAAATGTAATTACCACCCAACATTGTGAGGAGAGGCTCCAGAGAGTGGCCAGATGTTTTCACATCTGAGAGTTCCATTTTGCTTGGTGGTGATGAAGGCAGGGACTCTAGTTCATCTGTCTTTTTTGTTTTTGCTGCTACATGGAATTTTCTGTTGTTATTTCTCTTGGTTGGACACACATTAAAATCACTCAGAAATACTCTGACATGGGGATAGCTGAGTGACTGAATGTTCATTAGGCTTGGCACACTTGACCGAGCACCTTGGATGTGCTGGGAAGTCTGCGACGCATAGTTTCACCAGGGAGACTCAACCCCTGGGGGTCTCTACCTGGAGTGGGGAGGTCCCTGGCTTGCATAGGAAGAATCAAGAGAACAATATGGAGGTTCCTCAAAGATCTACAAATAGAACTACCATTCGATCCAGTAATCCCAGTTCTGGGTATTTACCCAAAAGACAGGAGAACGCTCAGTCAGAAAAGTGCTTGCACATCAATGTTTATTGCAGCATTATTCACAATTGCCAAGACATGGAACCAACCTAAATGTCCACAAACTGATGAATGGATTGGAAAAGTGTGGTATATATACTCTATGGAATACTACTCAGCCATAAAAAATAACAAGGCCCTGGAATTTGATAGAAAGTGGTCAGATACGGAGGATATATTGCTGAGTGAAGTAAGCCAGGATATGAAAGAAAGATATTGTATGTATCCACTCAATATATACCGACTATCAGCATTCTATGATAGTGAAAAAAAATTGGAGGACATAAAAGCAGTGAAGGTACTTAATGAGAATAGGACAGTGTGGAATGGGGGAAGTGAAGAGAAGAGGATAGAGAAAGATAACAAATGAACAATAGAGAGGCAGGACATTAGTGAGAAACAGATATGGCTTATTAACTGTTGATGTTGACATGTATAGTATTCTCAACTGGATTTGTCTGAGAAGTATTTCATGATGGGCAAAGTATTTGTACTAGCAACATGAGAAATAGCGATGGACTGTCTTAAAAAATAATTAGAATAATAATAATGATTGGGGAAAACATAGAAAAGATATTGAATGTTGAAGCGGGGAGATTAATGTCTCTGTACTGACTGACATGCACGGCATTCCCTTTTGAAAAAGTAATGTAATACAATGTAAAGTTATATGTAATTCAATGTAATATAAAGAAGAATATGATGATAATAAAAATAAATAAATAAATAAATAAATAAAAAAAAAAAAAAAAAAAAAAAGAATGAGCCTTTGAGGAGAGTGAAAACAGGAGTATTCAGGAAATGCACAGAGTGGATGGCACCATAGGCAGAGCAGCCCTGAGAGAGGAGATGGGTGAGCAGCGTCATTCCTTCCTTGGGTGGACAGGACCAGGGCGTGAGCACAGCTCCAGCTGCCTGTGTCTGCCACTTCCCCAGCCGTGAGCCTCAAGAGAAAAGGGGAGAACTGTTACCCAAAAGGTAAGATTGAAGGGCTACCCCATAGGGAGGGCAGCACCCAAGTTTGGGGGGTGTCTGGCTTATATGGCTTGGCTTAATGCCAGCGTAAGTAAGGGGTGGTTTATTCATGACTTCTCAGAAGAGGCTGGTGGTTTTCCTGGAACCTGGGTTCCTCCTCTTTTCTTGCTCTACAGGGCTGCTCCTGGCGGTTACCAGGGTATTACACACTGTCACAGTGCAGGTAGGAGTGTGCTTTAACATGCTCACATAGTAGGAGAGTACAGTGAATTTGAAGGCTAGACAGTGGCCATTTCAGGGGCCATCTTGTTCTGACTAGTTCAAACTAAGTCTCTCAGTCACCCCTTGTCAGATTTTGTTGTTTTATCATAGGCGTTTGGTATGTTTTCCCCTCAGTCCCCTCCTGTCTCACAAGGGCCACACATCTGAAGATGAGAGCTTGCCTCTGAATGTGTCACTACCATCTGGAGATAGGTGTGAAAACAAGTGGCTTCGATGCCATGGTAGGAACCACGGTGGAGACAGAGACGGGGTTCTGTGAGGGCCTGGGGAGACACGAGGTTCAGGCGAGACGATATGGAGCAGAGTCTAGAACAGGACTTGCCTCCAATCTGACCTAGATCCTGGGGCCAGGCATTCCTTGCCCACCCTCAGCATCTGGATTACAGTAGAAGGCCAGGTAGGAAGGCTGGAGGCAATAGAGGTCCTCCCTGGAGGCGGCATTTGCCACCCCATCAGATGGAGACAGAAACTGCACAGTTATAGGAACAAAGAATTTAATATAACAAATTGTAACTAAGTATAAAGTTGTAACTAGCAACTGAATGCATAAAAAAAGAAAAAGAGTACTTCAAAATATCTTAGAGGTAGCAACTGCAAGAAGCTGCTACCCATGGAGTTGAGGGAGTGAAAGGACATGGTTAAGATTCCTAAAATTTAGATCCTCAGGGCCCCTCTGCGGTGGCACAGGTGGTGGGATGCCACTGTGCTCTAGTGGAACTGGACGGGAGGCTGGGGTTCAGATCCTGGTCAACCTGAGTAGCAGGTGTGCTCCCGTGATCTGACTGGCTGGTAGGCGGGGCGTAGGATTAAAGTGTAGCAAGACCCTGTCAAGGACACCCCTCCCCATTAATAAATATATAAATGAACTTAAAAAATCAGATAAGCAAACCAGAATCTTAGAAGAAAGACCCAGGGCCAGCAGGCGGCGTGGTGGTTGAGGGCACTGGACTCCCACATGGCTGACTGCGGTTCAAGTCCTGGACCTGGAGGCTTGCTTTATCACTTCTTCTCTCTCTCTTTGTCCCTTTCTTGTCAAATTAAAACTAACTAAATAAATGAGTAAATAAAGTTAAATAAAATTAATTCTTAAAAAAAAGAGAAGAGAGACCCCATGGAGCTTAAACTCAGACCTTTGAGGAGCTGGTGTCTTGGGAAGAGGGGGCTCTCACACAGGAGACTGACTGTAAATGCAGGGAAAACTGCAACGCCGATTCAGCTGCCACTGGTGCCTCTGATTGGCAGAGCCGGCCATGGAGCCCGGTAGCAACTCACTGGCACAGATTCAGAAGGTATCCACAAACCAGAGATTCGGCCATTCGACATAGATTTTGAACACCCACAAAACGTCAGGCACTTTTCTAGTCCTGAGATACCCCCTCAACAAAACAAAGATCCGTGTCTTCAAGAACTTACATTCTGATAGAGGGAAACAGATACTGAACAAATGAATGAATAAATGATGTAGTACAGGGCATATTGTGGGGAGAGGGAGAAAGTGGGGGTGGGCAGAGGATAATAAATTGGAAGGGGGAAGGATTCAATTCTAGATAGGAAGATCTGGCAAAGGCTCTGTGAAAATTTGACCTTTGAGCAAAAACATCTGCAAAATATGGGCAAATGCTCTGTGTGGATCTTCAGGAGAGCCCTGCAGAGAGAGGAAACACAGACAGACACAGGTGACAAGCTTGGGGACAGCAAGGATAGAAGAGGAGAAGGGCAGGAGCTGGAAACAGCAGGCCTGCAGGCTGCCATGACTCTGGATTTTGCTGAGAGAGGAATGGGAAAAGATGGGATGGGAGTTGCGGTGGTTGGACTGATGGTGAGCCCTCCGAAGTGCATGTTGAAACTGGACACCCACTGTGGTGACAGGAAGTGGGATCTTTTGGGGGAGTGATTAAGTCAGAAGAGTTCTGCCTTCAAGAACGAATTAGGGTCTTACAAAAGAGCTGGAGGGGGCAGGTGGTGGCAGAGCGATAATGCAACTGGACTGACACGAGAAAGGTCCAGGGTTCTGGACCCATTCCAGGGCCTCCCTGAGCATGCTGGGCATGCACATGCCTGGGATCTGGGGTGGTGAGCTGGGGTGGATGGATCATGGCATGAAGACCCTGTTGGGGATGCTGACCTTTGTCTCTGTCTCTGCTTCGGTCTCTTGCTCATGGAAGAAATAAATAATAAACAAATAATAAAAAAGGTCTGGCAACCAGCCTCGTGGCCTAGTGGTTAAGGGAGTCAGATTCCAAATGGCCGACTACACAGTTTAAATCCTGGCCAGGTACATGTGTGTGTGGACACTTTCATGTCCCAAGTGTTGACAGGATAGAGAAATAGAGGAGACGGGACTGTGGTGGTGTGACCATGCCCCATCGAGGCATGCTGTCTCTCTCACTCTCACTCTCTGATGAGTGTACATGCCCTCCGGCAATGAAAAAACACGGCTGAGTGGGACTAGCTTTGCTTTTTCTGCCCTTCAACCATCTGAGGATTCACTAAGAGGGCCCTCATCAGACACTGATCCTGCCCTGTGGTTTGGTCTTAGACTCCCCAGACTCTGTAGCTGTAGAAAATGAGTTTCTATTATTTATAAATTACCCAGTCTCAGGTGCTTTGCTGTAGCAGAACAAATGGTCTGAGACAGAGGTCACTGGAGGGCTTGAGCAAAAGAGTGGCAAGGTCTCGCTCACAGTTTTATCAGGACTGTTCTGGCTGCTAGGTTGAGAATTGAATTGAGAAACAGCAGAAAGACAGTCAGGAGGCTTTCACCACAATCCAAGTGAGAGGTGACAGTGGCTTGGACCAACCTGGCCGTGATAGAAGTGATGAGGAGTGGTTGGATTCTGTTTTGAAAAGAGAGTTTCTAGGATCTGCTGTCCTGTTAGATTTGGGGTACAGCAGGAGGGAGGAGTCAAGAAGGATGGTGATGATTTTGGCTGGAGCAATTGAAGGATGAAGGTGACATTAACTTTTTTTTTTTAACCTTTGCTTGTCTGCTTTTAATATTTCAACTACCTATGATTATAAAGTGATGAAAAAACTTCATTTTAATTTTTAAGAGAGGATTAACCTGAAGAATGCAAAGTTATAATAACCTGAGGTACATAAATCCTTTTTCTGAATACCTCAGAATATGTGCATGTTTTATTTTCAGCACTCCTGTGGCTCATATAGGGGTAGAGATTCTTTTTGTTTATTTATTTGTTTCTCCCAATGAGTAAAGGAAGATTAAAGGCAAGAGCCAAGTGCGAGAGTGGAACAAAGAGACAGTCATCTCCAGCAGGGTCTTCGTGATGCAGTCCCCTCCCAGCCTCAGCTAGTCGAGGTCATGTGCATGTCTGCACTGGCGTGCACAGGGAGACCTTGGGACATGCACTTGGGATCATCGCATGTGGTGTCAGCATTGCAGAGCACTGGGTCACCACTGCACCATCATGGTTGGCCTGGGATAGAAATCCTTATACTCTGTATAGACCTTGGGAGTTGAAGTGGCCTTGTATACTCTGGAGCTCCTTTTGCTTGCCACACACCTATCCTTTCTAAGTGTTTTTGTTTTGTTGTTCATTCCAGCTACCCATGTGTGGCCTCCTCATTGCCAGCTACTAAGAACCAGCTGGCTCCCAGCCCTTTTTTACCTCTTCTTTTCAGTGTTCTCAGGCTCCTTGATTCTATCAGGTTCTTTAATGTTATCAGCCCCCAGATCCCTATTCAGCCTCTAGCCCAAGCTTCTCTGACTTGGTCTTGACTTTCCAACTGCCTTCTGGGGATCTCCATGAAGTTGTCCTAAGGATATATAAGATTCTCATGTGCCCACCTGAACTCATTCTTCTCCCTTTACACCCACACCGTCCCCCACCCCCAGATCCTTGATATGGCTTAATACCACCACACTATCTGCTTAGGAGCTCAGTCGTCTTCGAGTTCTTCCTTACCCTCATGGCTAGCCCACGTGTCAGTCTTCCCTGCTCTCCTTTTACTCCTCCTGGCCTCCCCCTTCCTTTCCTACTGCTGGAGTTCAGGCTACTCCTGCTTCTCCTGGACCACCATGTGCCTTTCTGTCCCCTACATTGGGGGTTACTTCCTAAAACACTGTCTCTCTCCTCAAAACCTGCAGTGGTAGAATGAATGTTGCTGGCAGAATGAATGCCAAGCTCCTTGGCACAATGCCCAGGACCCTTCTTGGAGGAGTTCCAAGCCATCATTCCAGACTGTTCTCCAGTGTCACTGCTGTGTCCTAATCACCCAGGATAAAATTTGGTATTAATTAAAACCACCTGCACCATTGCTGGGGCTATTCCCTCAATCTAGGAGCGCCTCTGTCCTTCGTCCCCTCTACAAAATGCCCCAACCATGCTGCTACCATCTTCTCTCACTCAGGGGGGAGAAGCAGAGTGTTTTTCCTTCTTTCTGACATGCCTAGCCTGTGTCCTATGTGGTCAGAGCCTCCCAACGTGGCAGAGAGAGACCTAACGTGCCAGACCAGAAAGGAAGGGGCTATGGGGTTCAGACTTAAACTACTGAGGGCCTTTCTGCCTACCCTAGGTGCAACTTCTGTCCAATCCACAAAAATAGTTTTCTTCCCTGTCTCTTACCATCTCTGGAGAAGGAGGCACTGCCCTGCAGTCTGTGATGGGTATGCCCTGGCATGGAATTAACCAACAAATTCCTTGTATTGAGCCTAGTCTCTGTAAGCAAAACCACTCAAGATTGAGGGGATTCTTTCAGATTATCTCTGCCCTCAGTTTTTGCTCTCAGGAAGAGCCTCTTCTGAGTTCTTGGTACTCCTAGGGCCCCAGTTCAGACGCTCTTTAGCTGCATCTCTCAGAGCCCCCTCTAATTTCTCCCACCCAGTGGGCTAGCCCCAGCCTAGCTTTGTGATCATCTCTCCCCTGGTCCTCCCTGGGCTCTGTAGGAGAAAGCTGGGCTATTCCTGGGCCCTTGGTCCTGGTTGGTGTTCTTCTCCTAGCCAGAGCTATGACTGCTCCATTGACTTTTGTCCCCATTTGGGGCTTAGCAGGCATTTCTATTTCTCTCCCTCTTTCCTGTCTCACCTCCAGTCATGCCTCTAGGTCAAGCAGACCATGCCCAGGGGACCACCCAGGGTGTGTCCACACAGCTTGGGGACAGTTTCTTAGGAGAGACAGCTAGGAGTCAACAAGGGAGGCTTAGCAGCCATCCTAGGGCTTCTCCTGTCCAGCCATGGAGGTGACTGCACTTTAGTGGGACCTTATAGCAGCTTTAACCTGAAGGTGGCCATTATTATAGGGCTAGGAGTCAGATGATGGTCCTTGTTCTGGCTCTGTTGTGAACTACTCACTAACCTTAGGGAAGCTCCTTCTCCTCTCTAGCCTTGGTGGCTACAGTGGTTGCTCTGGGGAAACTGGTGCCATGGATCTGTGTTTTAATTCTGGGTAGGCTGTGTGGAAGGCTCTGTGCAGGAGCTCCTAGGCCACGCTGTGCATGACGCTCACTTGTTCCCTTCATCACAGAGAATTGCCTGACTACAGTGAGAGGCAACGTTTGGCACGCCTAGCCTCTCTCACCAGGCCCTTCACCGCCCCTTCCTTCAGCCTTGGGCTCTATTCTGCATTTCAAGAGTGTTGATTATTAAGTTTGAATTCAGTGTCTACAGAGTCCTAGATTGTGTTTCATATACTTTGGAGACCAACATGCAAATTTATGGAAAGCAATATGCAAAGAAGAGTATGTCTTAGAGGAAAAATTTTGAACTGTCAGGGGACCCAGGCTCTGCTGGGCTCTGTTCTCACTGGCTTAATGGCTTTTTCAGGCCTCAGTTTCCTCATTTGTAATGTGAGGGGGTTGGGCTAGATGACTTCTTTTCCGTCTCCCCCAAATTAACGATCTGTGTTTGGGAACAATCACTAGTGTCTGTGGAGGGAGCAGTTTCTGAAATGGAATTCACAACTTGGCAATTTCAGCAGGGAGATCTTGAGCACACACAGGGAGTACATAAAGCTGGGAACCTAGGGTAGAAGAGTCCCTTCTAATCACATTTTTCTTTTTTGTCTTTACCCTTATCATTATTATTATTATTTTATTTTTTTTTTTTTTTTTTTTTTTTGAGAGGTTTTCACTATAGGGCGCGTGCGCTCGCCAGACAGACAGAGAGAGACATAGAGACAGAAAGCGAGAAATCACCCCCCAGGAAGGATGGTCACGCCGCAATCCCTTCTCCTCCATTCTCCTCTCGGGATCTTGGGCACGCACGCACACGCGCCCGGCGTGAGTTTTAAGCCACCAGGTCCGGGACGCGAACCGCGGTCGACTACATGGGAGTCCAGCGACATAGCCATTACGCTAACTGCTGGTTCCCTATTATTATTTTTTTTTTTTTGGAAAGGTTTTTTTGCTATAGGGCATGTGCACTCGCCAGAAAGACAGAGAGAGACAGAAAGTCCTTACCCTTATTTGACCATTCTCTCCATCCTGCTAAGATATATAATTAACCACAGTTAACAGCAGTTAAATCAACAGTGGCTGAGTTTTTCCTAAGTGAAAGAATTTCTAGAGACTGTTGTATGCATTATCTCATTTATTCAACAAGGCAGAATGGCTAAGAGCAAAGGTTGTAGAGATGATCAACTAGCTTTGGGGATTATCTCTGCCACTTACTGGCTGTGTGATCTTTCTGTTCCTAGGTTTTCTCATCTGAAAACAGGAATAATTACTCTACCTAGCTCACAGAGTTGTGGTCAGGATTAATGGATTGACACACATGTTCACAACAGTACTCAGCACATGGTAAATTCGCCATTAAAGTTTAGCTGTTGTGCCAGCCCTATGACATGGTAGTTAAAGAAGCCAGATCTCACATGGCTGATTCCACAGTTTGAATTCCAGACCCATTGGCTTGAAAAATATGCCAATGTATGTGAATGTGTGTCCAAAATCCTGGCAGGATGGAGAAATGAAGAACTAGGGATTGTGGGATGACCATACCCCATTGGGGAGTGCTTTCTCCCTCTCTCTGTGTCTGTCTCTGGCTAGCATATGTGCCCCCTGACAAAGAAAAATTAGCCATTAACATTACTAATGTCAGTCCTCTCAATAATCCTGGGAGGTAGCTTCCATTATTCCAAATGCCTTCTGAGGAAATTGAAGCTTAGAGGAGTTCAGGTCGGGTGGCCAAGGTGGGACTCTAGCCTGTGACTGTCCACGTGACTGTACCACACTAACCACTGCTACCGGAATGGGTCTCTCCAGCTTGCTCCTCAGCACAGGTCCAGGCCCAGGAAGTAGGCCTCCCTCCTCCCCTTCCCTAAGAGCACGGTCTTCAACTCTTTATTAAGTTCTCAGATTGAAAGAAAAGTGGTAGACCTGTCAGTGCACATGATGTCTCCATGGTATCCAAATGGGAGGTGGAGGACAAGGCCAGTCAGTGACGAGGCTATTCACAGCAACTCTCAAGGTTAACGACCAGAGTCAAGGGGTCACAGCCTTGTGAGAGGTCACCAATGGACCAAGGCCACGTTGACCAACCGTAGATTGGAGCTTTCCCAGGTGCACTTGGGCTCCCAGGTGCCAACACCTGTCAGAGAGGATGAGCTTGACTATACCCTGTGCACACACACTCTGGTTTATCTACAGGACTAATGAATTCTGCCAACATGATAATCAGCAGGAATGGGAAAGTCAACCAGAGCTAATTTTTTCCAGAGTGCAGTGTAATTAATTTAAAATGACTTATTTAGTAAAATGGTAATGATGAGGCTAATGTTATCTCCCCAGATGACAAGCTTATTAGTTGTATGCTGCCTTCGGGGCAAGGCAAGGAACAGAACAGTCACACCCCAGAAGTGTGCTACATCTTGAAGAGTGTCCTCTTCTTGGCTTCTTTGGCCTTGGCTGGAGGTTGATTGGTTTCTGCTTCTCAGTAGGACAGAGTGGTGGTAGGAACCCACTGCCCTCACTGCCATACCCCCTTCCCACGGTCATACGAGACAGGCCCACAGCAGCCAGTTGTCTTTTTCCCTCATCGTCCAGGTGATAACCATCATGGCTGGAAGTGGGCCACAGGTGACTGGTGGATGCTTCCTGGCCTTAGACTCCTAGGAGGGAACTGGGAGACTCTAAGAACAAGGACTTAGAAAGTGTCTTCTATATGCGCAGGCCTGGATTTAAATCTCATCTGCCACCTCTCAGCTGTGTAACCTTGGATGAACCACTCAACCTCTGGTCTCACCTATAAACCGGAAATGGCAGTGTAACCTTGGATGAACCACTCAACCTCTGGTCTCACCTGTAAACCAGAAATGGCAGTGTAACCTTGGATGAACCACTCAACCTCTGGTCTCACCTGTAAACCGGAAATGGCAATGCTGCCTCCTGGCACAGCTAAGGCACCCCTCTTAGTGGCTGCTGGGACATTAGAGAGAGTTATGGCCCACACACAGCAAAGAATTTATGTAGCACTTTTTGCACTTTAATCTTGGTTTATGTGCCCCTGTTCCTTCTCTTTCTCCTTATGCGTCTGCATTTAATTCATGCTAAGTTGGTCTTTTATGTAGTCTCATAAGGCTTCTTAGCCCATTTCTGGAATAAAATGGAAGCTAAATAAATTACAAGTTGTTGTGAGGATTAAGTGACAACTGCAAAGTGACTAGCACTTTACAGATGCTCCTTGACTCTCTCCCTGATGGCAACCACTGCTTCTGCTCCAGCTGAGGGAGGGCCATGTGGTGGCTGCACCACTTTCAGGGGACCGTGGGGAAGGGGCACAGGGGAGCCAACAGCAAACAATGGAACCAGTCTAAGGGGCCAAGGTCTGAGCTGAATAGATGGTCCAAGAATGAGGTCACTTCCATCACAGTTAGATGGAAGAGACAGAACTGAGAAATGAGATGATGAGCTGAGAGTTTAGGAGCCTGGGCAGTTCTTGAGCTGAGGTACTGACAATTTTAATAGCTTTTATGGGGGGTGAGGGTGGTACTTGTTTTTTTCTTTCTTTGGAGAGGTTTTTGCTATAGGGCATGTGCACTCACCAGAAAGACAGAGAAAGACAGAGAGACAGAAAGCGAGAGGGGGATGGCCACGCTGCAATCCCTTCTCCATTCTCCTCTTGGGATCTTGGGCACGCACGCACACGCACCCGACGTGAGTTTAAGCCGAGTCCAGGACGCGAACCGCAGTCGACTGTATGGGAGTCCAGTCACATAGCCATTATGCTAACTGCTGGTCCCATGCGGGGTGATACTTTTAAATGATCAAAATAGAAGAGTCAACTATGGGGCATGGATGTCTGGCAGATTTTGTGTGCCCAGAATAGATGTGAAAAGGGTGTTTTTTTGGGGGGGAATAGGACAGTCACTGAATCCAGAGGGGCAGCTCATCTGCTGGAGGTGAGTGAGAGACACTCTGTGGACTAGAGGGGCCAGCCCACTCAGTGGTCAGCCACCTCTTTTCAATATGACTGTTGACTAAACCAGAACTGTTAGAACAGACTTCTCAGGAAAGCACGACTGATACGGTTAAATTAGGTGGTGCAGGCCTTTAATCTCGAAGTCACTCAGTGGAAAGGCCTCAGTGCTCAGGACTCTGGCTCCCCTTGACAGAGAAACTGACTTCTGGAAGTTTGTACTCTGTGAATCTGTCATTGCATTACTAATAGAAATACTTGAGACTGGGTGAATTTAAGAGAATAGGGGTTTACCTTGACTCATAGTTCTGGTGACTGGAAAGTTCAAAGACATTGCAAAATAGCCTTTTTTCCTGCTATTCTGGTCTCATTCTCTTTGCTTATAAACCCTCCCAGGACTCAATCACAGAGGGTCTGCCCTAATGACATTATCATACCTAACAGCCCCATGCCAGCACCACATGAAGAAATTTTTTTTTTTTTGAAGAAATTGTTTTTACTTAACACTTCACAGTATAATCAATAAGATCAAGTCCCAATACATACATTTCTGGGAGACATACAATCAGTGCCCACTAAGACCAAATTCCAAAAATTAAACTTTGGGGCACAAACCATTATTTGAACCATGATATACCATGATCCACAAAATTAATGATCATCTGAAGACATGGAAAATTATTTCTCAAGCTGGGTAGAAGTTTAATTTTCTCATGCCTGATAAAAATGAAGTATTTGAGGCAACAGAAATTAAGAGTTTAGACAAAATTCTTGAAGAAAGTTAGGATATATAGTGGCTAAAATCTTGGGCTGTGAGTCTGGCAAAGTTTGAGTCTTCCCCATTTACTATCCATGTGATCCTGGATGAGTTACCTAACCTCACAAACCCCTAGTTTCTTCATCTGTAAAATGGGTCACTAGTGGTCCCCCTTAAGTTGCTGAAAGAATTGGATAAATGAATACACCCATAGCCCTGAGTTCAGGGACAGGCACAGGGCAGATGTGTTAGCAGAATTAGCTCTTCCTAGGATTAAAAGCAAACTCACATACTGAAAACTTAAACATAGTTTTATTAAATTTTTTTTCCCTATACCTTCTTGACATTGGAAGTCACTTAATCCAGAAAAATATGATAACTTTCTTTGTCATGGTAATGTTGATAAATTCTTCCACTTTCTGACTTTTGCTCATAAAAAAAGCTAAGATAAAACCTGATAGAAGCTAAGTGATGCTAGGTTGCTGAAAAATTCACTTGTTTAGAGCTCTATTAGAGACGAAAATTTAAAACATTTTGTAGTAAATTCTATTACGTTTAAATATCATGTGAAAAAGGACTCATTTACGTCTAATTCAGCAAATACAATCATTATAAATGTAAACGAGTTGGACACAATCTATTTTCCTTTTGTTTCCTAACACCTATGGAAGATTTAAAACAGGCAACTTGCAGGTTAGTAGCAGGACCCCACACTGAGGCCTGTAGTGCCTGGTGATGGGAGTTAAGTGGGTCTGGGCCCATGCTGGGAGTTGCTGGGAGGTGGGTGGATGTCTCACAGCAGCCTTTTGCACAAGTTATTTCCTTTAAGGCGGTAGTCCCCAATGTTTCTGGCATCAGGGACTGGTTTCATGTAAGACAATTTTTCTGTGAACTGGGGATTGGGGAGTGGAGGTGATGGTGGTGGTTGTGGGATGATTCAAGCACATTGCATTTATTGTGCACTCTGTTTCTATTATTATTATGTTGTACCATAAAATGGAATAATTACACAACTCACTATAATTCAGAGTCAGTGGAAGCCCTGAGCTTGTTTATGTGCAACTAGATGGTCCCTTCCAAGGATTCCTATGAGACTCTAATGCTGGCAATCTTGCAGGAAGTGGGGCTCAGGCGGTAACATGAGCAATGGGGAGCGGCTGTAAATCCAGGTAAAGTTTCACTTGCTCCTCAGCCATTTGCCGCCTGCTGTGTAGTCTGGATCCTAACAGGCTACACACAGGTCTGTGGTCTAGGGGTGGGGGACTCCTGTTTTAAGAGACCCATGGAGGAAAGGGACATCAGGAGATTGGGTTTGACCTTGGTTTTGGGAGATACTATGGTGCCGGCCTCTTATCCTATTCCCTCTGGCTCTGGTGGAAGCAGAGAGCTGCCTTTATGCGGGACATTGTGACCAGAGCACAGGGAGGGTGATGCCAAGAAGTGGAGGCCTCCTTCCCAGTAGAGGATGGTTTGGGGAAAGGAAAGACAACTGCTTCCCTTCTGGTGTTATTTAGGCTGCATGGGAGCTTATGGCTGTGGGAGCACCAGGAGAGAGCATGATGGGGATACCCCAGCTTTTTCATGGGAGACACTAGATAGAGTTGAGCTATGGGGCAGCAGGATAGGAAAGACTGAGAACATGTGGGTCACTGCTTGGGGGTTGCCAGATTCACTTTTTCAAGACTACAAAGTGAGTTACCACTTGTTCACCTGGTTTTTAGCTGTTGCTGCTGCTGCTGCTGCTTCTATTTTTCTTTTAACTTAAAAATAAATCCTCTGCTGTAGTTTTAGTGAGGCTTGGGGAGGGAATAATATTAGATATATTTGTTCAATTCACTATCTTTACACAGAAGTCTGCCCTCTGTTTCTCTCTAAATTAGG
Source organism: Tupaia tana (assembly GCA_026018925.1). Lineage (NCBI taxonomy): Eukaryota > Metazoa > Chordata > Mammalia > Scandentia > Tupaiidae > Tupaia > Tupaia tana. The sequence continues at coordinate 134,818,904 of JAKSZU010000007.1, forward strand.
AAATTAAGTTGTTTAGAAAATTTTTCAATTTATCTCATTTTAAATTAAAAAAATGTACTTTAAAATTTCTTCCATATCAGAGAGAGAGAGAGAGAAGGGGAGAGAAACAGAGAAAGGAAAACAGGCACCCTCAACAGGGTCTTCATGCCATGATCTGCCCCCAGCTTAAGCCAGCCTGGATCCTGGGCACAATGTGTGTGTCTGGTGTACCAGGAAGGCCTCGAACACAAACCCAGGACCTTGCATATGGGTCCAGCCTCACAGTACAGTGCATTACGGGACTGGCAGGTAGTATGGTGGTTAAGGTGCTAGATTCTCACATGGCTGACTGAGATTTGAGTACCGGACCTGTTAGCTAGCTTTCTCATTTTCTCTCTCTCTCTGTTTCTGAACAAATTAAAAAATAATAATACATGAATAAAATAAAATAAAATAATTCTAAAACAAAGAAACAAACCAAAGCCAAAACCAGAGTATTGCATTCATGCCATGTCACCACTGCTGACCCTAAGTTTTTCACTGAATTGGCACAAAATTGTTCATGTGTTTTCTTACACTGTTTAAGTCTCTGCTACATTAGTAATTATACTCTGTTGCATTCCCAATTGATTTTGTTAGTACTTTCTCTCTTTGATCAAGTTCTGTTAGGGTTTCGTCTGTTTTATCATCATTGTTTCAAAGCTTTGGCCTGTTCATAGTCTGTTTGCCCTCATTTTAGAACAGGCTGGGTTTGTTGCCGGGATGGGACTTGGTGTTTAATGCTTTTTGTTTGTTTCGGCTCAGATCTGGAACACTACAGTCGCTACACTAAATTATGGCATGCTTTTACAGTCATATTCTATTCCTGATCGTTTTTCCCTGCTCTGAGGAAAAAAGCTGTCCCAACACTGCCCTGTTGAAATGGAGGGGAATGCGAGGAACCAGCAGTTAGCGTAACGGCTATGTCGCTGGACTCCAATGTAGTCAACCGTGGTTCGAGTCCCGGACCCGGTGGCTTAAACTCACGCCGGGTGCATGTGCGTGCGTGCCCAAGATCCCGAGAGGAGAATGGAGGAGAAGGGATTGTGGCTTGACCATCCCCCCTGGGGGGTGATTTCTCGCTTTCTGTCTCTATGTCTTTCTGGTGCCCTATAGCAAAAACCTCTCAAAAAAAGAAAGAAAAAAGTAAAAGAAAGAAAGAAAGAAAGGAAGAAAGAAAGAAAGAAATGGAGGGGAATGCATGCGTATGTGTTGGATTGGGGGGTAGGAGTTTGGCCTCCTGCTACCCTCTTCAATGACACCTGATACAAACCACACTATCAGAGAAAGGATGATTCCTTCTTTAGAAATTTCAATGGGCGCTTAGTGCGTAAAGAATTAGGAACCACAGAAAAGATTCCAAAATAATGGTTACATTTTTTCCCCTTAGGTTTTTGCCGTAAGGTGAGTGTGCTCACCAGAGAGACAGACAGACAGAGAGAGAAAGAGAGAGAGAGAGAGAGAGAGGGAAAGTGAGAAATCACCCCCTGAGAGGATGGCCATGCCACAATTCCATCTCCACTCTCCTCCTGGGATTTCGGGCATGCATGCACACATAATCGGCATGCTTTTCAAGCTGCCAGGTTCAGGATTTGAACCATGATCGACCATGTGGGAATTCAGCTCCTTAACCCCCATGCCACCTGCTGGCCCCAATGGTTGCATTTTATCCTCTCACACTTTTCAGAAAGTTACGGGCAGTAATCAGTAGAGTGAATCACTGTCACCGTATATACTGCATGTCAGAGCTATCTAAATGTTTTAAGTAGATTGCACTGCTAGCAATTCTGAACACACACACGTGTCTCCTGTTGTCTGCATGTGGTGACAGGGACATGAAGAGTGGAGGTGGGGCCTCAGCTGACATTTAATTCTCAGTGCCCCATAGGTGCCTCATGCCCAGAGACCTGTTTTCCTGGCATGGATATGTGTGTCTCTGCCTTTAGTGATAATATTTTTCCCTGCCATCTATAATACTTATATATATGACAATCACTTACACGAGGAGCTGTTTATGTGGCACTTTACAAAGTGCTTTAAAAATACAATTGCTGTTCAGTTATTCCTTATAAGTCCCTTGTGAGGGAGATGACGTCTACACATTAAGCTTTAGAGGATCTGAAGGCAGATCCTTCTTGCTTCTTGCTTAGGACCTACCGGAAGTTGCACCTGACCCCCACCCCAGGCTGCCCAGAGGCTCTGGATATCTCTATTTGTGCTGGAAGCTTCCTCAACAGGAGACATTTCCAATTCATTTTCAATTCAAATGGGAGATTCACAGGGAAGAGAAGGACCGTGAAAGGGCAGCTGGTGTTGGTGAGGTGCACGCTCGGAACACGCAGGGGCCTTCCTCAGTGGCATGGGGACCCAGGAGCTGTGGGCCGAGGAGCTCATCCCTATGCATAATGAGACACCTGTGGATGTTCTTCAGGATGGTCCAGCTGGTTACTGTTCCCCTTTGGGTAATCACCAATGGCACAGAAACTCTAGGCACTCGAGTGTGTAGCAGGAGGGGAGGTGAGGATGGTGGCCCTGGTCCCCAAGGGTCAGAGCTGCTTCTGACAGATGGGTGATTCTGAAAACAGTCACACCGTATCATGGGGCAGGTCCAGGGTGGCTCTGGCAGGGAGAGGTAGGTGAAATAAACCCCGGGCATCCCAGCTACAGCTGCCACCTTCCCTGAGACTCTCCATGGGGGCTAGCTCCAGTGGTAATGTGGTAATGTGCTGCTTGAGATAAGCCAGATCCCCGCATGGTGACAGCAGTTTGACTTTCTGGTCCAGCCAGCACTCTGGGCATGCCTGCAAGTGCCCAAGGTCCAGTAGGATAGAGAGTTGGAAGACGGGGGTCGTGGTGTGCCCAATCCTGTGGGGAGTGCCTCTCTCATGCTTTTTCCTGTGCATGCATACGTGCTCTGACATCAGTAAAGGGGGAGAAGGTGGGAGCTCTACAGAAAGAGGAGATGGCTCCCATGAGTGGGGAACCGAATGCCACACTCCCTAGTGAGAGGCCTTCTGGGTGAGGGTCCCCTGCCCAGCTCCCCTTCCTGAGCTGGCAGCCTCAGCATTGTGTGGGGGAGAGAGGAGTGTCTATGCATTTCGCTGCCCAGCCCTGCTCACCCAGCCCCCCTGAGACAGAGTAGGGAGGTAGGTTAGAGGGGGGTGGCCAGGGAGGCTGGTGCTCTAGGAAGAGCCACCCTACATGCCACATCTTCTTTGCTGCTCGCAGCTGCCCTGTGCAGCCAACTCCATTTCACAGATGAAGAAACCGGTATTCAAAGTGCTTATCAACTCGTCCACGATTCTGCAAGTAATTAGGAGTGGAGAGTGAGCTCATTAGCCTCTCCGATGAGCCCGAGTACTGGTGTTTTTCCCTCTGAGGCTTTTGTTTTCTCAAGTATAAAACAAGTTTCTTTTGTATTTTTTTTGGCTCAAATGGTCTGTGGCCTTCTGGGAAGCACCTGGTATTCGCCTCAGAATTGTCTCAGAAAGTCCATTTCTGATGTCCTTGCTTGACATGGTGAAGTCTCTAAGTTTTCTCGGGTTTCCTGGAAGGAGCCGAGCAGAGGCAGACAAGAGGCTATGGGGTCATGGAGATCAATGAGACTTTTCACAACTGCAAGTGGAAGAGGCTGTGGCATTTTAGTGAGCCCTGGTCCACAGCTTGAGGACAAAGGGAGTGTCCCCGCCCACAGGTCGGTGCTGGGGTGGGGCTCTCCCACAGTCTGGCTCTGAACTACTGTTCTCTTCTCTTGAAAGACAATTGGCTTTAGCGCCTCTGAAGGGCCCTGTGTGAAGCATCTGTTTTAACTCCAGAGTGTTCTCCTCGGTTTCCCCAGGAGCGTGAACAAGGCCCTTCTATTTCCAGATCTGAGGTCAGGCCTAGCAAAGGCTCTCATCTCTGCACGGACGACTTTGGTCCTGTAGGTAGCTCTTCTTCTCTGGAGGTCTCCGGCTTCCACTGCCTGGGCAAGTCAGTCCCTTGCATGATTTGAGAACAAGACAATGAGAAAACCTGGAAATGCCTCCTGTTCTTGTGTCCTGGGTTGGCCTCCTCAGCCACTTCCTGGGCAGGAGACAAGAACACAAGGACTGATTTTTAGTGCCTGTTATGGAAGCCCCTGTACCAAAGAGGAGATTCCCTTCAGGAAATTGAGATTGAGTTGAATGGGCACCGGTTTCTACTGGCTCTTGGATGGTTTATTCCTTAGCTTGCAATTACTGAACACTGACTGCATGCAGGCATTGACCTGTAGCTTCAGGAGACAGTGGCATCGTAGTGTCGTGGCAGATACGTGTGGTTGCCAAAGCAGCAACCTTTCCCGACCTCCTCCTCCTTATCTAAGTCCAGCATGCCACACACCACAAAGGCTGAAATGCCATCGGCTCACTTTTGCAGGCACCTGGGGAGTGCACACAGGACTCAATCGTGATGAAGGGACCAAGGGAAGTCATCTATGGCAGTGGTCCCCAACCTTCCTGGCACCAGGGAACAGCCTTGTGGAAGACAATCCCTGGTGGTTGGGGGGAATGTGGGGCGGAGGGAGTGTTGTTCCTGGGATGGCCCAAGTGCACCGCATTCACCATGCATCCTGTTTCCACCACTACCACGTTGCAACGTACACAGAAACAAACACATAACAATGGGGTTTGTGATCCAATAAGAATCTAAAACAGTGGCTGATTGAACAGGAGGCAGAGCGCAGACAGCCAGGTGAGTGAGGCAGAGTGGCTGCAGACGCAGACAAAGCCTCGCTAGCTTGCCCATGGCCCACCCCACTGCTGCATGGTGCTGGAAGGGTGAGTGCAATAGACCTCAGACAGGCACTGGTTCATGACCTGGGAATTGGGAACCCCTGTTCTAGGGAACATCTGGGAAAGATTTTCTATCTGAATTGTAAGAGAGGTTGTCTCTCTCTTCTTCCTTCCAATGTGATGGCAGGAGGCTAAGGTGATCAGTGGCCTTCTGCCATCTTGAGGGGACCAAGCTGACACTAAGGATGGCGGAGTGGAAAGGTAGAAGGCAGTAAGTCCTGATGACTTCATCACACAGAATTAACCTAGCAAAGGACTATCTCCTGGACTTCTTAATGTGAGCGAGAACAAATGTCCTTATGGTCAAAGTCACCCTGATTGGGATATTCTCCTACTTGCAGCCGAAAACATCATGTGATACTAGAAAATAGAATCTTTCCTGCTAGGAAATTAGCATCCAGGGAAGGTAGGAAACCCACCTCCTCAGGCATCTGGAAAGCAAGTAATAACCCATGCTATACATGTAATGTACAAATGAGTCTTATTTGATCAAAACAATGTGTTTATAGAAACCGTGTCATGCAAATTATAATGCAAACATACATGTTTCTGCTATACTTTCCCTGCATTCATAATTGGTAAGCACCTAACTATAGCTCCTAACTTTGGCATTCTTGTCTGTTTTAACAAATGGTAAATGTCTGGAAACCCCTATCATTAAAATGAACTATTTTGCAAGCAAGGTATCCCTTTTACTAAATGAGTATTCGTGTATTAATTTACCTCTCTGGTAATTTCAGTTTTTGGAAACAAGGATCCTAAAGAGAGGTCTACCTGCAGTCTCACTGAATACCAGCCTGGTCCCATCTCTTATTTCCAAAGACTAGACTAGGGTAAAACTTAGAACTGGTTCATACCTTCATTGTTCCAAGTGCTTATTGTGGCCTTAGTTGCTGTAGGTATAATGGGATGTTTAAATGGTGTTTCAGGCTGAAACTCTGAGATAATATTCACATCATTCAAAAGAAGAGGAAGACAGCAGGATTTACTACGGAAGGTGCTCAAAAATCCAGTCACATGAGTCTCAAATGCCTCATCCTTTGTGAGGGCATCAAAGGCTTTGTAGCTGAAAATTAAGAAGTGGATTTTCAGAGAGAGTTCCTGGTGAGCTCAGTGGGGTAGTGACGCTTCCCACCCCAGCTCTTCCCTGTTCAGGAAGTGTAGAAGCCTGTTCCTGGACTCCTTTGTAGAGTGCTGGGTATGGTTTAATTCTGCCAGCCCTGGAGTTGGCTTTGGAAGCCAGAGTGTGGGTCAAAGCCATTCTTTCCCTCCGGCATGGCAGCAGGTCTGTGAGCTCTGGCTGACACGCACTTTTCCGGTGGAGTCTCCATTTTCTAGCCAGTCTCTCACCTCAGGGCTGCTAGGCAGTTATAAGCAGAAACAATGGTTTCTGCAGTTTTTAGACTTTGGTAGCAACAGCAACTTCCTGATCTTAGAAACCCCCGCTGTGAGACAAAACTGAAATTCTCCGATGGGCTCCTGAAACTCTCCTTCAGCCCTCCCCAAAATTTGATCAGCACTCTGTTCCTGTGGGAGTTTGCCAACTGCGTAGTTAGAGAGACAGCCTCCCCACCCCGCCACCCCAGATGGCTCTCATTTGACTCTTATACAAGTTTGGGAGATTTCCAAAACCCCTGAAATTATTAGAATCAATGATTCATTAGAAGACTTCATGGAATTCACTGAAAGCTGTTGGCCTTACCAGTTATGGTTTATTATAGGAAAAGGGTACAGATTAAAATCAGCCAAGGGAAGAGTCCAGGAGTGTCCATGCTTGACTGTACACTGGGTTAGGGCCAGGTCTGCTCCACGTGTCTGTCACCCCCTATGGGACAGCAGACTACCAGAGCGTCCATTCTCTACTCCTCAAGGTCTGTATGCATTAGTCTCCCAGAATAAGTAGGTGGCAACATGGTCAGAGCATTGCTAACCAGAGATAGTTTCACCCTTTCTGATGAAAATAACAAGTAGTTATTTCCTTATCTGAATCCTCCCTAATACAGGATGTGAGAGAGATGTTATCCTTCACCTCAGGTCAAGATGGAAGAGCTTGGGACCAGCAGTTAGCGTAATGGCTATGTCGCTGGACTCCCATGTAGTTGATTGCGTTTCGTGTCCTGGATCTGGTGGCTTAAAACTCACGCTGGGCGTGTGTGCGTGCATGCCCAAAATCCCGAGAGGAGAACGGAGGAGAAGGGATTGCGGTGTGGCCATCCCTCCTGGGGGGTGATTTCTCGCTTTCTGTCTCTCTGTCTCTCTCTGTCTGGCAAGCGCACGCGCCCTATAGCGAAAACCTCTCCAAAAAAAAAAAAAAAAAAAAGGATGGAAGAGCTTGAAATAGATCACTCAGGAAACTCAGCGTGGTCTCTTGCATTTGAGGGACACTCTGGACAAGGGTCTGAGTCCCCTGAAGCACCAGGATTGGCCTGGGGTCTGTGGGTCAAAGGATGTGGTGGGAATTATGGCCATGGATCACCTTGGACCATCTTAGGTCCCATCTAAGAGGGCCACCTAGAGGGGCAGACAGCTGAAGGGAGCTAGAGAAAGTGCTGAGGGCTTAGAGGCTGGGGAAAGAGTAAGGACCTGACCAGAACGGAGATGCTGTTGTGTATGTCAAGGGTTCTGATGATAAGAGAACCCCAGCTTTAGGGTGTCTCCAGGGAAGCCATGACAGAGTGTGTGAGACAATAAATCCTTCTTAACTTCAGAGGGAGTCAGTGCTAGGTCAACATTATATCATCTCATCTCATCTCATATCATGATATTGTATCATATTGTGATTATATAATCATATCATATATCATTATACCGCATATCAGATGTCATCATAGCATATCACACCATCATGTCGTATCGTATCATATCCATCAATCATATAATTTCAGCAGTGACATCAAGTGAGGGCTTTTCTCACCTCCCTTTTTCCCCCTCCCACAGTCCTGTCCATCCAGCCAGTCTGCCTGCTTTCCAGGGCTGGGCCAGGGGAGCTGAAGGAGAAGCCCCTAGCTTGACATAGATTGGACTCTTGCCTGTTGTGTGGGGCTGGCATTTTATTTACTACACACACTTGTGATTGTAAGTGCCAGAGCACCATCTTGAGAGTGGCCAGGAGCATCATGGGCCTGCCGTGTATTTACCCAAGGCAGGGGGAGATGGGCTTCAGGGAATCCATTTAAAAATCTAGGAGACAGAAACAAAGTGGCTCACTCAGCATGAGACTACACGGAACTACTTCCCTCTAGATGTTTAAGTTGTCATGGGGGGGGGGGGGATTCATGTGTATGTGTGTGTACCTCAGTTTTAAGCCCTAGAAGCTGTCGTACATTTTAGCTACTTGGTAAGTGCTGGGATATGAGTGATAGATTCTTTGGGTTATAAGATATGGTAGTAGTGACGGTCCCAGAAATTCTACTTAACCAACTTGACATAGTGTTTTAGGCCAACATACAGTGGACAGAACAATAACCATTTCTTCCTCACTCCTATGTCTACAAGTCGGCTGGATTCAGATGATCGAGGCTGAGTTTAGCTGGGCTTGCCTATACACAGTGGGTTAGAGCCAGGTCTGCTCTACATGTCTGTCACCCTCATTGGGACAGTGGACACCCAGGGCATGCTCTTCCCATGGTGAGAGACAGGTTTGCAGGAGGGCAGGCCCACTGCTCCCATAGGCCAAAAAAAGTAAAAAGAACAAGCTGAAAGCCCAGGGGTGGGAAGTGCACTCCATTCTACACTGGGAAGCCATGGCCAGACATGGAGTTTAATACTCGGTGTGTGTGTGTGTGGGCGGGGGGGGGGGGGAGGTTGTAAAGAATGGGGACCAGTGATTCAATTGGCTTTAGGTATCATATAAAGTGTTCAGTCCAGACTTCAGCAAAGATGAGGATGATCTCGAGTCATTCACTTGTGAGCTAGGTTCTCAGTGGAACAGGAGGGAGTGCTGGGTCTGATGCTGGGGAGATGGTCGCTGAGGACTCTGGACCTGGAATCAGGAGTTCTTGCTTTTCAGCCTCTCTCTGCTGAGTGATCCCAAATCAAAATGACACGAGGCACCCACATTCTCTGAGCCAGGATTCTTGTCTGCAGAGCTGGGACTGCTGGCCAGGTCCCATGACCTTCATGGTATGTGACCTGTATACTGAGGATGGTCAGTGCTTAAAGTCTGTAATAAATTTTGGACAGGGAGTCCCACATTTGAATTTGCACTGGACCCCACAACGTATGTAGCCAGTCCTTTATTTTTTTCTTTTTTTCGGAGAGGTTTTTTGCTGTGTGTTCGCCAGACAGACAGAGAGAGACAGAGAGACAGAAAGTGAGAAATCACCCCCCAGGGGGGATGGCCATGCCCGCAATTCCTTCTCCTCCATTCTCCTCTTGGGATCTTGGACACGCATGCACACGCGCCCGGCATGAGTTTAAGCCACCGGGTCTGGGACTTGAATCGCGGTCTACTACGTGGGAGTCCAGCAACATAGCCATTACGCAAACTGCTGGCCAGTCCTATTCACGGGGTGCAGGTTTTATGGAGATTCACCCATGTAACTGTAGCTCTGGGGAATCTGCTGCTCACTGTCACCTCATGCATTCCACAGAACAATAAAGATGCAGCGCCACTGACCCAGTGTCCACCAAGGGCCAGGCACTATGCTAATAAGGTCTCTATAAACCAAGCCCTTATCCCTAGTAAGGGATTCCAACCCCCACAGCAAACTTGCAAGCTTTTCAGATAAGGAGATTGAGTTTCATTGTTAACATATAACTCATCCAAGATTGCATGGCCAGGATATGAAGTCTTTTTTTAAAATTCATGGTTGAGCATATACACATGAGAGAGAGCGAGAGCGTGTGGGCCCTCCCGCAGGGTCTGGTCATGCTGCTATCCCCTTCCTCCAGTCCTTCAGCCCATTGGATCTTGGCACTCACACACGTGCTCAGTGTGTTTTAGGCTGACTGGGCCAGGGATTCGAACCAAGGTCACCATGTAAGATCCAGTGTCTCTGGGAGAGTGCATTATTGTTGTACAATGGAGCTGGTTCCACATAGCCAGGATTTGAATCCAGCTTCGTTTTACTTCTAAGCCTTTTCATAAGATAACATTGCTATTTTGTGCCAGGAATGGTGTGGATGTCTGGGGTTGGGGGGTATAGTCCTTGCCCGAAGGGGTTTAGTATGCTAACAGTAATGGCAAATGCCTGTGGAGCACTTATGTGCCAGGTGCTCTTCTAATCAATTTATATGGATTAGTTTACTGAATCCATGTAGTAGCAATCCATTTCAGTAGATCCATTTTATAGATGGGAACACTGAGGTACAGAGGTTAGTAACTTACCCACAGCCACAGGCCAGATGGTGTCAGAGCCAGGCTTCGAGCCCAGGCAATCTGGGTCTGAAGCCTGCGCACTTAACCACTTGCTATACCATCTCTTACCTTGGCTGTCATGTCTACCTTGGCAAGTCAGGTATCTCCCTGCTTTGGTGACCAGGAAAGTAAATGTCCTGCTGGGCTCCTTCCAGGATTTCCTACACTGATTCAGTTCTGGTCTACAGCAGAGCACAGGACATGGTCCTGCCCTCAGGGAACTTATCTGTAGAGGGTGGAGACGGGAGAGTTTAAGAACAATGATGTGGCCCACGCAGGCTTTCTGGAAGTCCAGAGGAGTAGAAGCAAGATAGGCTGGGGGAGGGGGGAGAGAAAAGGATCTGTGGGGGTGCTGCTGGGGGAGGCAGGCAGGTGCACAGGCCAGGGAGAGAGCTGGGAGTGTTTAGGTGGCAGATGTGGTTTGGAACAACTGGAGGGAAGGCCTGAGGGTGTGCGGCAAGAGACGCCTGGAGAGGGACGCGCAGAGCAGACTGCACAGGCCTCCCACACCCACCTAGACAGTTTACATTTTATCTGGAAGAAACTGGAGCCGTTGAAGGCAGCTCGACTAGGTCTGCCTTATTAAATGCTCACTGTGAGGATGGAAGAGGGACCAAGCCGAGAGTGAGATGGAGGCAGGCGAGCACAGAGGCTGTGGTGGAGACCTCCATGTGACATGCTGGGGCCTGAGATAGGGGGGTGGCCTAAAACACAAGTGCATCCATAGGCATGAGGAAGTAGGCTCTCACACAGCCAGGGGAAGCTGCCATGTGCCTGAGATGCAGAGCTGTGGGTTCCAAGCAGGCTCGCTGCTCTTTCTGTGTCTAAGCCCAAGGGGATTTATCTCACCTCTCTGCTCAGCAGATGGTCTGACGCTATTGACCACTTGCAAAGGAGAATCTGCCCATCCTGCCTGATCTTGGATCTGTTGGTGCCATTTGTACCTCTGACCTGAGGAGGGACCAGCAGGTGGCATAGTGGTTGTGACACTGGACTCTCACATGGCCAACTGCAGTTTGAGTCCTGGACCTGGCAGCTTGAAACTCACGCTAGGTGCATGTGCATGCATGCAAGCTGAAAATCTCAGGAGGAAAATGGAGGAGAAGGTGGGGTGGGGGAGGGTGATTTCTCTCTTCCCTGCTCTCTCTCTGTGTCTCTGGTGAGTGCACGTATGCTATAACAAAAATCTCTTTAGGTACCAGCAGATGGCATAATGGTTACATCGCTGGACTTCCATTTAGCCAATCATGGTTTGAGTCCTGGACCTGGTGGCTTGAAACACACACTGGGCATGTGTGCATGGATGCCCAAAATCCCAAGAAAAGACTGAAGGAGAAGGGATTACAGTGTAGCCATCCCCCTAGGGGATGATTTCTCACTTTCTGTCTCTCTGTTTCTCCAGCGACCACATGCACCTGATAGCAAAAATCTCTCTTAAAAACCCCCAAAACAAAACAAAACTGGACCTGAGGAAAAGCACAGCTGGGTAGAGGCACTTTCCAGGGACTGATTGCTAAAGGACCCCTAGTGGAGGTACCTAGAATGTACTCCAGCCCTTGTGGATCCCCACAGAACCCCTACCTCACACCAGGGGCCCACCTCTCAGAATGCAAATGATTTCTTTCTTCCTTTCCTTTTTCTTTTCTTTCTCCCTCTCTTTCCCTCCCTCCCTCCCTCCCTCCCTCTCTCTCTCTCTCTCTCTCTCTCTCTCTCTCTCTCTCTCTCTCTTTCTTTCTTTCTTTCTTTCTTTCTTTCTTTCTTTCTTTCTTTCTTTCTTTCTCTTTCCCTCCCTTCCTTCCTTCCTCTCCTCTTTTTTCTTTCTCTCTCTCTTTCTTTCATTTTTCTCCTTTCATTTTTCTTTTCTTGAGAGAGAGAGAGATAAAGCCACTCCCAACAACATTTTCATGCCATGGTCCACTCCCAGCTTCAGCCAGTCAGAGACTATGGGCATGCATGTGCCCAGCATGTTCAGGAAAGTCTCCAGATGCCAACCTTAAACCCTCCCATGTGGGTCAGACTCACAGAATACTGTTACCTTTGTACCATCATCCAACCCCAGAATGAGACTCATCCTAATAGCACCCTAATGAAGGCATAATTGGGGGTGAAGATGGTAAAACCAGCCTACCACACATTCCAGATAGCAACACCAGTAGACCTGGAGTGGTTTCTGACCGCTGCCTCCCAGCTTAGCATGGGTAACTGAGAGCTGATGGGCAAATCTTTACTATTGATTAGGCAATTATGGTCTACTTGGAATGTGAAATCAGACTCTCTAGGTTAGTGAGGGGTTGTGGGGGAAGGGAAGCAGAAGCCAAGCAACAGAAAGGAGAAGGCTGAGGAAGAGGGAGGAGAGGAGGGTGGGAGAAGTGGGGCACAGAAGGGCCAGACTATGGCTCCCTGTGGAGGTTTTGAGGCTGGAGAGTCACGTCTACTAAGGCTTGGGGACTTCTCCAAAGGGTCCAAGAAACCCAGACAGGCCTGGAGTTGAGCTCTTTGAGGACACTATACTCCATGCAGACTCCCAGTGTGCAGCTGTGCCTGGATGCAGGCTGCCCTCACTGAGTGAGCCCTGGGAGGCTGCTGGCTGAAGCAACCCTCCTGGGTACAGCAGAAACCTTCTTCTTCCCCAAATCTCTGACCACCTCGGCTCCCAGACACCATCTTCAGGCGTCTCCATGCAGAGAAAGCTGCCCCACTTCACACATGAGTGAGCCTTGCCTCTTCCCTGTCTCTGGAGTGGGTGCCCCAGGCCTGAGGACTGATGGCCATGGCTCTCTTTCCAAATGACCTGCTTCTCAGACTGGGAGAGGGAGACCGGAGAGGGACACGATTGATGTCATTTTCCCTCTGCTTCTATATCTTTTTTCCTTTGGGTAACGATTGAGGCAAAGTCAATTAAATGAAAAAGTCAGTATGGCTGGGTTGAGAAATTAAACAGAAAATCCGACTATGCAAGCATTATGTTTCTTATAGGAATATTAATTCAACTTAACGGTAGTGTTGGGCTAGGGAGCAGGTCTGGTAATTTGGAGGTCTGCAAGATGGCTGTATTCATAGTGCAATTTTCATCATTTCATATCTCAGGCATTTATAATACAGTTTATGAGTCTTCATGCTCAGGTCACTATCGTAAATGAGAAGTTATTCCCAAAGGATCTTATCTACTACAATAAATGGATAAAATTATTGAATTTATTAACATCTAAATTAAAAAGTCTAAAAAACTGAGTTCTAATTAATCCGTTTGCAAACAGTTGCCCCCAAGGATAAGATAACAGATCCTTTAGCAATAGCTTGTGATTTGAGACATATTATTTTTTTAAACAATAATAATATTTTCACAGCAGCTCATATCTGAGGAGTTCAAAGCCATCCCATAAATGTTAATTATTTAAAGACTCTCTGAAACAGAGGCAGATAATTACTATTTTCTCGGGCTTTCTAATGAGGAAATGAGACTGGGAAGGAAGGGTGAGTGCCTCTGTCCAAGGTCATGGTGCAGGCTATCGGAGGCCCAGGAACTATGGGCATTTCCTGACCTTGGCCCTACTCTGGCCTTGACCTTCTTGGTTTTTTTGGTTCCTGCTCTTTGCATTGCCACCATCCTCCCCTCACCCCTCACATACCCACCTCATCTCCCACCTTGGTCATATGACACCAGCAACTTCCTATCTTCACAGCTGGAGCCTTGTCTTAGGACTCTGTGGTCCCATCATACCCCAACACTGAGCCTGGAGCTTGCCTTAGGTCCTCCAGCCTTCCTGGGCCCCAGGTTCCTCGGATATTACAGCAATGGGAGGTCCCCGGTGCCAGCGGAGTGGCCACACTCTCCCAAATGGTCTCTCACCTGCTGGGACACCTGCCAAGGGCCTCCCTGCAGCCCAAGGCTGGCTCTGGAGTCTCTCACCAAAGGCTGGTGGGACCTCCCACCCTCTGACCACCTCTGGCAGGCATGTGTGGCCTGCGGAGAGGCTTTCCCTGATCTTCTCCAGTCTGGTTTATCCATGTGAGGCGCTGACATCCCAGTCTCCTGGGCTGCCTTCTTGGGGCTGAGTTTTTCCCTGCAAGGTGCCAGAGGCTGTCCTTCCCTAAGTTGGCTAGGAGCTGGAGATGTCTTGCTCACTATCAGGTAGAGATGGGAGTGCAGGTGTGGGAGACCTCACTTCCTTCCTGCTGTGGAGCTGACTGGCGAAATCAGCGCATTGAATCCTCAATCACTTACACACGTGGGGAGGTCAGCCAGTGCTGGAAAGTCAATGTTGTATTCCCCGCCCCCCGCCCCCAGTGAGAGTGAGTGAGAATCTGTCCTCCACATAAATAACGTCAAGGGCTGGCCCTGTGGTCTAGTGGTTAAGGGAACTGGATCCTACATAGCCAACCATGCAGCTCAAGTTCTGGATCCGGCAGCTTGAAAAACACGCTGGGCATGTATGCATGTGTGCCCTAACTCCTGAGAGGAGAATGGAGTAGAAGGGATTGTGGAATGACCACCAAACCTCATTGGGAGGTGTTATTTTTCTCTGTTCTGTGCCTGCCTGGCAAGCACATATGCCTTCTGACAAATAAAAAAAAAAAAAAAAAAAAAAAAAAAAAAAAAAAAAAAAAAAAAAAAAAAAAAAAAAGAAAGAAAGAAAAAAAGAAAGAAAAAGGTATCACAAAGCAGCGCCATATTGAATACCTCCTCTCCCGGCACTCAGTCCCTGTAAGGTAGGGAAATGGGGATAAATTTGTTGTATTTTACAGATAAGGAAGAAAAGGAATGTCTTTTGAGTGATAATTGTTTTGAGCAATTTACTTACGCTATTCCATGAAGTTCTTACAATGTTCGGCAGCTCTTCCTCTTCTTTTTAAGTGAGTTTTTCTTCCATGAGAAAGAGAAGTACCCCTTCTCCCTTCCCCTGCCCCTGAGTCATGGCCAGCCTGGGTCTTGGGCACATATACACACATTCCCGGAATTCTCAGGCTTATCCTGGGACTCAAACCCAGGACCCGTCCCATGCGGGTCCAGCTATTCCACCACTGTGTCCCCACGTGCCCCCATCTTTTTCTCAGTGAGAAAACTGGTGCTCAGAGAGTTGAAGAAATGCAGCCAAGGTTACACAGCTAGTAAATGAAAAAGTGGAGGTTTGAGCCTGGGCTGTTTTTCCCCAAACCTGGGCCCTTGCTATTGCCCTCCAGAGAGGTGCCATGACCTTAGACAGGCTGGATGAGTCTCCCTGAATATCTGGGCAATGGTGCAGGGACAGGAAACCCAGCACCTCGGCTGCTAACCCGGCCTTCGGGCCTCTACACTACACTGGGGGACCCACACAAAGACAGTGGGTGGTCACTCGTCATTCAGCCAGTGGTGGGTGGGGTGGGCAGGAACAACTTCAAAGGAGGCTCCTTTAATCTCACTCTGTTTGGGTGGCAGGTCTGGCTCCTATGGGAAGGAGATGCTCCACGTCGTCCCTCCTGAGCCAGCCAGAGGGTAGAACTTTCCAGGCCGGCTTAGCCTTTATCACAGCCATCACCTCCCGACAGTGGGAGCAATCAGGCTCCTGCTCTGCTGCTGTGAGCTAATTAACTCTTCCTCCTCTGGCACCATTCCAGATCCTTTATCATCTGAGGAGCTACAGCGCCAAGTTAGTGGTGCGCTCTCGTGAGAGGACAGACACATGGAGGGATCTCACATGAGCTGGGGCCCAAGTGCACCCCTGGCCGCTGCCCTCTGCTCCAGGGATGGGTCGGTGCACAATGGGGATCAAAGCGAGTTATTTGGTGACTGCACCTGCTTTCTTAGTGCCCACTCCTCTGCTTCGGCAGCCATTGACTTGCCGTGTGAACTTCGTGTATTACTTAACACTCAGTTTCTTCATCTTTGAAATGGAAACTCTATTAGCACGACCTCATGGGATTGTTTCGGTGATTAAATGGGATAATGTGTTTACACCATTTAGACAGTGCCTGGCGCATAATCGGTATGCAGTGAGAGTTCGTGATCAGTGGCATTATCATCAATATTATTAACAACCTTCCTAAACCTTCATTTTCTTAGCTGTACAAAGAAAAAGTGAATGAAAAAAAGCACATAGGATTGTTAAGGAGGTGAGCGATAATGTAAGTAAGGCAGCTCGTAGCGTGTTCGGGCAGAGTGGAGTGCTATCTGTTCCCTTAGGTGCATCTACTAAGTGCCCATGCTGAACCTCGGGGCAGCGAAGTAAGACGAGGTCCCTGCACTGCATGGGCAGGGGGCGGGGCTGGAGGCAGGGCTGCGTTGTAACTGTGTCTGTCAACGGCAGCATGATCCCTGAGTTTATTCTGCATCAGTAGACACCTTTCCGTTCAGTGCTACAAATGCACAGGGCCCTGTACCAGACATATGCGAAGAATAAAATCCCTTGAATGCGGGGTGTACCTTTCAATTTACAAGTTATTGTCTCATCTGTTACCACGTTCAACAATTATACTAAAACCAGGTGATATGTAGGCATCGTTGCTCCCACTCTGTCAAGGAAACCACGGCTTGGAACATTGAATCAGTTTTTATCTAATTCTGAGTTGAGAGTGACCATTATCAGATCACTTTGTTTTTTATAAAAATATCCTGCAACCCTTCTGCCCCCATGCTATGAGGTAGGACCGATGTGAGATGCCTGTGATGGACAGGGGAGGGGAGAGAAAAGGGAGTTCAGGCTCTGATGCATTCATTCATTCATTTATTCAACAACTAATTGTGGGATACTAGTAGGTTGCAAGGTCTTAGGATCTCCTGGGCCAGCTGGTGTCTTGCAGTTGGTTTCAGACACGAAAAATAATGTTAGAGGCTGAATTTGTCAGCAGAAAGGACTAGGCAAATAGAAGTTCAAGTTGGAGGGCTTACAAAATGCCCTTCTTCCTTGGGTGGAAACCGGACCCCTGCACCTACTTGATTCACTTACTCTTCCACCAAAAAGGAATCATGGTAGACTTTTCACATTAAAAGAAGGTGATATGGGGACTTTCAGTATCTTCTACACAAATAGCAACAGAGGGAGGCATGTGGGTCCAGATGGAATGACGGAGAGCAGGGTGATGGGACGGGGACCCTCTGGGGATACATGTTATGTGGTGCTCATGCCCACCTCCAGACCCCCCCTCCAGCTCTTTCTCTGTCCCCATAGAATGTCCTTTCTCCTCCTTGCTTGTCTAACTGCTTCTGTTTCTCTCCCCTCAGTTGAGCTCTTACCTCTTTCATGTGATTTCTTAGACTTATCTTGCCTATACTCAATCTTTTATCAGCTGGACTCAGGGCTATATCCTCTAAGGCAATCGCTTTGGGATGAGCACTGTCTATCAGTTCATTTCCCCAATCAGATTATGAGCTCTTCTAGGACTGGGCATGCCCACACCCCTTGATATGTTCACAGCACAGAGCGCGTGGCCCTCTGGAGTTTGACAAGTCATGGAGGGCTCTGGAATCCGTCTTCATTCCCAGGATTCTATCCTAATTCAGGTCTTCATCCTCTCTTCCCTGGACCTTGGCAGCAGTGGCTTCCAGCACATCACTTGGCAGAGTGGATTTTATACAGTGTCTCTGGCCCCCAGCTCCCTACTTTACGCATCCTCCTGGACACCTCTCACCTGTAGGCTGACATTCAAGCTTGACCTCTGACCTCCAGGACTTCTCTGACCACTGCTCCATCAGGCACCCACCGGTCCAGCCCCATGAGCCCAAGTGAACAGGCATATTGGTGTCATTTCACTCCAGGGATTCCTGTTCTTCCTTGAGTCAGCCTGGAAAAATCCTACAGCCCTTCAAAGATGAGCATAAATGTCACATTGTCATTTCAGAGTGGATGCCCCAGGCAGAGATAATTCCTTCCTATTCACAAGGCAGCTTCTGTTCATAAAGCAACCCATGTCTGGGATTGTTGGTGGGGTGGGGGGTTGGATGGAGGCTGCTGTAAAGTTGGGTGCCCATGGCTCAGGGGTCCTCTGGGAGTATCAGTCTCAGCATGTCTCTGCTTTGGCCCTGAACCCCACATGTCTCTTTACAGCTTGCACAGCCCCCCCACCACCGCCATTATATTATTTCTGCCAAGTCGTCACCTTACGGAGTTGCTGCCAAGACAAATGACATAATATGTAGAAATGCCTTAAGCTCCAGAAGATAGACTATATTATTATGGCTGTAAAGCTCTCTACTGGGGAAATCAAGCTTGATGACAGTGAACAGAAAGGGGGAGATGAGGCAGAAAAAATGGGAGGAGGGATGAGGAAAAGAGGAAGGAGAAGGAAGGAGGGAGGGAGATACTGGAAGGGCTAAGCTGCTCAAGCCAAATGTCTCCTAAAGTCACCCGCCAGAAGTTCTCTTCTTCCTGGGGTGAGAGGACGAGGGGCAAGTTAGGGCCAGAGACGTGGCACTAGGCAGGGGGCTCCTCACCTCCAGAAGGTTCTGTTACTCCTCTTGCAGGGTTTGGCTAGAGGATTGCTTGAAATCCCCTGGGGACATACTGCTCACGGACATGAGTAGCAGAGGCCTCTTCTGCAGGGCGCTTGGCCAACTAATCCTGTCCCTGAGCTGGGTGGATGGGTGGTTCACCTGAAGGCAGCATGCCCTGACCTCTCTGGAAACCTTAGAAACAAAGGCACTCATGCGCCACACCATTCAGGGCCATCATTTGTCCCTCTGTCTCTCTGCCTCAGCAGCTGTGCTCACAGAGGGCACCAAGGACAACTCTTCCTTGCATGAGTAACTTGCTTTCCCTCCCAAGAGATCTTTCATTTTCTCCTGGAATCTGTCTTAGTAATGACTTATTTAGTGAATTCTTTAGTGAGCAGCTGAGTGGACCCTAAAGGCCTTGGGGGAGGGCTCTTTGTTCCTTGTAGCTGCTTGGCCATCAGCAGGACCCTGGAAAAGTGAGAGGGTAGAACGTGAGAGACTGTCATGGATTTTTCTCCTGAACTGAACACCTCCTCTCAGTCCCTGCCCCCCCTGAACCCCATCAACCTCCCTTCCAGCCCATAGTGCTCTCCTTGAGGTACTCCCATCTCTTTCAACCCTCAGCAAAGGCACTGCCTCTTCTGGGAAGCTCTCTCTGATAACTCTGCTGTTCACCACTCCCCCTGCCCCCTTGCAATAATTCCGACAACACAGGACCCCAGTTTTCTGTGTCTCTGCCAGCCTTCCTGTAGGATCCAGAGCAGGGCAGGAACTCTCCCTCCAGGACTGGAGTGGACTTGGAAATGCCTATCTGCCACACACAGGCCTAGCCCACTTGCAATTTACTCAGATGTCATTGGGGAAAAAAATCAGGACACCTAGCCTGCAGCCTCCGTCCTTTCCATTCTCCAGCTGGGCCACCGTGTACTGGAAGCTTCATTTTGTCTGGAAATAGGAGAGTCAGGGCCCCCAGCCCTCTCCAGCTACCTGGGCTGTCTCCCCTCCCTTCTGCTTCCCTGTCCCAGCTGGCCTTTGCAGGCCCTGTGCCCTGTACCCCTTGCTCCTTTGTGGGGGAGGCAGGCCTGGCCCCAGTGCCTGTCTCAGATGTTGCCCCAGAAGGGTTCTGGGAGCTGCGAAGCCATGCCCGACAGGAATCCTCAGCGTAGGACAACATCAAAGCAAAGTAGACATGACATACAACGAAGCATCTTGACCATTTTAAGTGTACAGTTCATTTTCATTCATTACATTCACATCGTTTTCCAACCACCATCACCCTCCATCTTTAGGGTTTCTTCATCTTAAAGAAGTGGAGCTTTGTACCCATTAAACAGAGACTCCCCATTCTACCCCCCACCTCTCCAGTCTCTGACCACCACCATTGTATTTTCTGTCTGTATGAATTTGTGGCTGACTTTTTAATGGCACAAGAAGCCTTAAGTGTTCTGTGAGCTCAGGTCAGGGTATAGACCACCTGGTACTGCCTGGAGACTCCTGGTACCAAGCCCTACTAAAGACATGGTCTTCATCTGGACACTTGTGAATGAGAGAGCCCAGAGCTGAACCCGACTACTTGGCTCTAAATCTGTGCTCAGGATATTGAGGAATGAATCTTGAATAAGGGCATTTCAGGAACCTTGTTAGGCAAGCTATGGATTGTAAAAGTTGAGATTTTTGGAGATTTTGGAGTCCCTCAAATCACACTTGGTTGCTTATTCATGAGATTAGCTTCATTCGTGGGTACCTGGGTTTGAAGGTTTTCTTTTTCTACTTGCTGTGGATTTATTGATTGAACATGAACCTTCCTGGTTCTTTAGAGCAATCAGACCTTTGTATTCACAATGGAGGTACAATGGATACTATTTTGCGGACCCCTTGTATCCATGTCGGGGACCTATATTCATACCCAACTTCTCTGCTTAAGTTACTTCCTTCTCAGCTCATCAGGGTGAACTTGAGCTGAGTTCTCCCAAGGATGGTACATTGAATATAGGTATGGTCTGAGGCCGCAGACTGCTCCTGTCAGCTCTGGCTATAGCAGAAGTAATAACCATACCAGCTCAAACAAAATAGAAGTAGTAGTAGTAGTCATAAAGTTTATTTATTTATTTCTTGAAAGAGAGAGAGAAAGTCATTCCCAACATGGTCTTCACACCAGGATCCACTCCCAGTCTCAGCTAGCTCTAGGTCACACCACAGAGAACCCAGGGCCTTCCCAGAAGAGTTCAGTTGCACCACTGACCACTGTCTGGCCCCTCATCTAGCTTGCTTATATTAAGTACCTATCAAATGTCTCTAAGAGGCTGAGTTGAGTGTTCCTTTTTTTTTTTTTAATGTTCCCCCCCCCCCCCCCCATAGGGCATGTGTGTTCATGGAGAGAGACAGAGAGAGATAAAGTGAGAAATCAACCCTTAGGAGGAATGGCCACTCCTCCATTCTCCTTCTGGAATTTTGGGCCTGTGTGCTTTTCATGCCACTGGGTCCAGGACTCAAACCAGGGTCGACTATGTGGGAGTCCAACGCCTTAACCACTAAACCACTTGCTGGCCCCATTTTTAAAAAAAATTAAATATGAGAAAGAGAGAGAAAGCACGAGAATCCTCCAACAAGAGACTATGCCACAATCCCCTTCCTTTTGGTTGTCCATCCCATCAAGATCCTGGGCACATGTGCCCAGTATGAAAACATTAGTGCTTTTTTTTAGCCACTAGGGCAGGGATTTGAACCTTGGTTGGTCATGTGGGATGTGGCTTCCTCTGTGCCTTTCTTGACTGTGGTACTCTGGAGGTTGTTCCTGGCTGAAGATTCTCTAGTAACTCTCTGTGTCTCAGAGCGGCACATGGTCCCACTAGAGGCTGCAGAGGGCCCTACCTGAGACTAAGGAGTCTGGGATGGCTTCCCTGAGGAGGTGAGGCTAAACCCAGTCTTGAGGGATGTCTAGGAGTTGTACAGCGGAGTTTTTTTGGAGGAGGTGGGCTGGGGTTAGGTGCCCCATCAAGCACAGGGAACAGAGGGGAACAGCAGTTGCAGGCTGGGTGATGTCAGTAAGAGAAGGAAGCAGGCAGCCCACTGAGGGCTGGAAGGCTGCATCCTGAAGGCCCTGGGGAGTCCCTGGAGGACAACTCAGAAGTACCTCCACACCTCGGCTCTCTCTGTCAGATGGAGAATGGTGAGGAGGGTGTGGCATCATCCATGTGAGAAATAAGGACCTGAGTTTAGCCAGTAGCTGTAGAGACAGAGATATTTAGGGTAGAATGAGGAGGAGTCAGGGCCAGTAGGTGGTGTGGTGGTTAAAGCGTTGTACTCTCACATGGCCTACTGTGGTTTGAGTCCTGGACACGACGGCTTGAAAGTCATACCAGGTGTGTATGTGTGCATACCCAAAATCCTGAGGGGAGAATGGAGAAGGGATTATGGTACAGCCATCCTTCTGAATTCTCACTTTTCCTCTCTGTGGTTTCTCTGTGTCTCTCCATTAAGCACATGAGCCTGATGGCAAAAGCCAAAAAAAAAAAAAAAAAAAAAAAAAAAAAAAAAAGAATGAGTGAGGAGTCAGGATCACACCAGTTTTCTGGCTCAGGGCTGGAGAGTGGAGCCATTCATTGAGAAAGACCGAGGCAGTAAATCTGCAGCTCAGCAGGCAGAGAACCCATGCAGTGAGAGCCACCAGAGTACAGTGACGGGATTTCCCCTTAGGAGCTAGGAGGCCTTAGGCAAGCCAGTGAGTTTTCACTGCCTCAGTTTATTCATCTGCAAAATGGCACCAATGCCTGCCTTCTCCTAGGGAAATGTGAGGGTCAAATAAAATTTGAGCGTGTTCCGAACATCTCAAGGAGATTGTGAATGCAGGGAGTTCATTCAAGGGGAAGGGCCCCAGGAGAGGCTGCACAACCGACCAGTCAAAAAGTCACTGGCGATCCCTGGCTTGGGGGTGCCTCTGGCTACATCTCTGTTCTCAGAGCTCCCCAAGGAAACTCTTGGCCTGCTGAGGTCTGAGTGCAGAGGCCTCACTGGGGTCTGGATCATTTGGCTGCAGTTGATGACATGCCCCACGTGTGCTTCTGGGTGGGAGGTGGACAGAGGGATGACCTTTTCACTAACAGCCTCTGTGGGCTTTACCTCCCACCCCCCCACCCCTGTCAATTAGTGGGTTCGGAATGATGCAACGTGAAGTTGCAGCCTCTGCAGTGGGGCTGCAGCCCTCTGGTTGCCTGGAGAAACTTCCAGGGCTCAGTCAAGTGCTCTGGTCCCAAGTCACCCTCTGGATTTAGCATTCCCTGGAGTGTGTCCCTCCCTTGCCTTTGGGAAGCATTTGTTTACAGAGGCCTATAGATCTCCCTCCTCTCTCTACAGGAAATGTTAAGCAAACATTTAAGAAATAAGGGCTTTATAATGATGAGAGTAAATACTGAGGAATACCAGCTATTATGGAATGTAAGTGTTTTTTAAAAAAAAAGAAAAGAAAAAGTAAATGGGAAAAGCTGCTGAGCAGGCCAGTAGGTGGAAGAAGGGTGGGCATTCAGGCTTTCACACAGCTTTGTAATTTGGCCATAGCACCCAGACCCAGGCCCGTAGAGGGTGCGTTACCACCCTCAATGCCCAGGGTGTTTTTCTGTTCAAATGAGAACTTTCTGGAGTCTTAGGAAAGCAGGAAAGACAGGATGCCAGGGCCCAGAGACCAGCTCTGCTGGACTCTACGTGGCATGGAGGCTCAGGCTGCTCTCTTGAGAAAATGTAGGGATGAGAGGCCAGGGGAAGGAGACTGGGCCACCAGGGCAGCTTCCTGACACTTTACCACCTAGGATAGGAATCATTTGGTGGCAGCTGCCAACGTGCCCCACGTGGTGCTTTTGGGTGGGAGGTGGACGGAGGGATGACCTTTTCACTAATAGCCTCTGCAGGCTTCATGGGCCCCAGCGGCTTGTCAATTAGTGGGTTCTGAAGGCAGCGATGTGATGTAGCCTCTGCAGTGGGTCACAGCCCTCTGTCTGCCTGGAGGAAGTCTGGGCAGATGTGCAGACATGGAAGCTTCACTCCTCCCCACATCCCAGCTCACACATGCACCACTTACCCTTGGGCTCTAAGCCTAAGAGAATGACCTGTTCTGAGTTCTCTCTCTGGGAAGCCCCAACCCTTCCACCCTCTGCAGCTTTATGGGACATATTTGGTATACAAAAAGCTGCACATCATTGCTGTGAGCAATTTAGTGAACACACACACACACACACACACACACACACACAACACACTGGGTTATCATCACAGCAATTAAGGTAGTAAACATATCGCTCACCTCCAAGACTTTCTTTGGGTTCTCGTTTTTGGTGTGTGTTAGGAAAATGTAACATGACGGGCTGGCCCTGTAGCCTGTGGTTAAGGGAGCTGGATCCCCCATGGCTGGTCACAGTTTGAATTCCAGTCCCAATGGCTTAAAAAACATCCTGGGTTGTGTGCCTCAAATCTCAACAGGATGGAGAAATGGAGGAGATTGACCATGCAATTGAGGGGTGCTTTCTCCCTCTCTCTGTCTCCATCTAGCAAGTGCATTCACCCTCATGAGATCTACTCAATCTCTTTTTGAGATTTTCCTTAGGGTATATGCACTCACTGGAGAGAAAGAGACAGAGACAGTGAGAGGGAAAGTAAGAAATCACTCCCCACCCCAGGGGGAATGGCCACACTGTAATCTCTTCTCCTCTATTCTCTTCCTAGGATCTTGGGCACACGCACAGATGCCTGGCATGTTTCAAGCCACTGGGTCTGGAACTCAAACCATGATTGGCCACATGGGAGTCCAGCAATGTAACCGCTATGCTACCTGCTGGCCCTGAGATCTACTATTCTAAGTGCACAGTACCTTACTGTGAACTGCGGGTTGCACGGTAAACCCCTAGAACTTCTCATCTTGTGTGATTGTAACTTTATGTCCATTGAACAGTAACTGTTCATATCCGGTTCTCCCCATTCATTCTTTCTCTGAGAATCATTGCCCCAACTTCTCTCCTGATTTAGTGGTTTGACAACCATGGTCAAATCCTAGACCTGATACTGGTTAGTTGTCAGCTCCAGTTAGTGACCTGATGGGAGTCTTAACTTCCTCACCTGCAAAGGAGTTAGCAAAGAACCTCCCTCATGCGTTGTGTGAAGGTTAGGTGAGCTGAAAACAAGTAAATTTCTCACTGACAGCAAAAAAAAAAAAACAATTAAGAAAGGAAGAAAGAGAAAGGAAGAAAGAAAGAAAGAAGGGAAGAAAGAAAGAAGGAAAGAAAGAAGGGAAGAAAGACAGAAAGAAGGAAAGAAAGAAGGGAAGAAAGAAAGGAAGGAAGGAAGGAAGGAAAGAAGGAAGGAAGGAAGGAAGGAAAGAAGGAAGGAAGGAAGGACGGACGGACCCGGCCTGGCACAGTGTGAGCTCGGAAAAGCAGTTACTGCACTCCCATCTCTCCTATCTGTCCCAGGCTCAAGCCCCAGGCTGGGAGCCAGCCGTGGCCTTGTTGCCAGCTGAGATATTCTCTTGGAAGGTGGGCTTGCCAGACTTACCCCAAAGTTAGCTTCCCTGGGCTCCCAATTTGGTTTGGCTTGCTTCCAAACTGCTTTCTTAGCATCTCATAAGATTCAGAAAGGTTAATAGCTTCTAGGGAGTCTCTTTACCTCCCAGTGGAAGCCACAATCACTTTGTAGAATGGCTTTAGAAAAGATGAGCTGCATTAAATTTCAGAGCTGGGAGGGACCTTTAGGAACCATTTGCTGCACCACAGGCCTCTCTGGCAGCAGCATCTCCAGATGGGCCAATCAGCCTCAGAACTAGAGTGAAAGTGCCGTGGAATGAAGACGTCCCCACAGTCAGACCGTGAGAAGGATGGGCCTGATGACAGGAGCCCTTCAGGAAGGGGTGATGGACTTTGGCAGGGCATAGACTTTTTTTTGGAGAGGCTTTTGCTATAGGGCGCATGCGCTCACCAGACAGACAAAGAGAGATAAAGAGACAGAAAGCAAGAAATCACCCCCCAGAGGGGATGGCCATGCCGTAATCCCTTCTCCTCCTTTCTCCTCTTGGGATCTTGGGCACGCACACACACGCGCCCGGTGTGAGTTTTAAGCCACCGGGTCCGGGACACGAACCGCGGTTGACTACGTGGGAGTCCAGCGACATAGCCATTACGCTAACTGCTGGTCCCGTGGGGCATAGACTTTGAACTAGCTAAAAATGCTGGAAGTTTCCAGGTTATTGCTTCTTGTTGGAGTGGAGTTGATCTTAGGGGAATGAGGAGGCTCAATTTACAGGCAGAGGTTCATGTGGAACTGTTTGGGGAGCTTTTTCAAAACTCATGTCCACCCCCATCCCTACCAGTCTATTCCAGAATCTCATCTGGGGGGGGGGGGGTGTGCTGATAAAGCTTCCAGGAGATTCTAGTATGCATCCCTGCCTCTGGCTGAGAAGCGACGCTGAGGCTGAGGAGCAGAGAGCAGGCAGTGTGCAGTAGTGACACCACAGTGTGGCTGTGGCTGTCGGACCAGGACACAAGGAGAGCAGACCCTGTATTTGTGTAACTTGTACTTCACAGACTCTTCACAGACTCCCCTTCATCCGGTGTCCTAACTTACACTCTAATCCTTAAGGCTGGTACATCTCCATGTATACCTCCTTGGCTGACGAGACAGCCAAGGCCCAGTGAGGACAAGTGTATACAGAAAAAGGGATGAGGCAGAGGCAGAACTCAGCTCTCTGATCCATGCCACAGAGGTCTCATCTAGGCCATACTGAATTGTGGGCATTGCCCAAGTGTGGGCACTTAAAAAGCATTTCTTCTACCCCTTTGTCAGACTCACTGTGCAAGGGCACCAGTATTTTTGATGCCATTTTCTTCTGGGTATCATAATACCCTTAGGATAGTTTCTAAATGGGGAGTCTCCAACTGTCAGGGAAGGAGAGGAAACTTTTCAACTCCCATGGCAAGTTCTGGACAAAAAAACCTACTATCCAGTCACACATGGGTGTGATTGGAGCCCAGGAGTTCAGGCAGAAAGAATGAAAGCCCACTCATGAAAGGGCGTCAGGCCCAGAGGAAGGACAGGGTTCTCCATAGCTGGATGACTTGGAGGAAGATGCCCTGTCTGTAGGGAGGTAAAGGTGAGCGATGCGAAGGTCTGGCGGGCAGAGCAGCCTTGCAGTAGGGCCTGGTGCTGGAGAGAGCTGTGTGTCCACATTCTAGACATGGCAAGATCTAGAATGGTCTGGCCTGACTGTGCTGGCTCTAGCCTCCCTGCAGTGCCTGTGACGAGGAAGGCACAGACAGGGCTGCGGCACCTGTGAGAGAGGTGTCACTGGGCCACCTACCACCCTTCGGAAGGAGGTGGTCATAAGAGGACAGAACTTTCCTGCTGTGCAGAGGTGGGGCAGAAGGTGCTGAGGCTGGCGGATGGGAAGCAGTCTCAAACGGCCCGGGCACTGGGTGTGAGCAGGCATGGCTAGAATCCTGTGGACACCTGAGTATGCAACTGCACAGAACAGGAGGGTGGGACAGGAGACGGAAGTGGCAGCTCTGTTGTAGGTGAGGCCTTCTCCTCTGCACACCCTGCATGGGGCTTTCCAGAGAGAAAAACTAGGGCATACATCTCCCAAGAAAACACTGGAATATCTGCTAATTAAACAAACAGTGATTTTGGCCAGGGCTACAGGCATGACATTGATAGACACCAGTGGGCAAGGCCTGGGGATATGTGTTACATTATTTTGAGGAGGAAGTATCACAGATTCAGGCCATTTAAGTTGCTGGCACTCCATTTATATCCATAGGCTGATGAAACCCAAGGCAAATGGGACTGCAGACAAGAAAGCTAGTACCCCCATTTGGGAAGGAATTTGCCAAAGCTTACTGAAGGGAATGTTGGGGTGAACTCTTCAGATGCCCCCCTCTCAGCTCTCCTTCCTCAGCTGCCAAGGACATTGTCTGCTGACTCATAGCTAAATCCTCTCTGGGAATTGCCTTTGGCCAAGGAGTAGCCAGACTCTCTCACCCAACAAAGACCCACTCGACCCACAGAGGTGTCAGTCCAAGAACAGGGCCTGATGACCCTCCTGCCTTCTTGGCTTCATCTCAGAGCCTTCCTCCAGGAGCCTGACGCTGGAGCTGCCGTCTTCATGTCACTGCACTGCCCGCTGAGTAGGAGGAGAGACAAACAAAGCTAGGCCCCTGCCTCCAACCCTGGGGCCCTGAGATTTGAGCCTTGTCTGAACACTCTGAAAGCCTTGGAGGCATGCACAAAAAGATGGAAGGAGCCCTTGGAGAGAGTGTTGCAGTTGCCAGGAACATGTTTTCTGTGTGTCTTTGTTCTGGGGAGGAGGGCTGGAAAAAATAGACAAAGCAGAGTCTAGTCTAACTTGCAGACACGGGCTCTTGGTTGGGTCCGATGAACGGGCATCACTGGAAATACTCGCACTTGCTTCCAAATAGTGAGCCAAGAGTTACAAAGATTCGTGTTATGAGGGGACTTCGAAAAGTTCATCGAGAGGCCAGCAGGTGGCATGGTGGTTAAGGTAGTTGTATCCTACATGGCCAATTGTGTGGTTTAAGTCCCAGACACAGTGGTTTGTAAAACATGCCTGGAGGGGACCAGTAGATGGCATAATGGTTATGTCACTGGACTCCCACGTAGTCTGCTGCGGTTTGAGTCCAGACTCGGTGGCTTAAGCTCACCCTGGGTGCATGTGTCTGAGTGCCCAAAATCCCAAGAAGAGAATGGAGGAGAAGGGATTATGGTGTGGCCATGCACTTTCTCTCTCTCTCTCTCTGGCTCTCTCTGTCTCTGTGTCTCCAGTGAACACATGTACTCTATAACAAACAAACACACAAAAAAAGATGATTTCATCCAAAAATGCCTTCACAGCAAACTCCAGAAGCATTTGACCAAGTGTCTAGGGATTGTGGCCAGTTGAATTTATGTATAACATTGATCATCACACCCTCTACAAAGAATAATCCCTCCCTCCTTGGGGCCGGCAGGTGGTGTGGTAGCTAAAAGCACTGGATTTCCACTATGGCTGACTGTGGTTTGAGACCTGGACTAAGCAGTTTGCTTTCTCATTTTCGCTTTCTCTCTGTCTCTGGTCAAGTTAAAAAATAATAACAACAAATGGAATTAAATAAATAAATAGTTCTTTAAAAAGAAAAATAAAAAAGATTAATCCCCATTCACTTTTGTCCTGGGAGACTTCTTCCTTCATTACCTTAAGGAACCACATTCCCATAATAAGCAGGCAGAGCAACATCAACAAGAAAGGAGCCCTGAGATCCCTGAAGGGCTTTATTCTCATGGAGATTGATATTTGTTCTCAGAGTCTTCTGGTTCCTCCTCTTTTCTTGTGAACATTGGACATTTTATGATTGAAAGCGCTTCTATTGACCAGGAGCTGTCAAGTTTATTCTGCCAAGGGTCAGAGAGTAAGTTTTTTAAACTATGCAGGCCACGTATAACTCTGTTGTAGACTCTCCTTTGTCTTACAACCCTTTAAAAATGTAAAAGCCACTCTAGCTGACAGGCCATACAAAAACAGACCTAGGCCTGGTTCAGCCTGCAGGTTATAATTTGCTGCACTGTGGTTTACAGTTCTAATATTCCAGGTGCACCTGTGTGCCTGTCATTCCCGGGTCACTTCAAAGCCCTGCGGATACTCCTCCAGCTGCTTGGAAAGCCCAGCAGAAAACTCAATGACACAAGTGTTCTGAGATCAACAGAAAGAAGGGCCTCTTTCCCCCATGCTCTAATTTCGAAAGCTCCCCCAACATACTCTGAAGCTTGTTTCAAGATAAGGAAACATGAGGATGATGGGAAGCCTCTCCCATCATGAAAGCATTCTGTTAGGAGAAGCCATCCACCCCTCAAAGCCATCCACCGCGCCCCTCAGCTGGGTACCCAGCACAGCACCTCCAATTCTCACTTCTAATTCTATCTCCTGCTTAGTGGAGAGACTTCCCAGAGTGGCCTCTGAGGCTTCTCCCTTTGGATCTGTGACGAGAGGAGCTGCCTGTGCTTTGACAGTTTCCTGTGGCTCTGGAGCTCAGGGTCCGGACAGACCTGGGCCTGACTGAAGAGCCTGCAGGGTGGGGGTGAGCCAGCCAGGCCCATCAGCATCCTGGAGTGCTTCCCAGTGATAGGGCTGGTGGGATTCTGAAACCCAGCCTTTAAGGGTGGGTTTGTGTATGTGAGGGTGGAAGCTTCTTATGAGCCCCTTGTGAATTAAGTCCACTGCACAATCTGATTGGGTAAAGACTGGAAACACGAGCTCTTATGCTGGAACACAAAGCTACAGCTTGAATGAGAGCTACATGAGAATGGAAATAGACCCTGCTCCTCTAGTTTTGTTTTTGACCTCTGGTTTTAAAGAACTCTTGTCTCATAACTCAAACTTTTCTTTTTTTTTTTAGAGAGAGAGAGATATTTGCTATAGGGCAAGAGACAGAGAGAAAGAGAGAGAGAAATTGTGTGAGGGGGTGGCCACATTACAATCCCTTCTCCTCCATTCTCCTCTTAGGATCTTTGGCATGCATGCACGTGCTCCTGGTGTGAGTTTTAAGCCACCAGGTCTGGGACTCGACTATGTGGTCGACTATGTGGGAGTCCAGTGAAGTAACCATTATACCATCTGCTGGTCCCATAACTCAGACTTTTCCTTCTAGGGATTCTCTTCTCTCTGGCCCTCCTTCCTCTTTTTATTTCTCCCTCTCTTCCTCCCTTCCTTTCCTCTTTTCTTTCTTCCTTCATCTATCAGATACCTGTGATTACAGGTGTTGAAATAAAACATCAAACCTGTCCTCAGGTAGCCCAGGAGAGGGAGCTAAAGTGTATATGAAAGCATCTTTGCTCATTTTTTAGTCTTCCTCACCCAAAGTATTGCATCTGTGATATTCCCAGAAGCAGACATACCAGAAGCAGACCTGGGTCCCTGGCTTCCGAACTGCAGTATGTACCATTCTGTGTGTACCTTCTGGGTCACAGCTCTTACTGTAGGTGACATTTGCTCTTGAACTGCCCTCTTCTCACAGGGTTGGGCAGAGCTGATCAGAAGAGGGCTCTGATGTCTATGAGTTCTCAGCTTAAAGCTAAGAACTGTGACCACATGGCAAACTCCACCGGAATGAGATGCCCCAGAACAGAAGATGAGAAATGGATGCAATGACAAGGCCAGACAGTGGCACAGGGGTAAAATGCAATGTGTTTTGAGGCTGGCCCATGTGGGAAGGTTCCGGATTCAGGGCCAGAGACATCCCTGAGTGCCCTGAGCACACGATTTGGGGCTGGCTGAGCCTGGAGGTGGATTACAGCATTGAGATTGCTATTGGAGGGATTCCTCCCTCTCTGTCTCTCAGTCATAGAAAAAAAAAAAAAGTAAACTTAAACAAAAAGAAAAGGAAAGAAACAGACACATTAATGGCCCCCCTAATTTTTTTTTTTTTTTTTTTTTAGATTTTTGCTATAGGGCATGTGTGCTTGCTGGAGAGATAGACAGAAAGCAAGAAATCACCCCCCAGGGGGGATGGTCATGCCACGCAATCCCTCTTCCTCCATTCTCCTCTTGGAATTTTGGGCACACATACACATGTGTCCAAGTTTTAAGCCACTGGGCCTGGGACTCGAATCTCAGTCGACTATGTGGGAGTCCAGTGACATAACCATTATGCCATCTGCTGGTCCCATTAATGCAAAAATTAGAGTGCAATATATCCTGAAAGTTAGAACAGGACTAATTCTTCTAGACCTTTGACTGCTATAAACATGTAGTAGCTAATCTCTTGATAATTCATTCATTTGTTAATTTTGGAGTAATTTCCAGAAAGTATAACCTTATATTTCGGAAGAATGCATTGTGTGTTTTATTTGAATAAAATTGATCTCTTCTTAAGTTTGACTTTAAATTGATTAAAAATGTATCATCACATCTGCTGCTGCTTGGCTCAATTGGAACTGAGCCCATCAAAAACCTTCTCCTACGGGAACTGTTCCAAGTCTGCTTGGCGGTCCCTGACTGCCCACAGGGAAACCTTCTGGGAAGTGAGTCTGAGGACTTTTTCTTCCTGTTGCTAAATGCCAGCATTGTACCAATCATTTTTGAGCTCAACTTCAGTCCTAATTGGTATAAAAAGAAGTTTTTCAGAGCCATCTCATTACTTTTTCTTTGTGAATTAGAACATTTAACTGGATCCTCTTAATGGTAAATCATTCAGATCTAGCTAAAGTTCAGGAGGATAATAATATATAAGTGCTCTGAAAATCATGGAGTGTGTCTTTGGAATTTGCCACACACAGGGCTATTATTTTAATTTTTGAGTGAATACAGGTTCCAACTCATAATAACAATGACTTTGTGAAGACAAGCTCTGGGTGACGAAGCTATTTTCATTCTTTATAGAATGGTTGGGAAATCATACCGCCTTAATCTGTTTTTAATAATTTTTTTGTTCTCTGACTTTTTGAAAAATGTTTTATCATTCGGGAAAGTAAGCCATCTTTACATAATGGAAAGGAAGAGAAAAAGGGCATTGTTCTTCATTCATTTATTCATCTCATTTCTTTCTTGTTTTTATTTGCTGTAGGGTGTGTGTACTTGCTAGGGAGAGGAAAGGAGAGGAGAGAAGGGAGAAAAGGGGAAAGAGAAAAAGAAAAAGCATGCCTAGGAGGGATGATCACACCACAATCCCTTCTCCATTCTCCTCTCAGGATTTTGGTCACGCACACACATGTGCTGGTATATTTTTCAAGTTGGTAGGTCTGGGACTCAAACCATGCAGTTGGCCATGCAGGATCCAGCTGCCTTAACCATCACACCATCTGACTGGCCCCTATTTCTTCAGTTTTTAAGTCAGTAAAATCATCATCATCATCATATCCTCCTTAGAAGGCTGTTGAAAAGCATTAATGAAATCCATCTGCAAAAGGTCCAGCAGGGGCTTGCCACACAGGAGGTCTGCAATAAACTTATTTTCCACCTTCTACCTTCCCTGTAACAATATTTATTTATAAAGTTTATTAAGTTTATTTATTGCTTCCATGAGTGAGACAGAAAGCAAGACAAAGACAGAGAGACAGCACCCCCAACAGGGTCTTGATACCATGACCTACCCCTATTCTCAGCTAGCCCAGATAATGGGTAGGCAGGTACCTGGGGTGCTCAGGGAGGTCTCTGGTCATGAATACGAAAGCTTTCCATGAGAATCAGTGTCATAGAGCATTGCATTTCTTTTCGCTGTGCCACCAACCAGCCTCCATAACTATGAAATAAACAAAGCCTATATGCTACCTATATGTATACCTATACATATAGGTATACAATGTAAAAAAAAAAAAAAACTCAAGTAAAACAACAGCATAATAATCTGGTATAACAAATGTTACATTGCCATCTTCATGAGAGCGCCTCATATTCTTTCACCCTCCTCCCTTGTCTTCTTTTTTTCTCTGCTTCCAAAAGGAGATCTCAGGGTTACTTTGTGTTTTCTTAATTGAGTAAGCCATTTTTAAGACACTAGAACCTCCCCACACCTACAAGAGGATGGGGGTGTTGTATTCCAAGGAAAGACTATGTATCCGTGCTGAGGAGAGTGAATGACTTTATCTTTGTTTTTAGATTTTTTTTTTCATTTGTTGGGCCCCTGGCAATATTTAGGTGACCATATCACCAGAAAGGAGTTGTCCTCTGTGTCCTAAAGCTAGAAAGTGGAAGGGACCTCACTCTTTTTTTTTTTTTTTTTTAACAATCAAATGAATAACTTTATTTTTTACATTTGAAGGCTGATGAAAAACTGTTAGTTAATCCTATGAAAGAAAAATCCAACATTTCAATCATAAAGAATGATTAACTATGTATTTACTCATTAAATACTCTTCAAATTTTCTAAAACACAATTTGAAAACATTCAGCATGCATTTTTAATTTCAGTACAGTGGATTTAAGACCAAGTACACAAATTACATACATGAGGACTAGATTACAAATGATCATAGTCATCATCATCATCTTCACGTTTTCTTTTCAATACACTTGATGATTCATTAGTATTATTTTGTGATGACACCATATTAGTGGTGATAAGAATGTTTTTGGACCCAATTAACGATGGGTTAATCAGAACATTCTGAACTGCTGATGTTGCAGGAATTGGTGCTTTCACAGCTGGGGACTGTGACGTAGGCATCTGTACTGTAAACCTTTGCCCTGTGAGGGACATTGGAGTCCCCACCTTAGTTGAAACAGACATGGTTTGTGGGGTTGGTGTGCCTAGTGTGGGAGTACTTGGTCTGCTAGTAACTGAACCAACACTTAACCTCTGTTATTCTTCCTGCAGAAGTAGATGCCTTTTTTTAGATGCCTTTTAAAGACTTAAGCCTATAGTTGGGAGCTGTTAAACAGTATCTATCAGGTGGCAGTCTAGGACCTGAATATGGCTTGATCAATGGCAAAGGGGTTTGATTTCTTTGCCTTGCAATGTCTAATAAAAAATCCCTTGGGGGAGGAGAGGTGAAAGATTGGTCAGCACGATACTGGATTGCCAATCGCACATCATCTGCGTCAACAGTAGCTTTCTTAGCATGGCTTGAAAAAATTTTTGTATCATCTAGAATTGTGGTCACGAATCGGAAGGCAAACTCCAACATCTGATTTATAACTCTTGGCTCATCTTCTGTAATCCCCATATCCTTCAGGATTTGAGCCATCATCTGTGCATCTTTCGGCATGCTTTTGGGAGAAGTCATCTTGCCAGACTCCATGATATCTGGTGATCAGATCAGACTTCTTGAGCTAAATCACCCACATTAACGTATTTCAGTCCTGATCTTGATGCAAGTTCTTTGCCTAGTGTGGTTTTTCCAACCCCTGGTGTACCGGTGAGCAAGATGTTCGGAAAAGCACCATAGTCTTCACGGCGATGACTCCGGGCGCCTCGGCCGGGACCTCACTCTTGTAGGCTGGGTTTCCAGGGATGGGAGACATGGGTGCTTTGCAGGGTGAAGGCCTGAGTACCAGGGTCCAGAGAATCCCAGGAGCCAGGAGCAGGCAATAGGGCTGGTCCTCACTTGGAAACCAGGGAAGCTTGTATCTGGGACAGCCAGTCAGTCCTGTCTTAGAGGATCAGTGACCTTGGCAGCTGGCAGCAAACCGCAAGGGAGGGGCACAGGAGAGAGAGTTCAGACTTCTCATTAATTTGCCCTGTGAGTTTGGGCTGGTTTGATTTATTCAGTTTTTTTTTTTTTTTTAATAGGGTGTCTGCACTCATTAGAAAGAGATGTACACACACACAGAGAGAGAGAGAGAGAGAGAGAGAGAGAGAGAGAGAGAGAGAGAAGCACTCCCTAGAGAGGATGGCCATGCCCAAATCCCATCTCCTCCATTCTCCTCTTAGGATTTTGGGCACATAAACACATGTGTCTGATGTGTTTCTCAAGCCACTGAGCCTGGGACTTGAACCATGGTCAGTCATGTGGGATCTAGCTGCCTTTTTTCCCTTTCTTCCTTCTTTCCTTCCTTCCTTCTTTCTCTTTCTTCCTTTCTTTGTTTCTTTCTATCTATATTTCAAGCTAAGTTTATTTACTTCTTGAGAGAGAGAGAGTTCTTTCTTGAGAAAGAGTGAGAGTTTGTTTATGCCGTGATACCCCTCCCCCCACCGCCATCTCAGCCAGCCTGGATCGCAGGCATGTGTGTTACTGGCATGCTCAGGGAGGTCACAGGATGGAAACCTAGGACCTTTCCCAGGTAAGCCTAGTTCTATCAGTGCTGCGCCATGACCTGGTCTCAAAGCTGGTTTTACTTTATATTTGTAAAACATAGAACAGATGTGACTTTACTTCCAGAGCACTTTATCCTATACCAGGCATACGGTAGGCTATGGGGACACACCGCCGTGGTCTCCCTCCTGCCAGTCTCTGCAGAACAAAGTGTCTTACATATGGCTATCAGACACTCATTCATCCATTCATTTGCTCAGCAAACTCTGAATAGGTCATGCTTGTTCCATTTTGCTGCTTCTTCTGAAACCGTTCCTGGCTCCCCATTGTTTACTGAAGTGGGGACAAACCCTCCACAATCTGGCTCATACCTGCCCTTTCTAGTCTTCTCTCTCCATCTTTCATGAACTTCTTAGTCAGACAACAGACTCTTCCCCACTTTCCAAATGTCTGTTGGGCCACCCATCTCTGGCCTCTGCGGGTGTTTCTTCTGCTATGATGTTACCAGGCGGGGCTGGAGGGAAACCATTTCTACTTCATATCCTATCAGCCCAGCCTTTAGACCTTTCCTTGTTCCAACCCTGTGGTTATTAAGGCTCCATCTTTGAACTCCCCCAGCATTTGGTTTGTGTACCTCTCACGACACGGGGAGTTGTAAAGTCCTAGAGCTGCAAACTCCTGACAGCAGGAGCCAGTTCTGACAGATCTTTGTATTCCCCTGCCGTAGCAGATGGGATAGAGCAGGAATTATTCACTCTTGGTTGATTTGTAAGCTTGTAGTATTAGCCAACATTTATTGAGGCTTTTTCCACGAAGCAAGCATTTTGCACAGGATTTTCTGTGTGCTTTTTCTGTTTCACAACATGGCTGGATGGGGCAGGTGCTCCAGTCACCCCACTGACATGCTGGAGAACGGAAGCACCTTTCTTAAGTTGTTCAAGCAGAAGGGGCACTCCGGATTCAGCCCCAGCAGTCCAGCCTGGCCCACACTGTCGTCTCATCTCCTGTGCTTTAGGGCAGCCCTTTCATTCACGTGAGGTCTTTTTCAGGACCCACTGAGGGTGTGGCCTATTTTTGGCAACTTCCAGAAGAGCAAGGTTCTTCCCAAAGAAAAGATGAAGACAGTTACCTTAAAGACCAATGGTTCTAAATCTTATATACATATTGTAATCACCTGGAGAATTATATTTTTTTATGCCAGAGGGCATGTGTGCATGCAAGAGAGAGAGAGGGAGAGGGAGATTGAGTGAACAAGGAGGACCCCCCCCCCCCAGGGGCCTGATCATGCTGCAATCTCTTTTCCTCCATTCCTCCTTATAATCAGGATGTTGGGCATGCATGCACACACACCTGATGTTTTGTTATAGGATGCGTGCACTTGCAGAGACACACAGGGAGAGAGAGATAGAAGGCAAGAAATTACCCCCTCCCAACCCTCCCAGCAGGAATGTCTCCAGTGTCCACCTCAGCCCGGGGCTCCTCCCCCTACCTGCTTCCTGCAATCCCTTCTCTTCTGTTCTCCTCTCAGGACTTTGGGCACACATGCACGTGTGCCTGGCGTGCGTTTTAAGCCACTGGGTCAGGACTCAAACCGTGATCAAGTATATGGGAGTCCAGCAACATAACCATTAGGCCATCCGCTGGTCCCTCACATACTGAATTTCTAACCCCTAGGTCCCTAGGATGAGACTTTATTTGGAAACAGGGTTTTGTAGATGTAATCGGTTAAGTTAAGATGAGTTCGTACTGGGGTAAGGTGGGCCCACAATCCACTATGGCAGTGTCTTATAAAGAGGAAGCTTGGAGGCAGACATGCACACAGGAGAGTGCCATGTGGAGAAGAAGGCAGGGATCTCGGCCATGCTTCGACAAGCCAAGATGCTCCAAATCAAACCACCAAAGGCTAGCAAGAGGCCTGGGGCAGACTCTCCCTTGGAGCGCTCAGAGGAAACCACCACTGCCATTATCATCACTTTGTCTCGGACTTCCAGCCTCCAGAACCATGAAACAATATACGTTCTGTTGCTTAGGCGGCCGGTGTGTGGTATACTTTGCTAGAGCAGCCCTGGCCGACTGGGAACCATGCAGCTGGGAGCCAGGGTAAACAGGAACATGCAGGGTGAGCTTGACTAAGGGACTGGAGAGCTGCAGGCAGATGTGTCCACGTGGTGGCGGGAGACAGGGAAGCCAGAGGCCTTGCAGAAGTGATGCTGACAGCTGTGGAGAGCGCTTGGGCTGAGAGGGAGGGGCTGCGGTGAGAAGCTGAGGTTCGGCCTGGCAGGTGCACAGCTGTTTGTGGGGCATCTCGAGCAGCTCCCCGGGCAGCTGGGGCTCTGCCTCCTCCTGATCAGAGGAACCTCTCTGAGGCCTCTCTTGGACTTTGCCTTTGATGTGGGCCATGCCACACCCCTATGCCTTGTGGGGTCCAGAGATGCTTTTGTGCAGTTCCCTGCCAAAGAAGACCAAAGGTGAATCTGTGCTGAGGAGTCAAACCAGGTGCAACAGGGAGAGAGTGAGGGAGCCAGGCATAATGACAAACTTACCTTCCTCCAGCTTCTAGTGTCCTGGGAGCTGACAGCCCTTTCCAAATGACAAGAAAGGAGAACAACATCCTGTAATAAATAATCCTCATTATCTTTGAAATGCAAACTGAGGGTCCCAGTCTGCTCAGGCTGGTGGGTACAACACCTGGCACAGAGGAAGGGGAGGGTTCTCTTCACAATCCCAGACCTCCTGAGGGCCTGCGGCTATATGGGTGACACTCCCATTTCCAATTCCCAAAGTTCCGAGATACCCAATTTC